>OW679194.1:262734347-262826140 GCA_940337035.1 Agriotes lineatus | reverse complement strand
TCTCTAGACAGCAAGCATTCCGTATCAACACAACGGGACTTTCATATACTCTTTTGCGTCATGGACCAGAGGAAAGTGAGAGCACACCCTTGCACGGCGAACATTGGACTATAAACCCCAGCCGAGTGGAATTCCTTTTCCAGGCGAAAGTTATGTATACCCTGCAGCTCGTGCCTGGCTGGACAATACCTTTACAAAGAATAGGGAATACTTTCGCCTTACACAAGCGACTTATATAAACGTAGACGCCCTGGCTTCCCGGCACATTTGAGAAGTCGTGGGTTTGATTTCCGAGGCCGTCTGCCTTGATTCAGGTTTTTAGGTGGTTTTCCTGAGTCAACAGAGTACCTTCTCTGAGGTGAATGCCGGGGCAGTATTTCTCCACCTTTCCTGGCCTTTTTTCCAGTCTCCACCCCTCCTTTCTCTCACCCATCCCGAGTTTCCCGTTCTTGGCTGAAGAGGGACGAAAGGTCCCTATAGCAGCCCGCCCCCAGTTGGGGGAATTGAAATAACCGTATTGCATCTCCATCCGTCTTGTGTCACTCTGACCTAGACGAGGGCGCGAGTCAGTTCCCTCAACCTGATTACCACATCAGATTACGGAGTTCGTTTACATATAATTCCCTAGTTCTATGTGTATTTGCATTTGTATTTTCTACAGATTAACATATTTGTACGTGTTTGTAATTTGTGTTCTAATGTAAAATAATAGGTAAGTGACAGCTTTTCACAATCGGTTATACCTTATTAAACCCACTTTAATTCCAAAGTGGCGAACACGGTAAGATCATCATCAACAGTTCCTAAAGCGCAAACCACTTTATTGGTGACCCGCGACCGAACAACATTCAATAAATAACATAACCTTTTCCTAAAGATAATTTGGCTTCTGCACATAGTAAGAATATACTTCTGTATTTTGTACAATCTTGTCTATCTCATTTTTACGTATTGGCAAGCTAATTTCCGCACTCTACTCAATCATTATCTTCATCTTTCTCCATGCTAGATTCTATATTTTATACTCCTGAATCCCGTTTTAACCAAAAAACTTGATTTCCAGTGAAATTTTATTTCATTCCGATGCTTTACCACTATTAGCTATCATTTCTGTCTCTTTGTCTATACCTATATATTCCTCATGTTAAATTTTTGTTATGCTATTACTGTCATTCACTTCTCTGTTGTTGGTCTTTTATTTCTCAACTTCGTGTGTTAGCAGCTCTTGAAAATGTGCCGATACGGAAACATCTACATATCTATAAGCTGGTTTAGACATCTGGTAGGAAGTATTAAATAATTATTATCGTGACCTTAATATAGACAACGCTAAACTCGCAACAATTGCTAACAGCGATATAATAATGAATGTTAAAATTGGAAACATTACGGTAAGCCTACTTGATTAAAATGTAAAAACAATTAAATTTACTGGTATTTTTTATTCAATCTTACGTTATCTTACATCGTTGAAAAGAAAAAAAAAATTATATTCAATAACCTGAAAATCAAATATGGCGCCCCTGTAACTTGAGTTTTTGTTCCACATCAATTTGGTCTCATCGAAAAAAGTGACTTTTATATTAAACTTTTTTCGTATCTCTTATACTTATATAGATATTCGACATACAATAAAATGACAGTTTTTAGTTTTTCTAAATAACTTTTGACTGGTTCGACATTTTGAACTTTTTGAAACAAATTTTAAATTAGCATATGAAACTGCAAAACATCTCCTATCTTCCTATCTTCTATGATAAGAAAGTTACCCATGCAAATCCACTCGATCTGGGACATACTGTATGCAATTAATTGCTCATTTAAAAAAAAATAAGTAGGAGTATTCTAAATAATGTAAACATTTTAATTATTTTGTATGAGTATATTTATATCTCTAATTTTTTTTATTCAAAGACGTCATTTATTTTAACGTTGGACTATATAAACATGGACTGCCAACGCCAACTTCACGTTGTAAACCAACATACAAATGAGATTTTCCCCTAACCCCGCCACACTATTATTCATCCAACACTCGAAGTTGTTGGCTGATGCCTTATACATTGCTTCTATGGGAAAAGTGGAGGTTTCTGGCAGTCTATGTTTATAGAGTCAAAGATTTCAACAGGGACTTTCCTCTGCTTATTTCGATATGCGCACTACACTCCAGCAGAAGAAAGTGAAAGTATATATCGCAGTTGTACACAAAAGTTGTATTAATAAATTTCATGAAATAGTAAATTTTACAAAAAAAAAGCTCAAAAAGTTCAGACATTACAAATTATTGCTAAATATAACCACATATGCAAAATCGATTTCTTTTCACATAATTAGTATACATATACAAAAAGTTGTGCTGGCATATCAATTATACAAAATATGCATTTGCCATATAATATCAGCTTTAGTAATAAATGTACGAACGGCCATATAAGAAGTCAAATAACACGATAGGAGCTGCATTCAAGGTATATCAGGAATTATACACTATTTTTTTTAATAACATACGGGAGTTTAAAACAAAGGAAATTCTGGAAACAATAGAAAAGAACAAAAATATGAGAGTACTGAGATCAAAACTAACAAAGGGGAAGCAAAAGATTGTAAAAATAAAAGATCGACAAGGAAACACAGTATCAGAGAAAACAAAAATCATTGAAGAAGTTCAAACATTCTACCAAAAACTGTATAAAACGACCTTATGGATCTGCCTGAGATAACTGCTGCCGAACTCAGATACGCTCTATAGCAAATGAAAATGGAAAGACCCCGGGTGAAGACGAAATAACGGTGGAAATGCTTAAGATGGGAGGTAGCAGTCTCGAAGAAGCAATTAGACTTCTGTTAAACAAATGTCTGACCGAAGCAAAGATACCTAATTCCTGGAAGAATGCAGAGGTCATTTTACTCCATAAGAAAGGTGATATAACGAATATAGAGAACTACCGCCCCATAAGTCTGCTGTCCCACCTGTACAAACTATTAATGCGGATAATAACAAACAGAATGACATCAAAGTTGGACTCGTATCAAGCAATAGTACAGGCTGGATTTCGAAAGGGGTTTAGTACTATTGATCATTTACAAACAGTAAGAACAGTAATAGAAAAAACAACTGAGTATAATATACCTATACACTTAGCATTCGTAGACTACCACAAAGTTTTTGAGAGCATCGAAACGTGGGCCTTTTTAACAGCATTAGACGAAGCTAGGATTGACTCAAGATATTCAAACCTCATCAAGCACATATACCATAAAGCTACGTTCCAAATAAAAATAGATAACAATCTTAAATCAGAAAAAATACTGTTAGAGAAGGGCGGTAGACAAGGTGATGTTATATCGCCAAAATTGTTTACGTTGGCACTAGAAAATATATTCAAGCAGTTGAACTGGGTTTAAACATAGATGGCGTGTACCTAAACCACCTGAGATTTGCGGACGACATTGTCTTGATGAGCACAAACATCCAAGAACTAAATACCATGCTAAGTGAATTAAACGAAAAATCTAAAGAAATAGGCTTGACTATGAACCTTAACAAAACCAAACTAATGAGTACTAGTCATGAGAATATCACTGTGGACAACGTCAGTTTAGAAAACGTAGACCAATATATCTATCTTGGTCATAAAATCAAAATCAGAAAAGAAAACCAGACTGCAGAACTCAAGAGAAGAATTCATTTAGCATGGGCGGCCTTCGGTAGACTTAGTTACATTCTCAGAAATAAAAGTGTGCCAATAAACCTAAAGCGGAAGGTGTACGATAGTTGTATACTCCCGGTATTCACATACGGTTTGGAAACTATGGCTCTGACTAAAACAATGGTAGAAAAACTGACAGTCGCCCAGAGAGCTATGGAGCGAGCCATGCTGAGAATCACAATAAGAGATAAAATCCGAAACGAAGTAATCCGAGAAAGATTAAAAGTAATGGATATAATGGAGCATACGGCGAGTCTTAGGTGGCAATGGGCTGGGCACATCGCTAGACAGCAGGACGAAAGATGGACACAAAGAATGACTTTCTGGAGACCAAGAGGCACAAAGCGTAGTGTGGGAATACCACAAAAAAGATGGGCCGACGATATTAAATGTGTGGCGGGAAAACACTGGATAAGGAAAACTAGAGATAGAGTAGCATGGAAAAAATTAGAAGAGGCCTATATACAACATTGGATGAACAACGGCTGAGGAGAGAGACCTGGAGAAACTAAAGTGTATGTAAAACTACTTATTTAACAACATTAATCTATGAATAAGAAAATTGATTTGTAACCAAGGCTCGCAAGCAGAGATTACAGGCAGTAGTAGTGAAGTTTTTAAGAAAAACATTAAGTGTTAAAAAAGAAGATATGACAAGATATGATGATATTACTGATAGAAAGAGTTACGTACAAATAAAATCATTAAAAAAATAGAAGAACAAAAACTAAGATGGTTTGAACACCAGAAGTTGGGGAGGAAGGGGGGACGAGAAAAAGATTACGCCCCCCCCCCCCTCACTCAAATATTTTCTCTATAGGTAGACTGGTAATACAAGAAAAAGGAGGTTGGGTGTGTTACTTTTAATGTTGTCATTATTTTCATAACTGTCCAGATAAATAGCTTGCAACAAAAGCAAAATCTGTATTTAATTCTTACGGTTTTAAAAATTTGAAAAAAAACCATTGCAAGGTTGAAGTCTTACGAGAAGACTTCTGTCCATTCAAAAACGTTTTAAGCCAATCTCAGATGAAACCATCAATTGAAACTCAGCTCTCCACATCTAAAGCTCAAAAACAGCAACAAGGATTTGACTGTTGATTGGTAAACGTCGGAAACCAAAAACATAATGTCAACAAGGTTTGATTGTTAGCGATCATTTGAATGATGATTGGAATTTTATGGAATTACTGAACTTGAAAAGTGAAGATAGACCTAAGAACTGGTTGTTAAGGAACAACAACAAAATTAAATTTCGAGATATTTGGAAATGAAATCCAAAAGACAATCTGTGATAAAATGTGCTCAATTTATACACTTACTTTTGGTGTTATTTCTGAGGGAACAAAGGATATTTCTGGGGACGAAGAAAAAAGCATAAGTATGCATCCGATGGCATGATGAATATTTGGAGCCACACGAAAGTTTTGTAGATTTTTACAAAATAAATTCTACAACAGGTAAAGCTATTTCATCACTTATTTTTGGCTTTCTCCAGAGACACTAGCTGTCTATAAATTGTTTCCGTGGTCAGATATACGAGGGTGCCCATCATAAACTAGCATCTTCTTGGAGTTTTTATACATTGCATATTGTGTCAATCTAGTAATGAAGGAACAGTAAACAACTTAAGTGGGCTAACTTCCTGAACGAAAACATGATGGAGGTGAACTTCTAAATGCTTTTAAAATGGATCTACTATACTGAGATTGGTGATGGGAAACAATGTGATTGATCTTTAAAATTGCTAAATACATCTTTTCAGGGAAAATCACGAGAGATACTTTAAACAAACTCAGAAATAAAGAAAAGTTTCGATCTCCCTTCAACAGTTGCCCGAGTAAAATTTGTGGTTTAAATTTACAGCCTTTGAGTGTGTATCCTGAGAAAAAATACGGATCCCCTTCTCATTGAAATAAATATGTATACTCAGAAGTTTCTTGAATGAAGACTGTGAGGGGTACTCCATGTTCTATGTCCATGTCTAAAGAAGTGAGAGAGCTTTTTGAGAATGTTGAAGGACTTGTTCGTCTGCTCCTTGTTTGTCCTTCAAGCTATAAAGCAGAAATAATTTTAATACATTGAAGATATTAAAAACCTTCTTAAGGGGTTCTATCACCCAAAACCGGTTCAATAATGTAGAATTGTGTTATGTGCACAAAGAGCTCCTGAACAGTGTGAAGATTAAACAACATTCTAAACTTTTATATTAAAAAATGAATAGAGACAGTAAATTTTTAGTACACATCAATAATAATATCGTAATCATTATAATAAATATCACAATTTTCAACGCTTCATTTTTAGATTTTATAGATCGTTTAAAAAATGTGTTACTTTAAATTTTAGAAATATAACTTATTAAATTTATGTTTTGCTATTCTTCTTTTTTATTTTGCTCTTAATATTCTGAACAAATAGTAAATATATTTGTGTACCTTATTTTTTAAACATTTTTCTCAATAGATTACGTAGTGTATTTTCGTTTGGGTTTGTATAGGTACGATTTTACATTTACTCGGTAAAATGACCAGTCAATTTTTAGCTTTCAGAAACTCTTAAACAAACAAGTTGCTTCCTAGTAATAAATAGTATTTGTAGAAACATTTGTTACGTAATTCCTCGTTGAATTGAGTTTTACACATATAATAGTTATTTACAATAAAAGTACGTAAAGCTAGTCTTTAGTCACGAGTGAAACAGATTGACTAAAGATGCTTTACGAATGTGTATCTACGATAGAATCTAGAAAACACGATAAATATAAAAAATATTTTAATGTAAATTAGAATTACTGCATTCAATAATAAGTTTACCTTGATAAGAAAAACTTCGCTCAAGTTACCGGTCGTAATTTTGCATGGTGAAAATTTTAAACCACGGTGATACTGACGATATGACTGAAGAAATCATGTTATTAAACAATCGTTTTAGAATCTTAAAACTGTCAACTAAAAGTCAATTTTACACACTGTCGTAGATAAAGAAAATTAATATTTACGACTTTTGACGTTTCAAAGCGTTGTGATGCAGGTCTGACTTCAAATTTACTCAAGGCAGCTTGTTGTTGGCAACGGTGGTTTTGATATTCGGAAGGAGAATCTCAAATTTAAAGAAACTGTTAAAGAAAAATATGTCGGCTAAAAATATTAATACAAGAGTCGTAAGTTAGGCATTTTACAGCTCCCGGTTTTATTAAAGCACTCTGCCGTGCGAAATTAAAACCTCGCGCTCCAAAAAATTGTTAGAGCCGTTTTTGAAAAAATCGAAAGAAACTGAAAAATCACAAAGGTAAACACCATACTTCCGGTTATGCGATTTTCTTCAAAAGCTTGCTGTCGCATTTAGATAATACACAAAACTTATATATGAAGTTTCAATGCCATACCTCTTTTCGTTTTTGAGATATTCTGTTCACAGATAGACAGACACACAGACAGACAGACCAATGAACAAAAACATGTTTTTTGGGTTCGGGGGACTCTAAAACGTGAGGATCTGTTGAAAACTCAATTTCGAATTTTTGGGGTGAATCCAATACTTCCTATCGTAAAAGGAAGTAAAACCCGTCTGCAAAACTTAACAGTGTATTATTTACTGAATGGTTAGTTGTACGTAAAAAACCTGTATAATCTTTTTTGTAGAGAATTTCCTAGCCTCCATTTCTTGTAATAACTGAAAAAGTCATACGATCAATAGAAAGCGAGATATTTGCGAACAACTTATTTCTGTAACTTTTGACCTTGAATAATTCAAAACGCAAGCAACTGGTTTTCTTCTAAATCTTAAATGAATTGGAATAAATCCCACCAAGCTACATTTTGGTATACAGCCTCATATTGGCATCAGAAATAACCTGTCAAAAGTCTAGCTCGATTGGGTGTCCGGAACCTTTCAAAATGGCGACCAAAAGGTGCAAAATACAGTTTTTCTTAAATAACTCGGAATACGTCAGTCCTACGACAAAAATAGTTTAGAACTAAATGAAGAAAATTAAGTTTTCTACAAGAAACGTTCTATACAGGTAACGGTTTCCAGGTAATCGCTCGCCGAAGAAAAACCTAGCGTTCGGAGCGTCTCATGTACGGCGTCCGGAGCGCGACGGCGCTCAGTTTTCCTCAAATATCTCGTCGACGAGCTATATTCTATTCAATTCACGAGTGTGATTTGTTGTGGATGTGGGCAAAATGGCAAAAGTTAGCTGAAATACCAGGATGGAACGGATTTATGGAAGCTATTACGCAGAATGGAGACTTTGAAAAATCGAAAATAATTTGCTTATGCAATTATAATACTATTTATACAATTTTGAATGTTGCCCTTAATGATGCTCGAAAGTTACAGCACAAAACATGTATAGTAACTTTTGATCAACTACTGTATGCCAAGGCTCGTGAAATTGTTGCGGCATCTGAAGATGGATCTGAAGTTTCGAGATTAGTGGTAAGACTCGGAGGATTCCATTTGATAATGTCTTTTCTCATGTCAATAGGATATATAATGGGTGGCAGTGGGCTAAAAGAAGTTCTCAGCATCATCTACGCGCCTATTTCTGTTGAGAAAATGCTCACAGGCCATGCACATACTAGAGCTATGAGAGGTCACACGTTAGTTCAACTTGCCTTGGCAAAAATGATTCTTGAAGAAGTCACTGTGGATGCCCAAGATCACAGTTCGATAAAATCTACCCTGAAGAACTTCGAAGACAGCCCCCCTTCGTTCGAAATAATCGAAAACTCAGCCGAAGTACGAAGTTTGAAGGAGAAATTCGACACAAAAATGCTTGAATTGGAAAACAGAGGAGCTACTGCAAAGTTGTGGATTCAGTATATTGAGATGGTAGCTATTGCGAATGAATTTTTACGGGCAGAGAGAACAACCGACTGGAAATTGCATTTAGCTTCTGTCCAAAAAAGAGAGGTTTTTTGCAGTCACGCATACTAGCAAACATTGGTCGGGCAATTGGACGGATATTACGATTGAGCAATCATTGATGAAATCGATTAAAGTGAGTGGAGGTATCACTCATGGAAGGAGTATGACAGAAAGTGTGCTGAGCAGATGGATATTGGGAATGCCTGCCTCGCATAATATATCTGAAGAAATCGAAAAACTCTGCGGCATATCGTTGACAATGTAGATCAAGATGTAGATACGAGAGACTCTCGTATCAGAAGGGATGACTCAGATAATGATAAATTAATGCAATGGTTCAGCTCACATCAACCTTTTCCAGAGATTCCAAAAATCATGTCCATTGCAACGGGAGTAGTTAGGGATGACGCGATCAATTGTCACAACGCGAAACAAATTGGACAAAAAGCACTGAATGGAATGGTTGGTAAGAAATTCAATGAAATAAAACTTAAACGTTCGGATAGAGTACGATCGCTGTCATCGATTTATAATAATGTTAAGAACAATGATGATGTACCAATTGATCCGCTCTTATTGTTCCAACGAATGAATGGCACGAGACAAAGTGATGAACAACTTCGGGATTGCTTTCAATATGGATTAGCCCCATATCCATTGGCACTCTTCGACAAAGGAGGCACGCGTAAAGGAAAAAAGTCTGCTCTCTACGACGCATTTCAATTGAAACCAGTAAAACTTGATGTGGATAATTTCAGTACGTGATCGATGGTGGTTTTTTACTACATCGAGTAGTATGGCTCCATAATGAGACGTTCGATGATATTTGTAAAGCCTACATATACATAAACTGCGTGAGAATCAACTACGGCGCAAACGCTGTTATAGTGTTCGATGGTTACGAAAATGCTAGTACAAGTACTAAAGCTTTGAAACGTCTTCGCCGATCTACAAAATTTTAATCGACGGATATCTTGCTTGATGAAACAATGATCGCCACTGTGAGCCAGGAGAAGTTTTTATCCAACAATAATAACAAAGACAGAATGTCTAATTACACGTCTGAACGAGCTCCGGTTGTTGTAGGTGAGGACATTGATCTGCTAGTTCTTCTCACTGCCTTAACACCAGCAGACACAGAGATAATCTTCCTGAAGCCAGGCAGAGGTAAAATTGATCGGAGAACGTATTCATCGCGCAGTTTGAAAAATGCTGAGACGTTCAGAGACCATATTTTATTCTTGCATGCGATAACAGGACATCTGCTTTCTTCAATCAGGGTAAACTGAAAGCCTTCAAATTGCTAGAGAACCGAAAAGACTTGCAGTCAGCCGCGAGCATTTACTCCTAACCGGACATGCACCGCCAAGACCTATTGAATAACGGAATTCGCTTCCTCTTGGCATTATACGGTGTGCCAGGAACAGAAAACTGTATCGACAGTCATCGATATAGATGTTTTACGAAATCCGTTGCTAGATGTAAGGCTGGTAAATTGACGAGTTTACCACCTACGAAAAGCGTAGCCGAGGAACATTTATATCCAGTGTACCATCAGGTCCAAACCTGGCTGGGAAACTATCTCCCACCGCAAGGTTGGGGATAGAAGCTAATAGGCAATATCTCTACACCTAAAACAACGTCCAAACCTGCTGCTCCCGAGTCTCTCCTAAAGATGATATTTTGCAGCTGCACAAAACGATGCGGTTCGATGTGTGGATGTAGAAGATCAAGAATCCGTTGTTCAACTATTTGCGGCAAATGTATTGGCCAAACATGCCTTAATCGCCCGATCGACGATGATGTGAGATGCAGGGACGAAGACAAGGCACAAGATATAGATCTAGCCGAGGGGATTGATATCTTGTGTCCTCTTTCCGATTAGTGAGACGATTGGGAGTAATAAGTATCGCAAGGTGCGAAACCACAGCTTGTAAAAAGATGTAAATAATTTCAATTCCATTTCCGTTATGCGTTTTGATTTGAGGATTAGACATACTTATGGGGATACCACGTAAAAAAATGTGCCTGATACTCGTCCACATGGGTAGTGTGGAAAACAGTATACATTTGAATACCATAGAATATAGCTCGTCGACGAGATATTTTAGGAAAACTGAGCGCCGTCGCGCTCCGATCGCCGTATATGAGACGCTCCGAACGCTAGGGTCCTCTTTGGCGCGCGATTACCTGGAAACCGTTACCTGTAAAGAAAAAGTGTATGCAACCTTTTTTGTAGAGAATTTAAATTAGTTTTGAACTATTTTTGTTATAGGATTGACGTATTCCGAGATATTTTAGAAAAATGTTTTTTTTGTACCTTTTGGCCGCCATTTTGAAAGGTTCCGAACACCCAATCGAGCTAGACTTTTGACAGGTTATTTCTGATGCCAAAATGAGGCTGTATACCAAAATGTAGCTTAGTGTGATTTATTCCGAAGTGAAAACCTAAAGTGACTGGGCTATATAGTATTAGTATAAAAATGAGATAAAATCAAAAATTGTTGTATTCATAAATTATAGCAAGATGCCTGTTTCCACCATTTGTGGGTGGAATTTCAGCAAGCCTCCTATTCTATTCTAAGAGATGAAATTCGTGATAATACAGTTTACCCCTTTTCGCCCCTTATGGGTTCTATAATTCACCTCGAATGCAGATTCGCACCTTTAAGGGTTGATTAAGGCAAAATCCTGAAAGGTGTTTTTAGACATTTGCATTCGATACCAATTCAAGCAAACACCAAGTATATCTTACCGACTCTAAGAGATACTGAGCAATACGTGAAAACACAGTTTACCCATTTTCACACCCTTAGGGGTAAATTTTTCACAATCCCTTAAACCACTTTTTAAATATTTTAAAAACTCATCTATATGTAAAAAAAGAATGTTCTAACTCAATAAATTGTTTCATTTAACCCGAATCCATATTTGCACCTTTAGGGGTTGATTAGGGCATTTACATTGAAAATCTTTGCAAGTAAACACCAAGTCGATATCTCATCGGGTGTAAGAGATACTCAGAAATTCTTGAAAAATAGTTTATTCATTTTCACCCCCTTAGGGGTAATTTTTTCAAAATCCCTTAAACCCACTTTCTAAAGATTTTAAAAAAACATCTATGTGCCACAAAAGAATGTTCTAATTGAATAAACATAGGAGATACGAAGGGTTTTTTAATTCACCCCGAATCCAGATTTGCAACTTTAGGGGTTGATTAGGGCAAAATCATGAAATACATTTCTAAGCATTTACATTTGCAATATTTGCAAGTAAACAGCAAGTCGATATCTCATCGGGCGTAAGAGATATTGAGGAATTCGTGAAAACACAGTTTACCCATTTTCACCCCCTTAGGGGTAAATGTTTCAAAATCCCTTAAACCACTTTTTAAATATTTTAATAAGACATCTATATGCAAAAAAAGAATGTTCTAACTCAATAAACATAGTAGATACGAAGGGTTGTTTCATTTATCCCGAATCCATATTTGTTCCTTTAGGGGTTGATTAGGGCAAAATCTTGAAATGTTTCTAGGCATTTACATTGAAAATTTTTGCAAGTAAACACCAAGTCGATATCTCATCGGGTGTAAGAGATACTCAGAAATTCGTGAAAAATAGTTTACTCGTCTTCACCCCCTTAGGGGTAATTTTTTCAAAATCCCTTAAACCCACTTTCTAAAGATTTTAAAAAGACATCTATGTGCAACAAAATAATGTTCTAATTGAATAAACATAGTAGATACGAAGGGTTCTTTAATTCACCCCGAATCCAGATTTGCAACTTTAGGGGTTGATTAGGGCAAAATCATGAAATACAATACATGTTTAAGCATTTGCATTGGCAGTCTTTGCAAGTAAACAACAAGTCGATATCTCATCGCGCGTAAAGAGATATTGAGGAATTATTGAAAACACAGTTTACCCGTTTTCACCCCCTTAGGGGTAAATGTTTCAAAATCCCTTAAACCACTTTGTAAATAATTTAATAAGACATCTATATGCAAAAAAAGAATGTTCTAACTCAATAAACATAGGAGATACGAAGGGTTGTTTCATTTACCCCGATTCCATATTTGCTCCTTTAGGTGTTGATTAGGGCAAAATCTTGAAATGTTTCTCGGCATTTACATTGAATATCTTTGCAAGTAAACATCAAGTTGATATCTCATCGGGTGTAAGAGATACTCAGAAATTCGTGAAAAACAGTTTACTCATTTTGATTCCCTTAGAGGTAATTTTTTCAAAATCCCTTAAACCCACTTTCTAAAGATGTTAAAAAGACATATCAGTTTTTCAAAATCAAGTATGCCTTGAAAATTTTCAAAAAAACTATTTTTCCGTAAAGTGTTTTTAATGTGGCAAATACGACAAGAAGTTGTTTAGAATCAACATTTAGACCCCTACACCAAATTTCAAAATCCTCGGTCAACTTTGATCTCTCACATTTTCTTTAATGTTTATTTCCCAAATCAAAGAATTTTATTTTTAACAAGGTTTTTTATTATGAATAAATACATTTTGTTAAAAATATTTGTTTTTCCATTGCAGCCTTTGTTAAAAGTAAAATTCTTTGATTTGGGACATAAACATAAAAGAAAATGTGAGAGACCAAAGTTGGCCGAGAATTTTGAAATTGGGTGTAGATGCCTAAATATTGATCCTAAACAACTTTTCTTAATAACTTTTTGTCGTATTTGCTACATAAAAAGCACTTTACTCTACAGAAAAATAGACTTTTTGATTTTTCAAAACTGAAATTATGTTAAAAATTAGCCTTTAACCAAGCAGGGCTGAACCCCGAAAATGAAAATTTAAATCACTGTATATATATATATATATATATATTCGTAAAGTAGTAGATAAATTTCTTAAAAATTCAAAGAATAATTTTTGGAAAAAACGCAAGAACCGGTCGATTTTTTTTATTTGCGCATTTTTCAAATAAAATCTATATATACCTACAGGGTGACCCGCGTAGGAGGTATGACGCCAACGATGTTTTTTTTTTTAAATGGGAACCCTCATTTTTTATTACGGAATTTGAAAGAACGCATTCTTTTACTTACGCTAAGCTAATTTTTGGGTATAGGTCACATGACAAAAAATAAAAAAAAATTAAAATTGAAAAATACTAAATTTTATTGCAATTCAAAACAACTAAATTAAATCTTTAAATTGTGCATCGTTGTCTGCCTGACAGTAGCCAAGACGAACGACATGTTCTTTATTGATTGTTGTCATTGATAAAAACGTAAAATCATACTTCCTAAAATTAAATTTAGTATTTTGCAATTTTAAAATTGTTTTTCTTAATACTTGAACATGTGACCTATACCCAAAAATCAATATATCGTAAGTAAAAAAAATGCGTTCTTTCATATTCCGTAATAAAAAAGGGGGTTTCCATTAAAAGAAAAACATCGAGGACGTCATACCTCCTACGCGGGTCACCATGTATATAAATAAAAGTTATTATTTGAATGTTAAACGAATTTATCCAATACTTTACAAAAGCACTGTATATATAGATAGATAACAACTAGAGTGCCTTGATGTCAATTTGACATATTTATAGGACAAATACGTGAAATTGACATCAGGCACCCTAATAACAACAATCCAGACAGTTATTACATTTCTTCTGCTCCTTCCTTTTGGAATTATTTTGTCTCCAAGCCTTTCTTCAGTTTTTTCTACCTTTTATGATTCTGATTCAGGTAAATTTTCTGACGTATCGTCGATTTCTTCATGATTGTTTCCATTAAACAAGTCAATAAGGGCATCACTTCTCCCTGTCAAACTATTTGTTGGAAACTGTTTACCAAACAGTAATAATTCGTCTGATACCAGGGACACTATAACTCTGAGGTGGCAGTTTTGAGAGTTGTTTCGCTGTAGGGGTGTGGGCGTCCTTTCGCAAATTTGGAAAAATGTGGATCAGTGTATTGCAAGCATACAATCAGTCTTAATTGTGAAATCGTAATTTATGTATTTAGTGAATACATACAAATTTTTTTCTACGGTCCTAAATAAATGACAAAATTGTTAAATAATTGAAATTTCTTTATAACAGGCAACCAGAAATACATCACTGACACTGTGTAACACACTATGTACTTGTTGTGTATAAATAAGTGTAATTTTAGTGCAACACGAGACGTCTTAGGAAAATAAATAAATATCTTATCTTCAGATTCCATCTTCAACTTCAAAAAAATTAACAAACTCAATAAAAATGTTGCGTGATGATGGACGCGCCGTGATGCAATTGTCAATAATTTTAGCCAGCTCCAGAAAAATGACGAATTACAATAATAATCAGGTTAGCCATGGCGATGCGCAAAGTAAAATAAAATGACGCGATTATTTCATTAAGACATTGTTTACGTGGTTGCGATGTTAAAATGGTTACTACGGAAAAAATGTGTGAATCGCTAACTTTTCGCATTGACAGTGAGCTTTTAATAGTCAGTTTTAGAGGTGACCGTAGAAAATAGCTATTTATGCAACAAGTGCTAAAAGTCGACGTTTATGCGCGAGACATGAAAATTATGAAACGAAGCCGAAGGCTGAGTTTCATAACATGTCTCGCGCATAAACGACTTTTAGCACGCGTTGCATACAATATTTTATCTACCACCGTAATTTTACCGTTATTAATCCATAAATATCGATTTAAGAAAGGATCACATCTGCGACACTTTTAATTTATGTCATAATGAACAGTAAGCTACGCCGCGCGGGCGATTGTTTGGCCACGCCCGTGCTGTCAAGGTGAGTTACGAAATGTAATTATTGATACTCCACATATGACTGTATTCATTACATAACGCTTTAATTATTTCAAAAACGCTTTACCTGTAACGCAAGAAGCGACTAGAATAGCTTTACAACTTCACTTGCAGTTCGAAATTGTAGTTTTATAACCTCACTTCACTTTTAGCCCGTGTGCTAAAAGTAAACAGCTGATTTCTTTAAACACGGTAAACTATAAAACGTCACTTTTAGTGAAACAAGCTAGCGCTAAAAGGCCTACTTTTAGTAGTGGTCGTAGATAATAGATATTTATGTATTTAGTGTGTAAAGAGAGCCATTTTGGTATGAGGATGCGAGTTTCGTGCCGAGCGGCAGCGAGGCGCGAAAAAGCAACCGAATACCAAAATGGCTCTTTACACTCGAAATACATACAAAATTTTTTCTACGGTCCTAAATAAATAACAAAATTGTTAAATAATTGAAATTTCTATACACACCATTTGATGAAGTCGTTGTACCGCCGTTCATAAAGGCCGCGCGATTGGGCCGGCAACAACACTCATTGGTTGCTGTCTGGGTCGCTTCAAATACTTCAGGCAGGGTGCAATTACCTTCGGATTCCATCTTCAACTTCACAAAAACTCACAAACTCAATAAATCTGTTGCGTGATGATGGACGCATCGTGATGCAATTGTCAATAATTTTAACCAGTTCCAGAAAAATGACGAATTAAATTAATAATCAGGTTAGCCATGGCGATGCGTAAAGTAAAATGGAGTGACGCGATTATTTCATTAAGACATTGTTTACGTTGTTGCGATGCTAAAATGGTTACTAGGGAAAAAATGTGTGAATCGCTAACTTTTCGCATTGACAGTGAGCGCTTAATAGTCAGTTTTAAAGGTGACCGTAGAAAAAATCTTTTACCTAGATTTCTAGACCAACCTTGATTGTAACCGTGAAAACATCAACTTGGAACTGATCCATTGTCGCTGCACTGTTCGTCGTCCATTTTTGTTTTCCTGGCGAAGCGTGTCCTTTTTGGAAGTTGCTCTGTTAACAGAAATATCCATATCTAAAAGTCTAAAGCTTCTTTTCTTTCATAGATGCTATAAAACTGCGAGCATCAGTCACACTACGCTCTATTATACCGGGTGTCTTAAAATGCATTACATCTAGTATGCTTTGAATTTCCCATAATGCAATCTAAAATTTTACTTGAAATTGGCAAGACTGTAAGTCTATGTCAAATTCGAGGTTATCAGGTTATATTTTGCGTCAGTTTGTGTCAAAACTGACACAAAATTTTAGATTGCATTATGGGAAATTCAAAGCATACTAGATGTAATTCATTTTAAGACACCCGGTATTTTTTTCCTTTATTTTTTGCTTTACTTAACCATAAACCAAGCAGATACCTAATTCATATGATCTGTTAGCAAATTTTTTGCTTTTGGGCCAAATTCTTTAAATATTTTCAAAAATATGT
The DNA here is from genome assembly GCA_940337035.1 of Agriotes lineatus. Lineage (NCBI taxonomy): Eukaryota > Metazoa > Arthropoda > Insecta > Coleoptera > Elateridae > Agriotes > Agriotes lineatus. The sequence continues at coordinate 262,809,304 of OW679194.1, read as the reverse complement.
GTACTATTAATAGATATTTATGTATTTAGTGTGTAAAGAGAGCCATTTTGGTATGAGGATGCGAGTTTCGTGCCGAGCGGCAGCGAGGCGCGAAAAAGCAACCGAATACCAAAATGGCTCTTTACACTCGAAATACATACAAAATTTTTTCTACGGTCCTAAATAAATAACAAAATTGTTAAATAATTGAAATTTCGATACACACCATTTGATGAAGTCGTTGTACCGCCGTTCATAAAGGCCGCGCGATTGGGCCGGCAACAACACTCATTGGTTGCTGTCTGGGTCGCTTCAAATACTTCAGGCAGGGTGCAATTACCTTCAGATTCCATCTTCAACTTCACAAAAACTCACAAACTCAATAAATCTGTTGCGTGATTATGGACGCACCGTGATGCAATTGTCAATAATTTTAGCCAGTTCCAGAAAAATGACGAATTAAATTAATAATCAGGTTAGCCATGGCGATGCGTAAAGTAAAATGAAGTGACGCGATTATTTCATTAAGACATTGTTTACGTTGTTGCGATGCTAAAATGGTTACTAAGGAAAAAATGTGTGAATCGCTAACTTTTCGCATTGACAGTGAGCGCTTAATAGTCAGTTTTAAAGGTGACCGTAGAAAAAATAATTTTGTACTCCAATAATTTGCAGTGCAGAAGTTCAACTTCAAACCTTGTTTTTGCACTAAATTGACCTTTCTCTATTTTCTCTAATGCAAACAATCAATATAACAGGATATAGACGATTATCACCTGAAAAAAACCTACTTGAAGGCTCTTTCTAGAGCCCACCATCGGTTTTTGTTTAATTTTTGAAGTTTTTTTTTAAATTTTGACTTTGAAACCAATTCTCCAGTCGCTTATGATTTGTCGAAAGAACTCGCTAAGCAATTTAATAATCCACATCCTACAGGCAACGCTATGGTTGCGTCTCGCCGAAAGGAAAATTATACTTATGAGCGCATTATTTGCCAATTATTGTTTTAAGCATTGTACATTCATTTGTAATGATTATTAAGATACTGAAAATATTTGTTTTATTATTATTATTATTTAACATAAGTGCATACAGTTTTAGACGGGGGCTCGCTGAGCCCCTCATTCGTTGAGTACGAGGTCCCGGTGGGAATTTGCCTCCCTGCCCTTGTAAGTGTATTGGAGGCAATGTGTATACCACTGATCTAGTTCTTCAGAGGAGATTCTTAAATACTAATCTACTGGAAATGATCAAGGGGTCAAAAGACCACTTTGGAGCTTTTTGCCACAAGTGTGCACCAGGAACCGGTGACAAACCATAACATCTTAAGGACTTTTCTCCCCAAAACCAAAAACGAAACGACCACCGCAGCCGACCAGGCCAGTCTGCAAGCGACTTCCTCCGCCGGGCCCAAGAACGTGCAGTCGAGGTTCATGGACACCGGCCCGGGGCCGTAAGGGCGACTCTCCGGGCGGGCAGCGCGGCCGCGTCGACCTTACGGCTTCCACATACTTTCGATATTGTTGATATTGGCGGCCGTCTCTTTGTGGCAACCAGTAGAAGCGCGGTGCTCGTTGGCCGTGGAGGCGCTGGTGCATTTTTGTGAAATAGTGCACTTTTGGAGCCGCTTTGTTGTGAGTCCGAATTGTTGCCTGGATACGCGGCCGCTGAATACTCGATGAGGGTAAGTGACTCCTGGTGGCAATCGTTACCTTTCGGCGGAGTTGTACTAGTGGAAATGTGACGTGCTGAGTCTACGCAAGGCGAACTGTAAGTTGCCGTTCCATCTTGCAGCAATGTGCCGATTTTTTTAAAGGGCGAACCAAACCCTGTTGAACGTTCCAAGAAATGTTTGAATACAAGCGCAACGCTTTCAGCGCCAGCAGTTCCCAACCGCGGCGCCCTGGCGAGTTAGGGGTGGTTAGGTTCGATATGGGACTGCCCTCTCGTTAAGTAACTATTGATTTAAGTAGCGCGCATTAAACTACTGGACACGGTAATATGGCAGACGATTTCATGTAATTATCGCAAAAATCATTTAGTAATTTCATAGTAAAAAAAACACCAATCATAGGAACAGCAAAGCTTCATTGCGGTGCGTCTATTTCAGTTTTTGCCCTTTGTTTATAGGCACCTTTGGTATTTATTCCAATCAAATGTTAGATGCCGAACAATTTCCTCATGCGTGGTATATCCACATGCTTCGTTATTTGTTTTATTATTCATTTGGCATTGAAATTTACAAATATATAGTTACTAATGTATCCAGTCAAGATCTAAAATTATCAGGATGTTAGTGTTATTTGTTTTTCCATTGTAGACGGTTTGATGAAGGTCATTGCACATTTTTAAACTGACAATTTAATGCATACACTAAAAATCCCATAAGCCGCGGATTTTTTGTCACTATGACAGCGGCAAAAGTTAGCCCTAACTTTTCCAGCGACAAAACGGAATCTAACTTTTAAAACGGTCTAATTTTAAAATAATTTTTGCCTTGTTTGTTAATTTAGTGACTTCTAAGCTACCTAATAGGTAAATTAAACATGTATTCATTAAATTATCGTACCGAATTACACTCAAGCTTTTTTTTTATCGAAGTAAACTTAACATTTATAATTCGAGTTTCCTTGCTTTTGGGTAATTCAACAAAAAAAAACTGCCAGAAAAAATTACTCGTCCTTCGGACTCGTAATTTTTTCGGAGTCAGTTTTTTTCGTTAAATTGTCAAGCAAGAAATTCTCATTACAATGTCAAGTTTACTTCTACAAAAAAAGCTCTCGTGTAATTATAAGTGAAAATAATCACGACTTCTAGACTTTTATTTTTCAAAATTTAAGTATTGAGTAGTAGGTAGATATTTTTTGAATTTTTGTCATTTTCAAGTGAGGACAAGTAATTTTTTTTCAAGGAATAGATATTTCACTGAACATTTTGAATATGATTTTAAAAATCTGCAGTTTTTACATCATTAACAATTATTTTACGTGTTACATACAAGGTTCCAATTTAAATAACAAGGGGCACATGGTATTCGTGTAGTACTAGAATGTAAAATGTTTGTGTAAATTAAATATACGTTACTTAAATCAATGTAAATATTATATTATGCATTGATGTCAAACCTTAAAAACTACCTTTATGAAAACCCTATTATGTAAACAAGATCTTAATAAGGCATGGAGTAAATATGAGATTACATAAACTATATATGTATAAACATAGCCTTAATATTTTAATTGTCATAAAAAGCAGGGAGGGGGGGCGCCAGACCACTCCAGACTGTCATTTGGCCTTCTCCAGAAAAATAGAAGTTAAATAAAGAAAATTTGAATTAGTTATTAATAAAAATGCAACTCAAAAAATAGAATACGTCATTACAAATTAAATTAAAAAAATGGGAAACAAATCCTGGAAAAAATGCATCAGGAGAAAGACGCCCTTGGAAGAAGTCCCCCATTAAAGGCAAACGTAAACTACAAAATGACATTAACATAGGCAAGAACGTTCATTCTGATGAACTTCACGTATAAATAAATTTAGAACTGTAAAAATATGTAAAATTTATAAAATATATAATAAAATCGGTTGTCAGTTATCAATAAGCCAAGCAACAACGACGATTAAACACATTGAAAATCATGTTTTAATGGAAAAGATTCATTTTTACAACAGTTATACGTGATGTTAGAAGATTTATTTTAATAATAATAATACTAATATTTATTTCTTCGCATGCCCATATAAACATTATTTTGTTACTTACATTTGGTTTTCCAGGGGAGTTGTTTCCGAGGGCATTTTTTCCTTAAGGCGTTTTTCGAATTTTGTCTGCAGGACATTTTTTCATTCATATTAAATTAAAGTATCTATTGACTCAATTTTTTTTTATATTCTAGCAGTATATTCCATGTCTTATAGGTAGGTATAGGTATTGACGATGGTTAGTTGGGAGGCCTGGCCCTCCCCAGCCAAAAATCCTATGTAGTTACGCCAATGAATATTGTCCATTGTCTGTTCTTCGCCAGCATTACTCCGGCCACATTGTGTCCATCACGTTGAATTTTTTTCTTATTTGAAATTTTTCGTTATTGATATATCAATACACGTGGCGTGTTTTTAAAAATTTTTCTAATAGGGATGTTAAGAATTTCGCCAGATAAAGAAATGGTGAAGTGGGAAAGGAAGTACAATTTGATAATACAGATTTAACGCTACCTACTATTATTTTTTATAAAGTCCACAGATTCTTGCTAGTAATAATTAAATACTTATCTTTATACAGGGTGAGACATCACTTACGATACCCTCATTTATATTTTAATGGAAAAATTGGCGTCATGTGAAGTATTTTAGTTCCTTTGCCTATCGATTTTGAGTAAGTTGCAGAATACGAGGTTTGCTCAAAAAGTTCCCCGGATATTTCTTTTCAAAAATAATTATTTTTCAACATTGATATAGTTCCCTACAAAGTCATCTCTTTCAGATTTACTGCACGTATGCCAGCGTTTTTTTACAATTCTCAAAACGCTTCTGAAACGCACTTTTTGACGTAGCCTTCACCTCGTTCAGCGATTTTCCCTTTATCTCTTCTATAGTCGCAAAACGTTGTCCTTTTATAATTTTATTCATCTTTGGAAACGGAAAAAAATCGCAGAAAGCCATTTGATAAAACTTTACGAACAAGTAGTAAAGTGTGGGCTGGTGCATTATCGTAGTACAATTTGTACGAGTAGCTTTTTTTACAATTCTTTCAGTTTTTCGGATTGCTTCGTACAAACTGCTTAAAGCTTCTACAAATTTCTTCGGCAACGTTCCAACAGTGATTCGGCGATTATCAAGAATTTTTTTCTTATTTGTGTTTTACATTTTCAATATTTCCAACACGTTGCTGTACTTTATTTTATTTTTAACCGAAAATGTTGTGCAAATTCTTTATTCCGTCATTTTTAAAATTAAAAAATCGTCGAGCACACTGGAATGTGTCTTGCTTATTTGGCTGTTAAAAACAAACTATGCATTCAATATGACTGACAATTTACACGTATGTCATGGGTATGCGTACCAGCGTTAGGAAAGTAAAATTATTTCAATCGGTTACGTATAGTGTGTGAAATTCAAAAATTCCGGAACGTTTTGGTCAAACCTCGTTCATATTTTTTATATGGTTTGAAATATATGTTCATTATCTTTTGAACGAACTAAAACTTTTATAGCCTTAAATGATAACATTTTTGAGACAGTTGGGAAAGAATATATTTTATTAAATACACACTTTTAATTAATTTACATTAGAAGGCTATGTATGCAAACAATACAAATACAATCCAATGGCTCATCTTTTAGTACATGCATCATCTCTATAGCTGTGCCTAGAGATCCTATATGTAAAAAGTTTTCCAATAGCGGCCTCAGAACTTTAAAAATTGATTGTAGTCATCTTGGATTGGTGGAGCATCCAATTTTTTGATAGTTGTGTTTAGTCACCTTTGGAAAATCATCGTGGAACGCTATACGACTTCAACGACATATACTTTTTGACGAATTCACTTAACCAAAATGGGCCTCATCGCTAAATATGACTTTTACCAAATCCGGGATCGATTTCTAACTGTTCCATGGTTTGTGGACTCAAAACAAATGGCCTACATGTCCAAACTCGTTCATATATAGGGTCTCTAGCTGTGGCTTTTCTTCAGAGCCACCTAACGACAATGACACCAAATGTATTGCTACAGTGTGCCGTAACTGTTTTCTTCTGCAGCTTTTTTATTTACAATTCAGATTGAAAAATGCAAAAAGTGTTTTAAATAGAATAATGTCACATGTGGAGGGCTAAAAAGCTAGTATGATACTTAAAGTTGTCTTCACATGGTGTATCAGTGAAATGTGTATATTTCTTTCATGGCATTTACTTATTGCTAAATCACTGGTGAATTTCCACATTTACTTTCTTAGTGAACTGGAAATATTTGAAATCCAAGTTTTCAACATCTAAAATAGCTCTCAACTTCAGATTTAAAATAAAACAACGATAGAACACGAACAAAAATTATATTTAAAGCAACTATCAAATTTGGAAGCAAAGTAAAATTCGTTCCGCTTGTAGTCTTTATGATATTAATTTTGTTTTTTTCTATTAGTAATACTTCAATTTAAAGAATGCAAAATTATTGTATTTTTTCTATTCAGTTCCATTTTCCACAATTAGCACTTATTCCACTGTGTAGCAATTATGGATGCAGTTTGATACTTTAAAATCGAACAGACAACTACATTTTTATAGACGCATTACTCTAAGAAGCCCACAAAACTGCTTTATTACGCTCAAAGATTTTAAAGTTATGATTTATATAGGAGCAAATGTATTGTAAAATTGTATATTTGTCTATTTTAAGGTTTGCATAGGTAATTGTTTGGCAATACTTAGCATTATTTAGTCTTTAAGGCAAAGTCCGACCAATCGGCCAAACAACAGGATGCGATAAAAACGTCGTAAATAAAAAAAGGTTGGGTGGAAGTTAATTATGAAGCAACCGATGCCGACGTTATTGCTGTGTGCATAAATAACAAACTACTTCGTGTATTCTTATTTCTATTTGCTTAATGCTTGCTAGATTTTCCACTTTGGAACAGTTAACCCTGGATAGTTATGGAAACAACCCATTCGAACTTTGTTGAAAGGTAAAGCGGAGCAGTAAATATGTATTTGCGTCGGCTGTAATTTACACGTTTTATTGAAACATGACGTTACGAGGTATTGAATAATAAACATGTGTTAACAAGTACTATAAAATGCCAATTAAAAGTACTGAAATGGCTCTATAAACCTATACTAAGTTCAAAAGAAGTCGGCAAGTTTGTTTCTGAGATGTTCTAAGGGTAAAAGCTGAAAAATATTTTAAAATTATGTATAGGCGCTACAGTTTTCGATGAAAAAGGCTTTCGAATGGCACAAAGTGAACGAAATTATCGAAAGACAAAAATTTAGCTCCACAAAAACACAAAAAATGTATTTTGACTTTTGGAACTAGTATTTGCAGCTGTCTTTAAAAGAGAGTAATTATAATTAGACTGATATAATTACCATATGATCGAATACTTTTATTCTTTCAAGGGGCGTGGGATTGTTAGTAATGTCATTTTAACGAATGCAAACAATGTCACTATCTAGGCTAGGGGATTAAAGTATTTGATCATTGATCATACTGTATCTAATTGTCTTTGTGAGAGGATGTCGTCACACCTCTTACTGTTAAATTATGAAAAATGGCATAACACGTAGGTACGTATTTTGTTGACGATGCAAGGATTTTTTGTGTTTACAAGCAGGAAAAATTTTTGTAAACAGTAAAGCTTTCCAAGAGATGCAATTACTGAGAAAAATTAGAAAAATGTTTACTAGTGTTACCCGTCCTTAAAAGTACCGAGTACATGTGTTTATAAACTATTATTAGCCGCATAAGTTACTTACTTCTGGCGGCCGTATATCTCCCGTACAATGCCTTTCCATCTTTCTCTATTTTGAGCCATTTCCTGTCAATTCTCTACTGCTTGAATTTTCTTAATTGTTCACTATATTATCTACTAAGGGTATGCGCATACGGAGTTTTTTAATATTACCTTGTTTTACTGCGATTTAAAAAAAATGTTTATAAACTAATCAAAATTTGTATTCGCCAAATTTAAATAAGTAAAAAATTTTCAGGTTAAGCAAATCTGTACGTACATTGCAACTACACCATTTAAAAGTATAATGCATATTTACGATTCCGCAAAGTTCGCTTTGAAAAATAAACATATTTAGCATTAAATGAGCAAATAAATAATCCTGGAGATGAGTTTTCTCGAGCTGATGGGAAAAATTAACCTATTTACAAGACTCCTAAGTTCAGTTTTGTGCTTATGCTACCGCGAAGTTATTGTGTTTTGACGCTTTTAAAAATTGTTCGTTAGTTTTTCTAAAAATAGAAAAATTGGTTAATTAAAATTGTGAAGTGCAAGCCCATTCCATGGGAAAGGATTTCAAAACCGACTGCTAAAAAGGTGAAGGAGACCAGGTTATAATCGCAGGACTTCCTGCATGACTAAGTCTTGAACTTTGGCATAATTTACTCCCGGGTTTGGTTATAATACCAGTTTGATGCTCATTTTGGTTAGACAGATAGTTGTTCCTGGGTGTCCTAATATTGGCATGTATTTAAATACTTCTACTTTAAGTTTTCTTAAATTTAACAGATGTCTACGCCTTTAAAGAGAACTCAAAATAAGTAAAATAGGAAAAACGAGTTTTACTTAGAATGAGTTGATAATTGTTTTCGCCAGTGTGAACTAAAAGCTAATTTTTTATATAACGATTTAACAAGTAAATGTATCATTTTTTAAATCATAAGTACTACTTTCAATAATTAAAAAAAATAGATTCTGCAGATCACACTGGCAAGAAACCATTAAACTGATTTGAATTATCTGAAAATCTATTTACAGCTGTCTTTATTTTCAGTTCATTTCCATTTCAGACTTATGTGCGCTCAGTACAAGCTGTGTTTATGCCCATAAAGCAATAACTAATCTTAGTAAATCAGTTTGCCTGCTGACATCTTTGTGGTTTTAAGTCCTCGTTAATAACTTAAAGGTCGTAACGCAACCTTGCACTATATAGGCGTTTGTAGCAGTCAACTCCAGAGGACTGCGTGTGCAAAGCAGAAAAACCCGCAGTAATCCCCGTGAATAGTCAGTTGGTGGTTCGACCGCAAAACTTTTTCCAACTGCAAACTGCCAGGCCGAGCAGTTTCATGGGGCACAAAATAGATTTAACCTCCGGTTCAACGACTGGGCATGGTTTTTCTCGCAATGGCCGCGGCTCCACGCAGCACGCAGGCCGTTTTTGCCGCTTCGCTAGAAATGGCTGCCAGAGTTTGTAGCGGTTCTGCGTTTTGAGCATTCGAATTAACGAGTGAGACGAGATAGTCATCGCCTCGAGATGCATCGCGACCAGCACGAAGACGTTGGGTGCAGCCATGGGCCAGTAGCCCATCCAGGCGTGTTGGGTGCTTAATGGGGCCTGCGTTATTAATGCGGTCTTAGAGCTAGTCTCCGCTTCAAAGGTGTAATCATCTCGGTGACTACGTTGTCATGGTTGCAAAAATGAGAAAGTGGTGGTTAAGTACTGGAAAACCGCTCCACAACTGCTTTTCTTACAAAAAATGACGTTAGTCACTTGGAGTCATTTGAGTTGTGAGAAGAAAGTGCGTGACTTAGCAATACCATTAACCTGATCTCTCATGGATATTCATCACTAAAACGACCAATAAAACCCATCATAGTGCTAATGGTGCTCCAACTCCAAAGTATATGAACAGAACCTTATACCTAAATGGAAGATTCGTATGGTATACTGTACCAATGGGTAACATGAACGCTTGTCCATAACCTTTAATTTTTTGGTTTTGCTTCAGATAGAGTATTGTAACTGCTGTGGTTACACAAAGAGCTTTTCCTCTACATTGTTAGTTTTCAGATTTTGTATATTTTGTGTTTTTGATACAACGACTAATGATTACGTACAGGCTTTGCTACAACCCTTCAAAAAGAAACTTGTACTGAGACTTGTATAAACATATATTTTAACAACTTGAGATGCTTCATCTTTGTTCAAAACTTGAAGGTTTTTACACAAAATGATGGGACATAATGACTGGTATCACCATGGTGATTCTAATTTCTCATTGTTTACTTAATAATTGAAGATTAAATGATTGTTGTCTGAAGATTTGTAATATTTTTCACACAGACATATTCTCGATGGCAAAAGAGATTTATCTTGAGGTTTTCTTCACTCCTTCATCTCTAGTGATTGAAAACGTAATTTCTTTTGTATGGTAATTAAAGACTGAGATGAAGTGTGCTGTAGTTTCTATTGTCTTCCGATATTTTAATCTCTCTTATTTATGTTACGGTGGGTGGGTATTTCTCTTATATTGTTTTCGAAAAACTGTTTCTAATTTAAAGATTTTTATGCAACGTGGATTGATCGATGTACATCTTACCCACAACCTTCTGCAAATTCAAAAAAATATTTTGTCATATCGTGGTTTCTTAATTTTTAGTAAAAGCAAAAGGTGGAAAAATCAACAAGAAGAAGTAAGGGAGCAGTGGAGGCTTGTGGAACATTTTTATACTAGCGCCAACCGAATGTAAATTGTAAAATGCATTTCAACCCCCTCACAGACACAGACAGACTCCGACATTCCGAGATCTAAATGTTTCGGGTATGGACTGGCAAGAGTTAGCAAACGAGTAAATAATATGTATGCATTTATTGCTAGGTCTACCTAACTGCTTTATTTCAAGGTTTTCATCTAGTGAATACGATGAAAGAATTTTATTCATGGTGGCGTAACGTACCCCAACAACTGGGTGATAAGAGCAGATATAATTATTAAACCATGCTATATTTAACACAACAATATAATTAAAAGTATTACTGAATACAAATAAATGTAATTCAAAGAATTCGCCGATTTTGCGACCTTGCATACGGATGGAATCCCAGGACGCCGCAATGTAAGCACCAGTAATCAGTAACCCGAGAGACGCACTATCACAGCAGCAATCAGACTGCTTGAGCCAAATGTGAAGTAGCTCCAGTTCAATGCTAAACAGCCCATCTTCGTAGCTACCTGATTCGCCGTTCTCCGCCCGCTGCAGCGCATAAACTGCCGCAAAGCGGAGCCGCTTCGATCTGGCCCCAATACGTCGGCGAAAGCAAGCATATAATTTATATTCATGCAATATAAATTACTCGGTATTTGTTTAAGCTTTAAAATGATTATCGAAGGAACAGATTTGTTGGAATCATACTATGTACGTTTTTATTATAGTCAGAAGTCGTTGTTTTTTAAAATAGAATTTATAATAAAACTTATGGTTGTTTCCCAAATAGATGTGTCTTTTGTATAATTATGATGCCTTAATTACTTAAGCCTTGATTCTTTCAGAGAACCTTTCTTGCACTTTCACTACTTCGTTTAACGATTTATTTCGAAGAGATTTTTCCAGATTTATTCTTCCATTAATATAGAAAAAATGTTTTCCAATGTTGCTTCGTTATCTTCTTATATATAAAAATGAATCACCGTGCGTTAGTGCGTTAGTGTGTTAGTAACGCAAAAACTCGAGAACGACTTGACCGATTTGGATGATTTTTCTTTTGTTGTGTTCGTCTTACTCCCGAGGTGGTTTAGCAAAAAAGAAAATTCGGAAAAATCCAAAGGGAAAGCCAGAAAATAAAATCATGTCATAATCCGCATCAGAGCTATTGTGCTGTTTGTGCCGACAATTCTCGGAAGGACAGTTCTGACCTGGGAGGCCTAGCCGCTACCTGCACCCACAGGGGGCGAAGCGAATGCAGGGTCGTCGCAGTCAGTCAGTCAGTCAGACATTCAAATTTGGTTTGTGTACAAGTGATTGTGAAAACAATTCGGTGTCGTTTTATAGTGTCCGTTACAATGCCAAAGGCACGACGAGCTAACATAGGTCGTCGAAGACAGTCAGCTGCGCGGGTATCTACTTTACGTGCCAACCGCAATGATGACCAGCGCGCTACGGATATTGAAAATAGTTGTAGCTATTAGCATGTTTTTAAAATGAAAGAAATCGAAAATTCGAATATCGGAAAAACGTTTGCTGAACACGCTAATAGCAGGCAAATCAATGTTCGGGCAGGACAACGTCTGTCGGGTTCGCTACCCCTTAAGAGGTGAAATGGGGTAAATAAGCCTAAAAATCGAAATGGGTGTCGTTATTGAGGTTTTTTAGGACGTTGATTGCAAAAACGGCATTTATTTTTAAGTCCAAGACGATGGACATGACATAAAATTAAAACTTTATAGTGGTTAAACGGGGTTTCAGAGACAAATTATTTTTGAACAGAACAACGTTTGCCGGGAGGGGACGGAACGGGACGGGACGGGAAGGGACGAGACGGGACGGGACTGGACGAGACGGGAAGGGACGGGACGGGACTGGACGAGACGGGAAGGGACAGGAAGGGACGGGGCGGGACGGGACGAGACTGAAGTGAACGGGACGGGATGGGACGGGAAGGAATGGGACGAGACGGGACGGACGGGACGGGCAGGGATGGGATGAGATGGTAGAGGAGGAGACGGGACGGGACGGGACGGGAAGGGACAGGAAGGGACGGGGCGGGACGGGACGGGACTGAACTGGACGGGACGGGATGGGACGGGAAGGAATGGGACGAGACGGGACGGACGGGACGGGAAGGGATGGGATGGGATGGTAGAGGAGGAGACGGGACGGGACGGGACGGGGACGGGGATGGGATGGGATAAGATGGGCTGGGATGACAGAAACTAATTAGTCATTATTTAATACAGAAATAACGAACCTCGCGCTTACGAAGTCGCGGGTACAGCTAGAAAGTAGCATATATTTTTAAGTCCAAGACGATGAACATGATATAAAATTAAAACTCTATAGTGGTTAAACGGGGTGTCAGAGACAAATTATTTTTGGGCAAAACAACGTTTGCCGGGCCAGCTAGTATTTAATAAAAACTTGTCGCCTTTTCCTATCTATGACTAGTCTAGCCATTTACTTTATTTTCCCTTTTCCTGGCAGGCTACTAGATATTATCTTCCCCTCTTATTGATGAAAAATTGCATTAACGACTTAGTAATAATATTTCCTCATTTAATCAGCAATTAGGGTGCTATATTATCTTCGCCAGCGACTTTCTCATTTCGTGTACTTTTAAGAGTTTCTTTGACCTCCTCGTCTCTTATTTTATCTTCGTTTACTTGGTTTTCTTCTCGTTATTCTTGATTTTTCCCGTCATCTTTGATTTTCTATAGTGGTTTAGTCAGGCTTCTAGGACTCCCCGCTGCGATTTTCTTGATCAAGTTCTATAACTGTTTTTGATTTTCTACATATTTCTACTAGGTAGTCCTTTTTGCATGATATACAGCTTTCTTCGTTACATTCCTCTTGTAATATAGGAAAATAGTTTCATAGTGTTGTTTTTATTTCCATATGGGACTTTTTAATAACCAGTAGTTGATGAGGAAGTTTCTTGTAAGTTATTTTATTATTTATTCCGTTAATTGTCACGAAATATTTGTGGAACATTCACATTTCTTCATTTTCAGCAAAATCAACTCTGTTCTTTCAGATGTGGATTATATTTTTTTCATCAAAAATTGAAGGTTTAGTTACTATCATAGCAGCGCCAGTAATTGATTTGAAGATTTACACTGTCACTATTACAAAGAGTGATTTTGTGAGATCTTTATTTGTAGTGAAAAATCCGGATTTATGGTTTTTATATTGATGAGACGCAGATTCTTCTGAAGAATACTAAGGTAAAAATGCTGTCAAGTGGTTGTGACGTATTGGTGGAGAAGAAAAAGGAGAAAAGCAACTGTTCCCGTTTGAAAACATTACCTTCTTGCCTAAATATATCCTTGCATTATTTAACCATTTACAGTGAAAACTTGATATAGGTATATGCGACACGAAACAATTTGCGCTTTAACTTTATTCCACTGCCTTCTTTTCATGCTATTTATGGTGTTTTTTTGTTACCAAAAAGTGTTGCAAGTGCAAAGAACACTAGGAAAATTTTGCAATATGATGCAATCAGGAACCGAGGAGTGGTGGGCTGGTAATGGTGTGTAAACTTGTTTAAGGCCGTATCTGCCAACACAATTGTATGCATCATTCTGCTGTCTTTTACACTTGAACAGTCGAGCTGCGACCATCGAACTATGTCGCAGTAAATGAAAAATGAATATTCTTGCACCTGTATCTGCAGGACACGGAATTCTTCATGACTACCTGAATGTTAGAAATTTTCTTTATGGATCCCCCATACAGCTGAAGAGCAAATGAAACACGGGAATTGCTGAGGAAATTTGAAAATGGAACTTCTCGTTTACGGAACATAGTGTGAGTGTCGAAGATGAGATAGTCCCAGCCTAGTCATAATCAGAAGATCACGGTAAGTGAAAAACAGATTTATTGCCGTATTCTTCATAACAAGAGATATTTTGGAGAGCGTCAAGTTGGAGGCCCAGAAGTCTTCATCTAAAATCATGGCTCAACACGTGGCTTTCGTACCACGATAACGCCCCTACACATTGTGCTAATGCGTTCGTCGTCTTTTTGGCAACGATCAGGTTGGATGTGTATGTACACCGTCCTATAACCCTGATCTTGCATACTGCGATTTCGCCTTCTTCCCGCCTGTGACAAATCGATTTAAGGGAAAACTATTTTTACAAGATGAAGAGCTGCTTTAGTTTTGTATGGAGTTTATTAATTCCTCGCTAATCAAAAATTTAAGACATCGCGATATATGATGTTCTATGAACAACTGTTGAAACGTTTTGTTGTTATTTCGATAGTTTGTAGTCAATAAAGTAAGATTCGCGATAAGAGGTATATTTACAGTTTTGTCATAATTTTACAACTTTATGATTTTTTAAGTGCAGCTATAACTGGGATATAAATAAACTTTTATCATACGTTGTTTAAATTAACGCCAACCAACTACATTGTTTAGTATCGATTATCGATAGTTGGGCTAGTATTTTGCATATATGTAGTTACTTTTTGAATGTGGCTGTAGACTGCGGATAAAACTAGGTTAGGTATTAATACTCATTCATTCATTCATTTTGGTGTCGACGACCATTCCTACCTCGCGGAAAGTGCAACGAAGGCTTACATTACGCTCCCCCGCATGCAAACATACCACACACACACCAACTTACATCTAACTTAACTAATGAGTTCAAATGCACTGCCGCTCCGAGAAAATTCTCGGCTACGGCCAGATTTGAACCCATGTCCACCTGGTTGCTAAGCAGACAACAAGCCCACTCAACCACCTAGGTGGCCAGGTATTAATACTACCGTGTATTATTTTTTTAAATTATAAAGCTATGGTACTGCCATTTTAGAAACATCTTATCAGGAAAATTGATTAATTCTGCGTCCGCCTCTGGACTTAAAACATGATGATTATGAAACACTTTTTACAGAATTTTTCTATGAAAATTGTTCATCCGCACAGTTGCTGTTTTAATTTTATATTGATGAATTAAGCTTTCTATTTATAACTGCCAGGTTATATTTTACTTTTAACAGAACTAAACCGTAACTTCTGATACGCCACTGGCGTCTAGACTGTTCTTCACACCAATCGCCACATGTTGCAGCCAGATGTAACCCAACAGCGCGAAGAACGCAAACCAGAGATTCGAGCGCTGGAGGTGAATGGGCAATGATGAAATTGATTATCTCGCCTTTGTCTTAGCAACTCCATAACTAAGTACTCGATTAGTTGAAGGGATTGTGTTTGTCGAACTCGCCAGAAGTTTCCGATGCGAAGTTTTGAAAAGACAGTTTTCAATGTATTGTGAAAGTGGAGATAGTGATTGATTGTTTATTTATCGATCGGTTGCGTAATTCTTTGTGTTATGCGGAATTGGACTGGGGACTGAAGGAAGATTTTCATTGATGTGGGACACTGAAAGGCATTGTTTGGATGGAATCTTTTCTGCAGGTTAGTTTAATTTCGTTGTTGAATTTGTTATCCTAAGCAATACTTTTTAAAACTAGGTAATTAAAATAAAGTGAATATAGCAAAATAGTAATTTAGACCTTAGCACTGCGTTTAACAATTTTTAGTTTCTCAACCTGGGGACGTATTGTAATCATGTAAATATTCAAAATTGAGATTGTTTGCGCCTAAACAGCCTTTTCAAGGTTCGAAAGTGGAAAATAAGTGAGGAAGAAAAGGCAGTTTTCCAGTGGAAGTGAAATGCTATTAGATGAAAATTTTGTAAAGTTTTAAATAAACTAAGGCAGGCACATACCGAATAGCATTTTTCAAACGTTCTATTTTTAAAATGGCGCCTTTACAATTTCTTGGAAATAAAACCATTTTTGTTAAATCTGGATACAGATACTGACCTCACATGAGAAACATTTACAAATGATGTCAAAAACGGTTGAAGTTGAAATTAATTTAAAAACCAAAATGGAATTTACAGGTTTTTCTCGAAAAAAATACTTAAATTTTTAACGAAAAACTAGATGTATATTGTAGGTATAGATGTAATTTTTGGATATCATCTCATCAGTATGTACCAGTGGCTTTCAAAGATATAAATTCAAATAAATTAAAACCACAATTGAAATATTTTTCCGAATGTTTTATTTTCAAAAATAAGTGTCATGCTATTTTTCAAAAATACACGGTTGATGGTTATGTTTTTTCTTGGCGACATCCGGATAAGTTATTACAAATAGCATTCAAAGCTTTAAATTAAAATTAACAAAAGGTGGCAGAGGCGAAAATGTATGAAATTTAAAAAAGTTTTTAAAAAGTGTTCACACATTTCTTTTTTAAGGGGGAGGCGCATTTTTATTTTATATAAGATTTTACTGCCTACATTTTGTTTTAATATTTACTTCACAATCCTTAGTTTTTAAAATTACGAAAGCTTCACTGCCGTTGCCTGCAAATTGAATTTATGGCAGAATCCAAAGGCTTCAATTAGAAGTGTTTAGTTTTGTGTACTAAATATTGATTGTTATTTTTGATTTGTTGATGATATCTGATAGATCCTTACAAGTAGAACTCAGGGCTTTAAATTGAAATGGGAAATGGGAAACTGGAAAAAATGTATGTAATTTTCAGAAATGTTTTTAAAAATTGGCTACATATCTGTTTATTTTTAAAAAATTTAGACCCGAAAGTACTTTTTTTGTATATAAGATTTCAGATCCAAAAATTTATTTCAGTATTTACCTCATATTCCTTAATGTTTAATATTACGAAATCTTCACTTCCCTTGCGTGCATATTGAATTTATGTGCAGTTTTCCATGAGTGTCCAAATTTATGTCGGTCACTGTATATTTTATAGCGTAGTTAATTTAAAAATTTGTAAAAATAATTTTATGGAAGTTTTAAAAGGGTTTGCAACATTTTGAAAGATCTAACTGGTCGCATTTTTAATACTTGAATGTATAGAGTTGCTTGAGCTATGAGAATGAATATGCATATACATAGTAGTTTATGTATGTTGAATATTTTATTAGTTAAAGTCCCCTACGCTTCTTATATTTTAACATGTAAATGAATGTCGATATTGAATGTTTATTTTTATTGCTATAAATTCAAATTTCAACTTCGAGTGTTTTGAAACTAGGTACTCTGCTTGGCATAAAAACACTACGTAATACTCTAGTTGTTGGTTGATTGTATACTCACCGGCCAAACGGCCCTCGGTCTCTAGTTATGTCCGGTTATGGTTAGGAAGTATTTTTTAGAATGAGAAATTTCATTCAATAATTTTTGACACTGGTATAAAAATACAGTTTAATATTATGAAGTTTATAGAAGTTATTTAACTAATGTTCATGCAAACACCTTTATCTCACACGAACGTTTACAATCAAGAAAAGCCTTGGCAATATCGTAAATTCCATTACCGTGAATCTGAAAGTTACGCCTGCCACAATTCCCTCATCTTTTGTTGGGAAAAGTCGTGACAGTGGAAAAACCTAACAATTTGATTGGGTAAGTCTCATACTTTAAAATGAATTTATATGAATTTGAGATTCTGGGAATTTTTTATACGGTTTAATCTCGTACATCATGTTCATACATTATAGTTACATCTTTTCCTTCAAATGTTTAAGAGCCAATCGTATTTAGTCTGCTCTGGCAGCTACGCAGTTTAGCATATTTGAAGGAGAAAGTAAATCGTGCTCGATAACAGACCGACTAATGGAATGTCTTTTGTGTACGAAACGTGTTCGCCTTCCTGCCGATTGATATGTGGCTAGGTGTAACTACACGATTGGTGTAATGAGTCGTTGATAACGCGACGGCGTTGGTGCATTGTTGTACATTGGCACAGTTTTAACAAACCATTTAGTTTGCAGCTTTCTGGATACGGTTGAAATTTGGAGTTTCGGATAACTAAATTGGACGAAACGATTGAAACTATTGAGAGTATCAAGGTGGGCGGAGACGTAGGCAAAAAACAAAATATTACGAAGGTCTGAAAGCACAGCGACTAAAAAATAAGTGACAGTAAACCGGCAATAATATGAGGATTAAGCCCACTCGAATTCTTCGGTTCTATTTCGGTCGAGTCGACTTGGTCAATAAATTGGCCAATGCATTAATAAATTATAATTCTTATGTAACTGCGAATTTCGTTCTGGCCAGTCACACCAATTTCTTCCCAATTGATTCCAGGTCGTATGTTATCGAGAATTCTGTGCTAACACAACTCGTAATAAACTATTTTGTGGGTCGATTGCGGGCTTGTTAGTTGATTGATTGGTTCTTGGAAGCAACAATGCGCAAGGTGGAAGTCTCTTTTGACGAAACAGAATTTCTTGAACTAATTACTAATTTTAGTAATAATAAAAATCAAAGGGTTTTTTACTCGGAACGGAAAAAAATATGTAATTTTTTAAGATGTCCACCCTGTATATGTTGGATCCAAAATATGCCCAATTTTCGTCAAGGGCAAACACCCTGAGCTACGTGCAAAATATTACTTTTATTTAACCAATAGTTCTAAAGTTTTAAAGCAAAAATAGACAGAATTTTATTATTTTAAAGCGCCCACCCCGCATATATTTGATTGAAATATCGCCTTCCTGCAGCAAATAGTTTTTGAGCTATACCGCCAACAGACAGACGGGCAGACAGACAGACGGAATTGAGAAAACATGCATTACAATAACAAAACATTGCAATACTTCCTTCGTCTTTTAGACGAGGGAACTAAAGAGCATATCCTCTAAAGATCACAGTTTGATAAATGGTTGTAACTATTGCTTCCCTGATACAGTTAAAACATATTCTGTGCTATCTAGAATTCTAAAATGTTAGTAATTTTTTTGGATACTAAATAATATTGGTTTAGCTAAAGCTAGCAGATGCATTATTTTAGAAAATTACTGTAGTACATTTTAATTTTTGGCATTTAATTAGCCTACACATAGTCTACACAAAACGCGTTCTGTCTTTTTGATCTTTAGCTTTAAGGAGGTACACCCTAGCCAAAGAAACGAAAGTACTGTTTGGTGTATACAGGTGTGCAATACACTCGGTACAATTTTGAAAAGCTTTCCATCAAGGCTACTACACGAACGTCAACATTCCGAACACTAATCGCCTCCAAATAATGGCATTCTTTCCCTAAGAGCCTGCAATCTTCGGTGTGTGAAATCCCGTTGCCGCTACAAATAACCATTGTTGCAGTTACACAATTAGAGTTAACGACAGCTTTTTTATAAGTCAGCGTTTTGAAACGTTTCCTGGACAATTGCACAATTTGGGTCCCGAATGAGTGTCAGTGGGTCTCAGGATTAGTCATTTTGTGCTACTTTGGTATGATTGTGCAGAACAGATTTTAACTAATTAATTTGCATAAGTAGACTTCGAATGCGGGATCTGGTTCGATGACGACACAGCACGATAATCAACAGGCTGTGCTTATTGTTATTTAATTTGTTTGTAAGCCAACATGAATATATTTTGATGCGTTGATAAGGACGGCCATAACTTTGTATCTTCTCTATCGTAAATACATGGCAGCTGTTTTAGATTAGTTCTTTCATAACACGGCTTAGGCCCTGAACACACGGGATTCCGTTTCCCAGATTCGGTATGCGGGATACAGAATCTGAGTCTGTTCAGACACGGCGACTGAATATCAGACGCGGGCCTTCACTCACTTGCAGTGCCGTGCTGTTATGGACCTAGCATTGATGTTCTTTGTTTCTATCGAATTAGTGTAGATGTGCTGTATTTAAAGTCATGGATTGGGCTCTACGAAGCTAATAAACTTTTCATTGTCAAATAATGTACGCTCTATGGTCGTTGTATAGTAAGGAACGCCTTGCTTATTCGATTTAAATAGAAGTTGCAGAAAATCTGCTACGCCTATGATATGATATCATATGTTCTGGCTGGCAAAAGTAGGCGAGTCCAGGCCGTGGTACACGTGGACTCATATCCTCTATATGCTCCAATGGTAAATCGGTATCCGAGATACAGAATGTGTCGCCGGCGGCCGATTTTCCTTATCTCTCCATTTCGGCCGCCGGCGACAAATTCTGTATCTCGGATACCGATTTACCATTGGAGCATATAGAGGATATGAGTCCACGTGTACCACGGCCTGGACACGCCTACTTTTGCCAGCCAGAACATATGATATCATATCATAGGCGTAGCAGATTTTCTTCAACTTCTATTTAAATCGAATAAGCAAGGCGTTCCTTACTATACAACGATCATAGAACGTACATTATTTGACAATGAAAAGTTTATTAGCTTCGTAGAGCCCAATCCATGACTTTAAATACAGCACATCTAGACTAATTCGACAGAAACAAAGAACAGCAATGCTAGGTCCATAACAGCACGGCACTGCAAGTGAGTGAAGGCCCGCGTCTGAGATTCAGTCGCCGTGTCTGAACAGACTCAGATTCTGTATCCCGCATACCGAATCTGGGAAACGGAATCCCGTGTGTTCAGGGCCTTAGATTTACCAACAATGATAGAACTGCGCAAGGCTAATGTGAACACTAGTTCTAAAAAGTAGAAAGACGAGAACATGTATTTCAATTTACATATAACATTCTGAAGAGTGCATCTTGCGTATAGCTGAAAAAACCTAAAAACTCCTTTACCTTGACCGGTGTTTTGAGTAAAAACATATCTGAATTCCTTTAGATCTGTTTTCTATTGTGTTGCCCGAACAAGAAGCTCCGTTTCTTAAAATTCAGTAAATGCATTCAAAGGTCTCAGTGAGTTTTCTTTTACAAATATTTCGTAAATGTTAGATGCAAATAAGCAACGGTACTTTTTACATTTGTAAATTTACAATTTCATTCTTAAAGAAATTTTGCAGCTATAATTCAATGCAACAACATTGGGAAATATGCATCTTTAATCTTGTATCTAAAGGAAGATATTAAAACAACCTGCAGTTAGTGTCATAATTTTATAAATTCCCAGTTTTAGCTAATAATTCAAGAACATAGTTATAATAATAACTCTAGTGATTTTAATACACTTCAGCACAAATTCAGGGTATTTTAAAAAGTTTAAACCAAATTTATTGTCCTAGAATTTCCAAAAAGTGTATTTATAAATGTTTTCGAATTTAAAAAAAACACAGTTATACCTTCCTCCCTCGAAGAAATGTGTAACCCCTAGAGACTGCGTCCCCAGGCGGTGGCTAGAGGATGTCACCCAGATGTGGGCGATAGGGGGAATATAAAATATCTCCCGCGCGTCAACAAACACCCAGGCAGCGTCGGATCCAGAGGGGAAGGCTGCTA
Organism: Agriotes lineatus; assembly: GCA_940337035.1. Classification (NCBI taxonomy): domain Eukaryota; kingdom Metazoa; phylum Arthropoda; class Insecta; order Coleoptera; family Elateridae; genus Agriotes; species Agriotes lineatus. The sequence goes on along the minus strand of OW679194.1, from coordinate 262,787,912 downwards.
ACAGCGGCTGTCTCACAAGGAGCGGCTGATGAGCACCAAGACACCTGCCCGGTAAGTGTGGCGTTTTAATGCCAAAACCAAAACCCCTAACGAATTGCCAATCTATCTATCTCAAATAGAAAACAACGAAAACTGTATAAATATGGGTATATGCGGAAAAGTTCTGTCTTGGGATCTGAAACGATGTGAAAAACTGTATTCTATGAATATCTTCTAGAATACTCGAAAGCGACAATGGACATGGATAAGCCGAGAAAGTAGAGAGAAAAAAGTTAACACATAATAAAATTACTCTAATACCAATAGCAGAGAAAAATCAGAGAAAATATCAGAAAGGAATCTAAGCAGCAATCACTATCAGCTAATGTCACCAGGACAGTAGTTAAAACAGTCAATAGCAGAGATAAATATAAATATAAGATAATCATATAAACTAAGAAGCTTGTAGATGAAAGTAAACGATTAGACCGCAACATAGCTGAATACAAAGAGTTGAATAAAAAAGCTAAAAAATAAATACGAAAAGACGTGTGAATATACACAACGAAGATAATCACAAAACTATAAAAGCTAATAAAAAACTGTCAATAGGAAAAGTAAAAGTAAATCGCCTTAAAGAAAATGATGGAAATATAGTTACTGATCTACCACAAATGTTGAAGAAAGTTGAAGAATTTTACAGAGAGTTATACACCACACAAGTTCTAGAACTACATCAAATTCAACAACAGATCAAACATGTAAACTTCGAAAAAAGTCCAAAAATTACGGAAGATGAAACGTCAGTACTGAAAAAATGATAAATCGCTAATTCCCTGGCAAAGATCAAATAACCAAAGAAAAGTCATTAAAAGCCATGAAAGTACATCTCAGTTGATGCCTAGAAGAAGAAAGAGTTCTCATTAAATTGAAAAAGAGACAATTCTACTATATAAAAAAACTGATGGTACGAGCTTAGGAAATTACTGACCAATGCTTACTATCACTTACTTCATATTCTCCCATTATACCTCTCGGTGTTGGAGAATTGAGCCATTGCTTGTATTCTCTACTGTCTCTGGCTAGAGTATTTCGTTATTGCAGTGTCTTCCTTTTTTTACTGGCGATATTTTTTGTGTTGTCCTTCCATCCTGTTTAAGATAGTACCAAGATAAATGGGACTAAACGCCTGTCGTGCAAGGGATGACCATAAACTTGTTAATAAGATTTCAAAAGGTTAAAGGGGTTACCGATTATAAATCTACTCAAACTTGACACTAAGTGCAGTTTTAAATCAACTCAAACATGACACTAAGTGCAGTTCTAAATTTATAAACGTCAGTGCTATCTAAAACGTGAGTGAAGAATGGCCTATAAACGCCAGTGCGACATATGCGAACAAAAAGTGTTAGATGCCAAATGTGATTTGTGTCGCCATCAAACACTGCAGACTAACTCGTCAAAAATGTCAAAATATAAATTCGAAAAACAGCAGGACGGATGTCACAAGCGTAAAGGCACCTCACGACAAAAGGAAGTGTTACGTAAATACCCTGGTGACTCAAATGTGCAGTAATGACCAACCCTGGTCACAATACAGTCGTCATTCGGACTAGCAGTTTTTTTTATTATTAAATTGATGTAATGTGCATTACTATGTGTTTCCTTTTACCGTTTCAGGATTATTAACAACGTTAAGATTTTTGTAACTGTTTTTTATAGGACTTGCGACCTTTCGAAGGAAGTTAAGCAAACAATTAATAACTTTTTTTTAATTTATAATATTATTGTTTAAAATTATATTTTTATCACTTTTCCCACTTTCGACCTACGACTTCTGCTCTGGAGCATTTAAATATGAGCAACCTTTTTAGAAATCCATGTATGTATGAACCTTTAGTTAAGTCGAATAATTTTATTGAAAACCGGAATCCCGAAGAATGATTGCCAAACCCGCTCTTCGGGTCAAGATGACAGTGTTAGAGAAAACCCAACATATTGTAGCGGACAATGCTCTACAAGTTCTACAAAGGGTTATAATACATTATTAATTTTACTTCTGTTAAACCATTAAGCAGAATAAACTAGATCTCTGATAATTTGTAGTAATTTTAAAACCTTGGACGACATTTACATAGTTACTTCATAATCATAGTGATACCAGATTGAATGCTTTTTTCAATATCAGCAACGGTTTAATAGTAATTTCAATTTTGTAGTGTTTGTATTGTTAGATGTACGAATGCCACATTTAAATTACTTTGCACCATTCTAATCTCCGTTATCATATTTATACGTTTCTCAACATTGGTTTGTACATGAAGAAAACCTTTTTCATAAATACTTCACGAGAGCCACATAAAAAATTATTATAATTATAAAGATTCCGAACTCGCATTGTTGTAACCGTGACTGTAATCGATGCACTAGCATTGGAATTGTGTGTCGTTGTAAAAAAGTGTTTAAGCAGCCAATTACGACAGGTCAAGGCAGGCACTTTTACGACTATTTCATGCCATCGAAAGCAGGAGTGCGGCCGCACACAAACAGCAATGAGGCTTTATTCGTGCAGAAATAATCGTCGTTTAATTAAAGAGTCATTGCGGTGGAGAAATTGCTGTTCGAGTACACTCGATTGCGACAAAGCTGTTGCCAACTTCAGGGCAGGCAGCAGGCATCGCCCGGGTCTGGGCCTGTGGGACCCCGTCCGCTAATTAGATGATGCGGATAAGTCCCAGTTCTGGCAGTTCCTGGTTGAAGAACATGAGACAATGGGGGTATTGTTTACCGCATTGGTTGCGGCTCCCACTCGGTGACAACCGTTTTAATTTTGACATATGAATGCTATGCATCCAGTTTACTTAAGTTTCTCTCTTAATTCACATCAAATGGCTGGCTATTCAACGTTAAAACATAATTTTTCTTCAAGCATGCTCTTGAGTTTGAAGTGTAATTGCATCTAGAGATCTTGTTTGTATATACAGTTGTGATCACATACCGACAATTTCTGGCAACTAAATTGGAGAAATTGAGATACTTTATTAATGTACTAATTCCAATGGCGTAATCACGGAAATTTAATTATTTCCTCTCATCTGTTAAGCAAAAGGTTCAGTGAGCATTTTTATCTTCACGTGTTCTTAAAAGTGTAAAATACAGGAACACGTTGTATACTGTTTCTCGAGTTTGATTTTGGAGGATCTTATGTTTTTCCAAGATTTCCAATTCTTAAATTTACACTTGTTCAGTAACTTGATTCTGACAGTTTGAGGCCTACTGATATTAATGTATTATACATATTATAATAAAAATTACTCCACTGCTGCGTTTATATTTCTTAACAACCAATCAGACGATTGACGAAAGTTTCATTTGGAGCCCCTCTACATTCTCGTTATGTGAAAACAACTGTAACTAGTTTACTAAGAGTTGAGCCAACGGTGTCATAAATTTTGATTGGTAATTAGTGTAAATAAGCCGGTTCTAGTTGGTAATTACCTATTACCTGTACAAGTGTACTCAGGTGCGCAAATAATTTACCTGGACAGGTTATGTACACCTGGGCAGGTAAACACACCTTTACAGGTAAATTATCTGTACACCTGCACAGGTGAACGCAACTTTACAGGTAAATCACCTGTACACCTGCACACCTGAGCACACCTGAGCACACCTGTACAGGTAGCAGGTTGATGAGTTCACACATGTAAATCTAAATTTCAACTAGGTTGACCCTATATTCCTGATAGTCGATTCTAGAGATCCTAATAAGAATGATCAATGCTCTGACCATTCGCCCATCAAAGGAAAGCTAACTAACTGTGTTCTCATAACCTTTTTGTTCGACATATGCCAAATATCTAATTTGGATTACAAATATATTTCAAATCAGGCTGTTTGCCCAACTCATAATAAACTATACACAAGATGTCTAATTACACCACAGCCCGTGCGTAAAAGCGCGACGTTGCTACGGCAAAATGTATAACTTCTGATGCTTTTCAGCCAACGAATCAGTATTCCGTCAAGGTGATTATTAGCATTCGTCGGCTCTCATATATTAAAACCCAAATCATCAGTAAAACATTTGCCGCCACGCATAACCATAAAATTAATTTTGTTTTTTTTTAAACGTAGGAACAGCTAATACGAGTTATTCTGTAAGGTTTGAGTTGTTTAAGGTAGTGTTACTATTTAGTTTTTACTTCCCTCGTCTAAAAGAGGAAGAAAGTATTGTAATTGTGAAAAAATCACCTTGCGATTTCTTCAGATCTTCACGTTTCAGGGTCCCTAGATGACGAAAACAAGTTTTCTTAATTCCGTCTGTCTGTCCGTCTGTTGACAGTATAGCTCAAAAACTATATGTTAGAGAAAGGTCATGTTTATCATGCGGATTATATGTCTAGCTGACTCAAAACTGTGATAATTTCGGTCAAATACACGTAGGTCGAGCACTTTAAACACATAGAATGCTGCCTATTTTTGCTTTAATTCAAGAACTATTAAATAAAAGTAATACTTTGCACACAGCTCAGATTTTTACCCTTGATGAAAAAGGACATATTTTGGATTCAATATATGCAGGGTGAACATTCTGCTTGAGTGCCGTCGTAAGCCCATAATATAAGGGAGATTCCGTGGCCTGTCCATTCAGTGCGTCGGTCTTTGATAACGCTTTCAGTTATTTTCAGATAAAAAGTTTGATTGAGGTTTTCCTAATGGGGTTGAAAGGGGCGCATTTTAAAATTATTTTGACATATACAGGGTGCTCCGAAAAAGTTTGGCACAAAAAAGTATAAATCGTTTAAATGGAACACCCTGTATCCCTTTATGGGTATTTAAACCCCTGTAAGTTCTACGTTCAATTCTAGCTTTTCCGTAAAATTGATTTTTTCTACGACACCTACTAAAAGTAGTAGTACCAGACGTTTGTCGAACTAAAAATAACAAATTATAAATCACCGTGCTAAAAGTAAAATCAGCTGTTTACTTTTAGCACGTGTGCTAAAACCAAAGATTACAGAATAAATATTTATTCTGTAATCTTTGCTAAAACTAAACAGCTGATTTTGAATTTACGTATTTAAGGCCCTGAACACACGGGATTCCGTTTCCCAGATTCGGTATGCGGGATACAGAATCTGAGTCTGTTCAGACACGGCGACTGAATCTCAGAGGCGGGCCTTCAGTCACTTGCAGTGCCGTGCTGTTATGGACATCGCATTGTTGTTCTTTGTTTCTGTCGAATTAATCTAGAAGTGCTGTATTTAAAGTCAGGGATTGGGCTCTACAAAGCTCATAAACTTTTCATTGTCAAATAATGTACGCTCTATGATCGTTGTATAGTAAGGAACGCCTTGCTTATTCGATTTAAATAGAAGTTGCAGAAAATCTGCTACGCCTATGATATGATATCATATGTTCTGGCTGGCGAAAGTAGGCGAGTCCAGGCCGTGGTACACGTGGACTCATATGCTCCATATGATGCAATGGTAAATCGGTATCCGAGATACAGAATGTGTCGCCGGCGGCCGATTTTTCTTATCTTTCCATTTCGGTAAAGTAAATATAGGGTTCTATTTACTTCTGTAATAAAATATAGGGCTTTCCATTTAAAAAATTCAGAAAATAAAGATTTAGGATATTGATATTTGCACCAGTATTTTGAACACCCCGTTTTAAAATATCCCATTTTTGTGAAACCGATGACGACCCTCATCAATTTTGATGGAAAAAATATGTAAAAATGGGGAAAATGTGACGTTTTAAATGAAAGCTTGATATTGACAAGAAATACTAAAAACGTTTGTAAGTTGGAAATGCCGAAAGGAATTTAAAAGAAAATCGTACGACACTCATTAATGACCAATAGAAAAATTAGTTCACGAGCCGTATCCAAGACAACAAAAAAATTTCTTGGAAATTTTTTGTAGGTAGACATTACTTCTTTTTAGGGTTTGTGTCGTTACGATTTTCTTACCGAATCTGCATTCGAGCATTAATTCATATCCGGAAATTATTTTTCGTGCATTCAACAACGTCCAATTTGCCCTCGCGTCCCGCTCGGGCAAATTAATACGACGTTGTTGGAACGCACTCAAAAAAAATTCCGGAAAGAATTAATGCTCTTATGAGATTATATGTGAAAATTTTGAGTTAAACGTGGAACCTATGGGGGCTTGAATGGCCGTAATAAAATACAGGGCGTTACATTAAAAAAAAATACATTTTCAAGCCAAACTTTTTTGGGAGACCCTGTATATGTCAACATAATTTTAAAATGTGCGCCCTTCAACCCAATTAGGATCGTCTCAATTAAACTTTTTATTAGAAAAAATGTAAATCCGTAATCTGATATCGGCACACTAAATCTACCACCTTCAAATTGTAACAGAATTATTTATTTTTCAGACTTTAAAAATCAACCTTAAAATTTAAAAACAAAAAAGAATCAAGGAAACCTTTCCAACATAAATTGATTATGTATTATAAAAACGTATTTCTCAAGATCCTAAAAATAAGTTAGCGAAACGTAAAAATTGTGGCTGAATTTCTTCACAAGCAAGAAAGTCGTTTTTCTTCCCGTAATAAATGTTTTACAATCTACCCTAAAACATTTAAATAACAAAAATATTTAAATCTTAAGAAATGATTTGATTGTTTTGAAACCGATTTGAAAATCAGTTTAAAAGCCATTTGTTACAGAAAAATTACTTAAATCTAGATTTTAAAGCATTCCCAGCATAAAACATGATTTTCTATTTAAGTAAGTTTTGTTTGCAATACGATATTAATTTTTGACAGATCGAAATAGTAATTTACGATACAACTGCGTAAAGTTACTCTTTAGTCACGAGTGGGGCAGAGTTAAAACGCGAGTGAGCGAGCGTTTTAAGCCCCGCGAGTGACAAAAGATGCTTTACGCATGTGTATCGTACAATATTTTATCTACGATAGAATCTAAAAAATACGGTAAATATAAAAAATATTTTTCCGACGACCACTACGAAAAATGCCAAAAATGGCATGGCTTGGTGTTACTGAAAGTAACACATTGCACAGGTCACCTGAAAAGGTCACGTGGAGCGTGCGTTTCCCGTCTTGAAACACTAGTGCGACATGGTCTCCCGTAGCAACTAAAATGCGCGAGAGCGTCACGGCCAATTCGGCATAAAACAGTCGCGAAACAAGCCGGTTCGAAAATCTAGTAAGCTAATGTTACAGAAATAGTATGATAATTTAAGTTGATGTTGTTTAAACAATAATTGTTTCATTTTGCGGTTAAAAGTGGTAAATTTGGTTTATATGATAAAGAATCAATAGTATAGTGGTGGTCGTCGGAAAAGTATAGTGTATAACATGTGCTGATTGGATATTTCACACTTCTGCTATCGCATTCGTGTGAAATATCCAACTTTCAGCACTGGTTAGACAATATACTATTACAGGTAAATTAGAATTACTAGCAACCGGTCCTAATTTTGAGTGTTTTAAAAAATTTAAAACACGTTGCTACTAACTGCGTGCCTAATAACATTTTTTAAGCACGTTGCTATTAACGACGTAAACTAATGAAAACATGTTATTCAACAGTCGTTTTACAAACTTAAAACTGCCAACTAAAAGGCAGTTTTACACACTGTCGTAGATAAAATATCTTTCGAAAATACATCAAGCTAGTCACGATTGAAGGTGTTTATGAAATTTCTTTATGCGTTGGATACGCTTTGGATACAGTTCTTCATGCATTCGATGGGCTGCTTTTCTTAAAATTTTATAAACAGCCTCTTTTGACATTTATTTAGATGTTTCAATTGTTTATCTTCATCGCTGTTGTTATAGACTACTTACGAAATCAATTTGAGTATCGATAAGAGCTTTATTACCGCACTCAGTACGGTTATAGATGATATTACGGCACTCTTTTTTACAAAACAAAGAATAAATTAAACCAGAATTTTATGATGAAGATAAAATATTGAACAATGCACGTTTGCTTATGGCACTTAACGAAACTCGTTTGATTGCCACAGAAATCGGCGCACCGCCTCTTTTCAATAATGTAAAAATAATTTAATTCAGATTACATGATTTTTTACAGTAAAATTGTAATAGAATATTATTAAACTAAATAATAAGATATTAGTGTTTTTTTAACTTTAATAAATTGCTTTACTAATGGTTGTCGTTGGTGTCAATAGAATATTTAATTGCAAAATAATATTTGAGTATTCGTGAGATAGGACAGTCACTTACTTGATAATAAATAAGAAACAGTTAAACTTAAAGAGAAGTTGATAGTTATTACTGCTGTAAATAGCCTCCTGTCTTATTTTGCATGGGCCGACACATTGCACTAAATTCTTAAGTTTATATATTCTTTTTATATATAAAACGTAGACAGGACATTATTTTATGCACCATGCTTCTTAACGAACAGCTTCTAAAATAAAAACATATTTTTTATCATAAATCAGAAATAAGTCTAATTATAGCCTACTGTATTTAAAAAAGCAGTACACTTATAACCACTTCTTTTAATCTCAAAAATAGTGAACCCCCTTTAGAATGACATGGAATCTATCTCACCTTTGTTTTTGTAAAACTAGAGTAAAATATTGTGTAATTGGATGTTTGCCTCCCGTAGTTTTAAAAATACAAACTCGGAAGATAGCGCGTTTTTTAAGTTTTCAGCGATTGAATCATATTTTTTTGCCTCTCATAAACCGTGTAAAGGGTCGCGAATTGGGTTATAGATATTAACGATACAAGTTTGATTATGAGCATCTTGACGAAACGAGTTTGATTGCCAAAAACGAGGCGGTGAGCCGAGTTTTGCAGCAATCAAACGAGTCTCGTTAAGTGCCATAAGCAAACGTGTATCGTTCAATATTTTATCTTCACCAATAAATTCTGGTTCAATGTATTTCTTTATACAAAAAGAGTGCGGTAATATTATATTACCGCACTGAGTGCGGTAATATCTATCCATTACCGCACTGAGTGCCGTAATATCTATCCATTACCGCACTCAGTGCGGTAATGAAGCTCTTAACTATACTAAAATTAATTTGGTTAAGGGTCTATAACAACACTGATGAAGATAAAATATTATTACGACTATTGTTTATAACTTTATAAGAATGTTCACTCTATTTGATGTATTTTGACTAGTATTTGTATTTTAACTTTTTTGAGTTGCGATGTGTTTAATTGTGTGGTGCTATACTGCCACGCAGTGCATTTTTCCTCTGTACATAAATGTAAATATAAAGATGACTGGAAATATATAAATAAATTGCAAAAAACGAAAACTAACTTCTGGCTAAATGTGAATATTAATATCAGTATGGAAATGGACACAAACATAAAATACAAAACCCAATGTGGGCTGCTAATATGAATAGAAATGTGAATATGAATATAAATTTCACTTGGGATAAGTTAGGTGTAACTTTGATTATATTATTGGTTCTTATGTTAGACTACTATTCCTTGCGCGCTTTCAAACTGTGCACAACTAAATGTTATGTATTTTCAATGACTTTATTTTACAAATGCCAATGGTGTAATAGCAGACAGCTATATCTAGCACTATAATTCTGACATATTTATGTTTCTTACAAACCTGTTTGGTTAGGTTAAATGAATTCTAAGTTGTTACTGTAGTTTAATAGTGATTCATTCAAAAATTCCCCAAAAGAAGTGTTTCCTGTCCTTACGGTTGATTTTTACACCCAAAGGTGTTAAAAATCATATAGTATATTGACGTTTGCTTAATGTTTTTAAACGTAAATCATCAATCAGTTTACGTACTTGAAACGTTTAAAAAATATCACGGGACTATTTAAATTTTAAACAAAATATTCAGTTGTGTTCAGTTTATTGTTATTTCTGATTCAACATTAACATTACTATGCACCCTGAACTATAAATATTTTTCGCAAAATCATATATATTGTATTATTGTCAGACACAAGTATATTTTCATTTATTCATAGCCAAATAGATTGTGAAGAGTCGATTACAGATTACTCGCCTCTCACAAAATCTCATAGAGGTAGTTTAACTACCTGTGCGTGAAATTAGCTTACAGTAGAGTGAAAAAATATAGAAAAAATATAACAAAAGAGAGAGAAAAAATTAACAAAAGAAAACATTAAAGATATGAATATGGTATGATGGAAATAATGTGTAGTGTTGAAATTTAGATTTAGATTGCATTTACAAGTATTATGCAAGTGTGAATCATTTTCTTATAGATATAATTAGATCGGGGTTAACAATGGTCCAGGCTTTAAGCCTCTTTTTTATCGTATTTACACTGTCTTCTAAGGTTTTAAGTTCAATCGGGAGATAATTATACAGTCTAATCACAGTTATAAAACTACTTTTAAAAATTATTGTTTTAAAAATTCGTGGAATAATTTGACCTCTGTTTCTAGTGGTACTCAACGAAGTTTTGAAAGCCACTTTTCTCTCCTCGTAGTGGAATAATAGCGAAGTCTGGGCAAAATGTTCTCTAATTAAGTGGTGTCTTGCAGTTATTTTTATTATTTTTACCAAGTATGATTTTAAGGATTCTATTTTGCAGAGACTGAAGCTTATTTAGAACATTACTGTATGCCCCACCCCAAGCGATGATTCCATACGTAGCAATGCTGTTGAACAAAGCATAGTATATCATCAAGAGAGTATCTCGGTTCATAAGTTTTGCAAGTTTGGAAAAAATAAAAAGTAGATATCTTGTTTTCTTTAATACGTGTGCTACATGGTGATCCCATTTCATGTGACAGTCAATTACGTATTACTCCGAGATACTTTGTTGATTCTACACGTGGGGCAAATATATTAAAAATTTAGGAACGAAAAGTTTTGCATAACTTTATTCGTAATAGACCACTTGCGCATGTTTTATTCGGCTTGTCTTTCATTATTTTTTTCCTTTGTATTGTCAAGTAATCTGCAACAAAGTAAAACAAATAACTATCTAGATTTACTGCTTACTTAGTAAATGAACAGATCATTTATGGGATTATTTGTGGACCTTAGGCTGTTTTCCATAGGCTAGTTAGCAATTACTAACCTCTTTATTTCTAGAAATTACTGTAAAAACTGTTCTTCACGCGGAAGTTCCCTCGCAAAGAGAAGTTTTGAAACTAAACATTTTGAAAATATTAAAGGAAAAAGAATCTAATTTTTACGGTATTCACCCTGTATACTTTGTGTCAAAAATATGCCTTATTTTATCAAGGGTTACTAATAGTTTCTAAGTTATAGCAAAAACCGGCGAAATTTTATTTTTTAATGTGTTCACCTTGTATACTTGTATATTCGACCGAATTTTTCTCGGTTTCATGCAAAATATCGTCTCCCTTCAACAAATATTTTTTGAGTCCTGTTGCCAAGAGACGGACAGACAGATAGACAAACAGACAGGCGGACGTAAAGACAGACAGACAGACAGGTGCACGGACATACAGACAGGCGCACGGACAGACAGACGGACAGGCAGATAGATGGAATTGAGAAAACCTGTTTTTCCTCATCTAGGGTTCCTGAAACGTGAAAATTTGAAGACATCTAGGATTTTTTGCAATTACATTACTTCTTCGTATTTTAGACGAGGAGAGTAAAAAGGATACTTAATGGTGTCACAGCCAACGATGGCTTCTACAACTTCCTGTAATAAAGTAATAGAGTAGATGCAAAATTCTATCAAGTGGCAATATTAAGCACCGATTGATCAACACGTTTTTTTATTCACTTTATTTCTGTGTTGAACAAGAAAGGAATTAAACGTAGTTAACAGCAAATGACAAAAATAGTAGTGGCAAAAAACGAATGCATACCATACTGGAAGGGGGAACAGTTCGAACGTTTAAATCGGTATGAACAGTTTTCGTAACGGCGGCAGCTGTCGTGTTACCCTGTTCTCCTAATATTATATTCTACGTATTTAGTATGTTTATATAGCAACACTACAATTTCTAGAGAGTTGAACGCTATTATGCGAAACTGATCTAATATTCGTGGAGCAACGTTTTTGATTTGCAACGTTTTTGATTTGCAACATTTACACGTCTATCTCATGTTTGTAAACGAATCAAGTAAATAACTCCAATTAACCAAATTGTAGTAAGAGTTAACTCTTATGACCACAGCAGGTTTAGTTTAAAAGTGTCTGGCAATCCACATACCTAACCTATCCCACAAACAAATCAATCAATTTTATTACTAATCTACCGAAAGCTTCGTTTTTGAAATCATCAATTGTTCAAAGATATATTTCAGTACCATTTTGGACTTTGAATTGGTCGTGCAAGATTGATTTGTAATTAAATTTGTATGTGTTGCCTAGAAATGTCGATCCATATTTATAGGTTTCCATGGTGGAAACATAATTATTGTCAGTGATAACCATATTTTTAGATCCTTCAAATTCTAAGCAAACGTTTGCGTAGACTCATCGGAAATGGAGACGCTACTCAGTGTGACACTGACACTCAGCACTACGAGATCACAACGAACTCACAACGTGAGTCTGTAGATCAGTTAGATCTAGATCTATTATTTAATGCACTTCTCTATGATGGCCCTAGTTACCTAGTTTAACATAGCGCGAAAACGTTTAGTAAAAGGCATAAACGTACTTCGATTTCATGCAAGTACTGAGGATTAGTCTTTATAACAGTAAATTAAAGAATTCCTTTGCTTGAAGATTCCTGTCACACAAAGAAACTTGTAGAACATTTAATTAAATTACTATTAAATTGTTTCCACATATTGCATTCTGGAATTATGCTCTATAAGGGAGCAGCAAGCCTTGTCTGCTGCATATATTGGAAACGTACCATTTCGTAATCGATTTTTATGCGGTTAGTCGCCATGTAATTATTCACGGTTGCTTATTGCCAGCCAAGCGACGTGTTTTCTATATTGTGCTATTTATAAACACTAATTATAATAATGAGGCCTAAATCAGCTCCGAGTGAGAATCCGGAGAGATATAGTGGAGCCAAAGACTAATAAACTATGAATTAAGATTTTGTGTTGGAGGTTATTTTAAAAGAAATTTGTAGGAAGAAGTGTCTCAATTCCTTGAAAAGTTAAACTTCTGTTTTTATAATCACATCTGCTGTAACTGTCATCAAGATTTTTTTAATGGGCACCTGTATGATGAATTTGATATTGTTTGAGTCCAGATATATAAAAAAGTTGATTTTGAATTTGAAAAATTTGGGACTTTCACCAGTGGCGTAACCCTCCGTGTGTTACGGAGATCCAAACCAAGGGGTCAAAAATTATTTATCCTGTGAGGCAAAGGGCAATCGTTTGGAGATAGTTAAAAATCATTAAATTATATTGTAAAATATCGTTGTATTTCTAGTTATACTTATACACATACAGTGACTGTCAAAAAGTTTGCATCATATGAGAAACTTTGTTATTTTTTAATGTCTCCCCCCTTTAGAGTCTGCGTGATTAATGACCACAGAATTACAGAAGTGAATCCATCAACTCAACACCAATCATAAACCGATTGTGATGCTTTGTTTTGTCTTTTTGTCACATCGTTTACAGTTCTGCTGATGCAGAAATAGACATTAGATTCACCACTCTATTATTTGCCCATTTCACCACCCGTACTTTAGTAGCACGTGATTCCAAAAAATATTCATCAAAGTGACCTTAGACAAAAATGACGTATGTCGCCACTTGCATTTGGAACATTTAAACTACTTAATCTTGCATCTACACTATTAGAGTAAATTTGATCACTATTGAATTTTACCGTTCCACGTTCTTAAACTACATTTCTAGCATACTCCGTATTTGATGTTCGATGAAGACCATGAAATAAAATATACAACATTAAAGGCCTTGTTTTCGGAGGAGTTCACGACAGTTCCGGATTGGATCGTGTCATTATTGAGGTTTAAGGACTCAACGTTTCGCCCACTTTCGTAAGGGGCTTCATCAGGAGGAAAAGCAACAGAGCACGGTAACTCAATGTGCAAATCAAGCCAGAGGCGAAATTCTTTTGCAAGGGAAGGAATAGAAGAGCACGGTAATTCTATGTATAAATCACGCCATAGGCGAAACTCTTCTAACGATCGAAATGAGACGAGACGAGAATTTACAGGCAATTGTAGTCGCGGTTGAGTGACGGTGGCGTCACTTTCAACATAGAAGGAAGTGGAAAGCTTTCGTCCCGATTGAGATTATTAGAGTGTTTGTAAATCTCAATGGCTTCGCGAATTTTTCTGCTAAAGAAGAATGGGTATTTGCAGATAATGGAAGTTTCATCAAAAAGGATCTTATGGCCGGTATCTCGTTGGTGTTCGGCGATGGCTGATGATGAAACGAGATCCGACTTGAGATAGCGCTGGTGTTCGGAGATGCAAATTTTTACTAAACGTCCTGTTTCACCAACGTATACAGCATTACAAGAGCAAGGGACTATAAACACTTTTAGATGCCGGTGTTTAATTTATCTTTAGGTGAAGGAAGAACTTGCGAGGTTTTGCACGGGCCCTACCAAGTTAACGTTGCGGGTTTCTTGCTTCCTTGATTTCCAAATACTTTTGATCAGTGGATGCATCTGCGGTGCATACTACAAGACAGTCTATATAACAATAGAAAATGTCTAAACCGGTTACAGTGGGAAAAGGGTGCAATAAGGATGTATCTTGTTTCCGCTGCTTTTTAACATATACGAGTGGAGAATTAGTATTGCGAGGATGGGGTGTCAGGAGGAATAAGGATATCGAATTTCAGGTATGTCGATGACACAACAATAATAGTCTGCTCGGAATTGAAAATGGCAAAGCTCCTATAACTTATCAAGGAAGTCAGACTAAATCGAACAAAATTCTTGCTTCTTACAGTAGACAGATCACCCTAGCTTAACAGATGAGCATCTTCCAAGATATAGAAGTAAAAAATGAAGTCATATGTCTTGGAGTGCGCATAACGAATAAAATATACTGTGAAGGAGAAATTTAAAGAAGATTTGCAATGGCTAAATCAGTCCTCTCAGGGCTTACCATGATATGGTACCTACGGGGCTAAAACTTTAGACCACAAATGCAGCGTGCCGTAGGAGAATTCATGCCTTTGGGATTATGTGCTTTAGAAGAATGATGCGCATATCATTGACCGCTTATAGAACAAATGCATCTATTTTATAAGAACTAAAATTAGCTTCAACCAAACGTCAACTGGCGACGATTCAGAGAAGAATAATAACTTTTTTCGGCGTCGAAAAACTTGTGGTCCAGGGCAAAATGGATGGCAAGCGAAAGAGACGACTCTCGCTGAACGGATTTGTTGACCAGGTGGCCAACCTCACACGCCTGAACGGGTGGAAACCATGGAGAACCATAACCCATTATTAATATAATCTCAAGGTCAAAACGTTCGAAAACGAACTAACGGAAGGAGAAAAAGGCAAACAATTGATTGTTAGTGCCTTTGTAAGCTATGTATTTATGTTTTTTGTCTTAACCACAAATGGAAGTGAAGTAAACCAGTTGATCCAGTAACACATCAATTGAATAAACCAATTTCAGTACCATATCCGATTTAACTCAGAGGTTGGCTCTAGCTGGATCGATGCTTTCTGAATATACTGCTTTGTCTTGCAGCTGCCATTGAATGGAACGATATATTTGTTCACCAACGTATAGTAGTGGCGATGGAAATTTTCCAAAACTATTGGTTAATGATCTATCAAAGAAAGGCCAAATCTTGAATAATTTATTATTTTTCGCTTTAGGTAAGGATATTTGTGTATTGTCAAACGAGTCTTAGGCTTTGTATTTTCCCATCTATCTTTTTATTCATCACTTCTTAGACAATAGGACAGTTTAGCTGCCTTTCTATTACAAATGTGAATTTCAGAGCTTCACCAAAGACATCGCAAGCAGTGTACGTAAACATTAGTTTCATATAGCAGTGACGGTAGTAGCCCCACCTGTCCTCCGAAAGTTCAAAATTTGTTGCGGTTGCGTGAAGTACAGAAAGCGTTGCGGTATAATCACAAGTAACAAGATACGGTTCTCTTTTCACTGTTCTCGCCGATTTTAGCGTTTGAAATGTTCGTTCCCCTTCAGTCCTGTTCTCCATTTGATTGTGTTAATACTTAAGATAAAAATTAATGGATTTGTTTGTATTAAATTTAATTTCATATAGCGAGACTTACAATAGTTGCAGTTCTCGTTAATGTTGCTTGGGAATTAGAACGAATGTTTTCATTTTTTAAATCTCCTGTAACTCTGAAAAGAGTAAAGGTAGAATATCCATTTTATATTGTTGAGGCTCCACTTGTTTGGATATGCCTAACTATTTATATCAGTACCTACCTACACAATGCAATGTATTTGATAATTAAAATTATTTTCAAACTTTTGTAAAAATCAATAGCGCCTTGAGACTCTTATAAGGGGGTGGTTCGATAATCTAGTAGTTTGTTAATTGAAATTTTATTTTTATGATGACTTTTGAAATATGTGCTGACACTAACTGTCACCTTGCACTTCAAATAATGTTCCAACAATAATCAAACTAAAAAACAAATATTCTTTCTACTCACATGTAATTGACTCAATGCCCTAAGGTAAGTATTTGATTATATTTATTACACTCTTTTAATTGTCTTTTTTCTACTCCTTTATTAGTAAATTGCTCATTAAGCACTGTTTACTTGATTAGTAAATTCGTTGTTACAAACAGTGTTACGTAATGACTAACACGTAATTTTTTTTATTACGTTACAGTTAGTTTCTGTTGTTTGTACGAAGCGGTGTAGGGATGTGACTGCAGCCGCCTAATTTTTAAGATGGTGTGACAGATGATTTGACAGTGGAATTACACACGCGCCGCTACGCGGCTTGTGCGTAACTTTTCCAACTCGCGTGTAATATGCTTCCTACAGCTCTCGTTGTGTAATATACTATTATCTACTCCTACTGCACAATGGCCATGAATTATGATTCATAATTCACGGTTTGCAGCCAATCATAAAATTCTATTTTCATTATTCAATAGTTTGCAAATTGCAATCAATCAGAAAATTCTATTTTCATTATTCAATAGGTTGTAGCCAATCACAAAATTCATTCTTATTATTAAATGACTTTTGAAGTTAACAGCTGTCACAAATGTCATAATTCTGAAATATGAACACAAGGCTCCTATTGCATAGGAGCAGATAAAATATCGCATTATATTCGCGATTATGGCCATTATTCACTCACATGACTTGCGCCACGCGCCTTCGGCTTGTAGCGCAAATGTCATCTTCGTGAATAATGGCTGTCATAATCGCTCATATAATAATATGCTATTATTTAATATAGCTCCACTATGGTTACTAAAAAGTCACCTTAATAACTTTCACTTCTACTGTCTGAATCTGACGTCCTAAAACAACACTCCTCCTAACGTCCACAGCCTGGATCCTCTAGCTAGTCTCATCTTGAAGTTCTGCTTACTGACAAGCAGCTGTATACCTGTCAAACCTCCGGCTGCTAACAGGAAAGGTCCCGCTCCAACTCAGGAATCCACTGTCACTTTCCAGACGTTCCCTCTGCTCCAATGGCTCCACGGCAAGTTTGCTGTCCTATATGAACCTTGATTAATATTCTACTTTTATAGCTTCGACTTTGGGAATCTCTGTTGTACGCAACCAAACAGAATCTTCCACGCTCTGAAGTCCCTCTGCTATCCTACGTAGTCAGCTCCACACGTCCTTAGTCCCACATCGACATCTCCCGCAATGTATAACTTTTTGCCTCTTCTTATCAGTTGTATCAATGGAAATAAATAACTCTATCCAAATATTATCCTCTTCTAGCTTCTTTTACTTGCTGGTATCTAACTAAATAACCTTCCAATACTCTTCTATAACTGCATCTTCACAAATTAATCTTCTTTTCTGTTTCCATTTATATTCACTAGGTACGTTAATTTTGTTAAACCCCTTTTCAAATGCATTCCACTACTTTAAACCTTCAAATTAGGGTAAATTTCTATATTTTTTTATTGCAATCGAAATTCATATACAAATTACATATACTCTTTTTTTAGTTGATTTTGTAATAATGGTAACAAAAACTGCTTAGCTTCTAAGTTACAATTAATTATGCACTCTACAAATTATAATAGTTTGAGTTCTACCTACTCATCTTATTATTTCAATAGAAAATAATATTTGTCATCTGTAATCCGAGCATGTACTTATCTTATGTTTTTTAAAACCATTAAAGAATACTCAAGTGCTATACATATCATCTTACTTTACATCAAAATTCAAATTCGATTAAATGAGTTTAATTATAACAGGCAATTCTTTATAAAATATTCCAAGTTGATTGTATTGACATACCAAATAGCAAGACTTTATTTAAGGAGGCTACACTGATGCGATAGATTCTCATCAGGTCGGCCACGAAAAAAAGGGGAGAGCCACTGTTTTAAACAATGATGTAAAAGTACTTTCTTTCTACAATAAATTAAAAATGACTAGGTGTCAATCCCTCAGAAAACGTACCCGATTATGTTTTATACGTACGAATAACTCTAAGTTGATTTTTCTGACACCCCGTCTATTAGAAAGTATGACCTTTAATTGGCTTGTAAATATAAAAAGACAACTAAAATTAAGCAGTTGTTGAGCTTTGACCCCCATCTTAATAATGTCGAATTAGGTTAAATTAGCTTAATTGACTCTAGACTTACAAATTGTGTAAAATTTCATATATAGACTCGGATATTGTCGGGCATAAATGGTGGATAATTTGAACAACCCGTACATATTAATTATCTTCATTTAGATATCTTGTGTTATTTTTAATGTAGTAATTTTATAATAATTATGATTGGGTAGTTAATACAGTGTCGGAGTTCCACGGCTATGTGACTTTTAAATATTTAGAGCGATTGCATACTGTTATGAACAGTGGTGGGTCTTGCAAAATATTTATGGTAGAGCCAACCACCGAACGTAAAATGCATTTTCCGCCCCCTCACAGACAAAGACAGATTCCGATATCCCCAGATTTAAATATTCCGCGTATGGACTGACAAGAGTTAGGTTCAGCAAAAACAATTATCAAACTTTACAGGCTGATGAAATATGATCAACTAAATCGAATATCTCTCCCTCATTTTTCCATAAAAAAAACTTGCATCTTTACTGTTTGAGATACAAAGATGCATACGCTATTGACGTATATTATTTCAAGATGTGCGACAATTTACTAGTAAATTATGAGTAAGTATAATAAAATAGATCATAAATAGTATACTAATTTAAATTGCTTTACGAAACCCCAATGTCTCTTCTGTGGTAATTATACACATGGCCTTCTGTATGCTTCCCGGACGCGGCCTTGTTTCATCTGAACTCGAGGGAGTCAGCGTACGTGCAGAAATAGTAAACAGAAACTCGACGCGCGAGTGATGGCAGGGGTCAGGCCAGAATGAGGTTAGGCTTGAGCTTACGCTGAAATAGCTCTCGTTGAATGTTAAAATATTCTTATCTTTGGGCCTACTTCTTACCGCTCACTCACCACTCTAGTCTATAAACTGTCGAAAAGCTGAGAGCCGCTTCGATCTGCCACAAATATGTCCGTGAAAACAAGTAGTGCTTATCGTACAGCTCAGTCCATATTCATGAAATAAAAATTACTCGTGCTTCGTTTTAGCTTTAAAATGAGAATAATAATGAAAAATTAGTACAAAAAATGTTTCTTTCTGGATTAAAAAAATCTTGAATGACTAGTTGGTTATGGTGGAGCCATGGCTCGGCTACTTATGGCGAGTCCCCACGGGTTACGAGTATGATATACCTCGTCCTAGTATTTTATGCTGTACCCAAATTCACCGTAAAAAATATGGGCATCACTTTAATATGTCGATGACACCATGGCTCCAAAACAAAAGACAATCGAAAAGTGACAATAAAAGTTGACGTATTTAATACACATTGATTATATTCAAGTTTTATCGACTTTGTTTCAACTTTAAGAATTTAGAGACTAAAAGGACTACACCTGGTTTTGTCTCTTGTACATATTTTTTATAAGGCTTCATGGCTCAGGAAACAAACGAAAACCACGGTCCATAGCCCACTCACCATTCACTCACTGCCCACACATGGACATTTAGCGTTCGATACGACGATACCAGGTTGATCTACTCAGCTCGAAAGAATGGTACTGACAATTCTTCTGTTTATTTACCAATGCTACTCGAAAAGCGCTGCATCATTTCTATTAGCATTTGTCCAGACCGTTAACGGTGCGAAGCCGCATTCTTGCGGAATACAAACTGTTCCCTATTTTTAGCTGCAGATGAATCTGGAGTTACTTTCACGACTAGCCTTCGGTCGCGGATCGAGCCGGACGCGATTGGGATCGCACATCGCACCGGAGTTTAAAAGGCGTTGAAAGCTCCAACGGGCGTATTGATCACTTGGTTAGGTGTAAAAATAAATATGTTATAGGCCTCAGGTCAATGCTCGATCAAATTTCCCCTATCTAACTAACGGTCCTGCACAAAGGATGAACGGAACTTGCTCCAGGCCTCGGCTTCCTAAACTTGTTTCACCTGCGACTTCTTTTGCGACGCAGTAGGTACTACTTGCATTTTTTCAAGGCGACTCGAACAAGTGCTTAGAGCAGTTTTTCTCGATAATCCCACCTGAAGGTTTGGAAAATATATTATCGTTGTGTATCAAGAATATACAGAAGTATGAAAAATCCCTGTTTCACGAAAACTAATATTTGAACCACGTTGTTATTTAAACGACAAATGCAAAATAAAGTGTGGACTATATAAAAGGTAACTTACCATAACGACGATTTCGGTCGCAAAATAGGAAATAATCGTTTGCACCTCAATACTTAAGAGTTCTTACGTCTACTCTGGACAGAACGGATTTTGTTAGATGTTGCACGATCCGAAGCGATGAGCAGAATTTCTTAACTGTATGGGGAGGATTTAGGGGTAACAATGTAAAGGAGGTAGGAAGGGTAAAGTGTACCTTTTTACAGTCCTATAAATTGCAATTACATCTAACGTTCATATTAATTACTAATTAAATTTCTAAATCTAACAAGTGTAAAAGAAGAAAGAAGATTCATTAAATACTTTACATAAAAACTATGGACATTCTGATACAACGAAACAATTTCTTAAACCCTTCCATCGAACTGCACAGGGGCATGCGATTCAATTAATTCTTTTATTTGTTCCTCACTTGTATACATCAATTTATCAAGTCACTGTATTCACCTTGAAAATGTTTCTTAACTGGCTAGCCAGTAAAACAATTATTGGAAAGTTATTTAAAATCCAGTACACCATGAAAAGTGTAAGTCATGTCTAAGTTGGTTTCATACAATCAGTAAATTATATTCTAATGTCAATCAGCTTTCAAGTAATGACAGTTCATCTGTAAATTGTACATGTAACTGTTTTATTAAGGCATTGTAACATTGTGCATGATTTAAGTAGGTACTAGTTGAGTTTTTAAAACCGTATAGTAGCATAGAAAATTTAAAAAAACGTATATATCTTCCAAACTTCCCAATGCATCTGTCAAATTTGAAGGTTATTATCGAAGTGTCACTGAATGACAATCAAACAGTAATTTTATGAATTAAATTACGAAGTGACTTACTGTTTTCAATGCTGGCCTGATTTTAAATAGCTTTCCAATTTCTGGTTGGAATACTATACCAGTTATATTTTACAAGCGTGCTCATAGATAAATGATAGCGTGCAAAGCCAGAGTTGTCTTCCTTAGTATGTGTCATATTGATGAATTTAGTTGTTTGTCAGTTTGACATTTTGAATAAAAAGTAAATTTCTAGTTATTTACAAGTGAGAAACAAATAAAATATTCAACAAAACACACCAGGTAACCATTTTTACTGGCTCAACGGCTGGACAGTCATCCCAATCCTATCGCCAGTAAAAACTGTTTTACCTGGCTTGTAATGTTAAATACTATTGCCTGTTTTCTGTGTAACTATTAATTGTGAAAATGGATTCGTCCCTAAATCTTCTTTCTTAGATCAACTTTATGTACTCTTGGATGTAAAGCCTTTTTTATCGTCACTTTTCTTCATTTGAAGTCGACTATCCATCTATGTTTTGGTCTACCTTTTCTGGTCTTCTTTAGTCTCCACCTCTCCACTGTAGAATTTTAGATATCACCTTGTTGCTGAGTTCTCTTATTGCATGTCCCGACCAGCTCAATTTCGATTCTGCTGTGCGTTCTCCGATGTAAAGTACCTACTTTGGTTCCATTCCTAAGATCTTTTGGTTTTATCGCTCAGAGATATGGCCAAACATCGCCTTTAGATTACTTTTTGCTTTACCTTTAGTCCATGTGCATTCTCTTTTTTGTATACAGGGTGAGTCAATAGTGAGGGATCGGAACTCTGCTTTCCAACCGTTCAAGATAAGAACATATTTAAACGCCTCCCCACATAGTTTTTCACTCTGCACCACCCAAAAATAACCCAGGTACGTATGTTAACTTTTTTTTTCAAATGGAACACCCTATATTTTATCACATATTCTTATTGGCTTTTGGAATAGGTTTATGCCAGTATAAAATGTTTGACGTTTTGGTGCAGCGTTGCCATTTTAAAAATTATTTATTAAAAATTTCATCGAATACATGTGTTCAATCAATATCTGCTTTTTCCGGTTACATTTATGTACTCTTAGATGTAAGCATCTCTAATGGTTTTCACCTTTTCTTATTGCTCCCTTTGCTACCACTTTCTTCCGGCTACTCGTTTTACATCGTCTATTCATCTAGATTTTGGTCTACCTGTGTTTTTTCTGGTCTTCGGTCTCTACTACATATTTTTTAGTGTCAACTTGTGACTGTGTTCTATTGCTATATGTTACTCCCACCTCCATTTCAATTCTGCTATGCGTTCTATTACGAAGACCTTTTCGGTTGCATTTTTAAGATCTTTAAGTAACAAACGACTTTTGGGATTGAGAAGACCTCGAACGTTTCGCCCAATTTCGTTAGGGGCTTCATCAGGAGGATAAGCAAAAAGAGCACATTACCTCGACGTGTAAACCACGCCAGAGGCGAAACTCTTCTGTTCTCTTTTATCGCCCAGGGCTATGTCAAGCATCGTCCGTTATACAGTTTCTTGGTTTGCCTTTAATCTATTTGCACTCCCATTTTTGTGATGGGCATTGTTTCTAGGCTGTATGTAACCAGTGGCATGCTTCATTATTTTTCATTTTTAGCTTTATGGGGTACCGTTACTCTTAGAATCCATCCCATTTTCATTGAGTAAAGCGATTCCTGGTTTAATAGTACATATGTGAGCTAATGATTTTTTCCTCTATAGATTCATTCTGATACGCGTTTCTTAAGGTGCATTTTAACTCGTGTACTGCATTTAACTTGTTAAAGATACTTGACGATGTAGTCAACAAAAACGTAAATTATTGAACACGCAAAATTGATGCTTGTTACATACTGCGTGCTTATACCATATAATTATCAGTATTATCACTAAACAAAAACCACCATATCTATATAATGAGATCTCAGTTAGAACGGATGTGCATAACCTAAGCTTAAGATTCGAAGTACTTCTTGCGCCACCTCATCACCTCATCACTATACTGAATTTTTCAAAGGCTCGTATTCGTATTCTATCGCCAACTTGTATAATAAATTGCTAATCCATATTAAAAGTATGCCTAAAAATATGTTAAATCTTAGAAAGCTTAGAGAAACACCTGTTTTGAAAAATGCTGTAGAAGAAGCATGGAAGGGGATAAAAAATTTCTTTAGTAGATGCAACAACGAGAAAAATTAAGTCACCAACAACAAAAGCAAAGAAATTATGTACGGCTACAGAAATTTTAAAACTTGTGGATGGAAGGACACACACAAATTGATAAAAATTAAAATCAAAGTAGCAAAGGAAAAATATTTGTCTGACAAACTAGAAGAAGAAATGGGTCAAACTCAATTATGATTTCGGAATGGTATGGGAACAAGACAAGCCTTGTATGGAATGAATATACTCATCCAGCGATGCCTAGACATGATCACTGACGTACACATGTATTTTATCGACTACCAGAAGGCATTCAACAATGTTCAACATGAACAACTGATTGAAATTCTGAAAAAGAAAGGGATAGCGACACACAACATACAAATAATACAAAAGATATACTGGCAACAAAAAGCATTAGCCCAAATAGACGGTGAGATAACTAAGGAAATGGAAATTAAGAACCCTTGTTGTTTAATTTGTATTCTGAAATTATCTTCAAGGAAGGATTAACTGACAAAGTAGGTGAAATAAAGATCGACGAATAGATAATTAACAACATGCGATACATTGACGACACAGTGTTGTTAGCGGATAACATCGACGAATTACAATGCCTACTAGGAAAAGTGAACAGGGTTAGTAACAAATACGTCTTAAAAATTAATCTTAAAAAGACCAAATTAATAGTAACCAGCAAGAGACCCTCCCCAGACGCCATTAGCTATAAACAACATAACAACAGAAATGGTTAGCAAGTAGAAATAGGAACATGGATGAACGAAGAAAATGATAATACACAAGAAATAAATACCAACAGTCGAGACAGCCAGAGAAGTATTTACAACAATCAGAAACCTATTTTCCAATCGTAATCTCACCTTGGAATTGAGAATTCGTATGATTAGATGCTATATTATTCTCTACATTTTTTGTGAAGCAGAAGCATGGACTCTGAAGAAACAAAATATTTAAAAAATCTCGAATCCTTTGGAATGTGCATCTACAGACGAACTCTTAAAATCTATTGCGTTGGCCACATGAAGAGGTCCTGGAAGGCATGAATAAGGAAAAAGAATTAATAGTTAGCATTAAAAAACGAAAACATCTATACAACTATTTCGAGCAGCGGTATCAAAAATAAAGATAGCCGTCATGATAGTCAACCTCCGATAGGAGAAGACACCTAAAGAAAATTACATGCATTATTTGTTTGATATACTTTAATCGTGGTCGTTCTCTACGATTTTTCCTTCCACTTGTTCTTCTATAATTGTGCACAGCATACCTTTTCCTCTTATTATATGTCCTACTAGTTGGTTTCCTCTTTTTTGTATCATCTTCAGCATTTTTCTTTGTTCCTCTATTCAAATGAGGACTTCCTTATTTGTTACCCTTTCTGCCTAGCTTATCGTTAGCATTCTTTTATAGTACCATAGTTCTGGCGCTTCTAGATTTTTTCTTTTCGATATTCCAAAAGTCCAGATTTCGCATCCATAAAGGGTATAAAAATGATTGTAAAAAAATTCTCGTTTGTAGTGAGATGTTTTTTGATGTTAATAGATTGTTTTTGATAAGAAATGAATTCCTTGCTTGATGAACACAGTTTCTTATTTCTCTTCTGCACCTTTCTACTCTGATAATTTCGCTGCCTAAGTATGTAAATTCGTCTACCTCTTCTAATTTTTCTCCCTCCATCGTTATATATGTTGGTATTCTTTCTGTTGTTCTTGTACAGGCCATAACTTTGGTTTTTTCTTGTTTATCTTCATGTTGTTTTTCTGCTGGGTATAGTACTTAATTTGTTTAGATCTTGTTGTAGTTCATTTTCGTCATTTGAGAGGAGAACAATGTCATCTGCAAATTTAAAGGTGTTTATGTTCAGTCCATGGATCTTGATTCCTTCTTTACTTTCAGGAATGAAAGTGTCTATGGCTTTTGCAGATATATATTGAACAGTAGAGATGACATTGTGCAGCCACGTGTCACACCTCTGCCTATATTAATTTCTCTCTCATTTTCGTTGATTTTTTACCACTCACTCCTCTTTACGGGGTTGGTCTATGTTGATTTATAATTTTTGTATATCTTAAGTAAATACCTGCACTACCCATAACTGTTAGAAGCGACCATGTTTTGATATAGTCCCTTTCAAAATTTACATTTTTACATTCATTTGAATATTACATTTAGTATAATACGAGTATATGATCTATAGCGTTGCATCTATATATGGCAATCTGTGTGTTCACGGGCTGATATAAAGTTTAGTAAGCATTCTGGCGAGTAGCGTGTATAAATTATACAACAGAGTGGTGAGTATTTAATTTAACCACTATTATGATCTTCCTCCGAACAGGTCCCATTTTATATGTTTATAATAATAATAATAATGGTGAGGCACTAACACCCCATGAAGGAGCTTGGCCTTACATATTTTGTTTAGTTCTTTGTAGTTGCGTTTCTTGTGTAATTTAATTCTTTCGTTCATTATCTTTATAGTATTTGCACCTATTCTAGTATTGGCGTGTTTTGTTCTCGAACATACTTTTTTGGTTCTGCATGTACGTCTCGCTTGATTTTGTAAACCAATTCGTCTGTTTATTAAGTTTGTTAAAAGTGTTACAGGTATTGGTCCTTTAAAAGTTCTTCTTGATATTTTGCTTCTATTGTACCTAGTACAGTAAAAAAAGGCTTTTTCGCTACGGCTGTATGGTCCGTCCAATGATGGTAACCTCGTGTCAATTCAAATGACCAATTCTTGCGTTTCTGAAAGTATGGACTTCTTCGGAATTTGCTTATTCTTAGTCCAAAACTGGGCAATCTTCTTCTATAAGCAAATGTCCAGGTGCTTACTATTGAACTTAGAACCGTAACTTCGTAAATTCTGAAGTTTTGAGGTTTTGACGGGCAACACAGAGGTTCTTCTCAATCCAGCATCATCCTTAACTGAAATATTTTTGACCAACAACGATTGGTTGGTTGTACTACACCTTAGAAGAAATTTGTGGGGAAAGGTTTCTTCTTAATGATGAAAATTATGTAATTGGTCGAATAATTTTACTGGCGTTTTAGACCACAATTTCAGAAAAAAAATTAAATGTTATACTTATTAGAGCTTCTAGTATACCAATATGGAATTTGTGATGTTTGCTATCGATGCAAGAGTACTCCTGTGGATCAATAATTATCCTCTTAGTTAATAGAAAAGTAAAGTGTTAGTAGTAGTAGTAAAGAAGTTGTACAGCATGATTATAAAAATAACTAATATAATTATTTGAAACGATGTCAGAAATTTCTTTGCAACTAAAAAAAAACTCTAATATAGGTGGGCGCTGTAAAATTATAGCATACCACCATACATATTTACTATATTACCTTCGACCGGACCTGGTTTTGAAAATATAAATGTCAACCGGGATCAAATTGGTCATGATTGAGTAGACTTCTTCAACACAAACAACATTGACAAGAACATTTTAAAAATATTTGTTCTGCCTGCTAATTGTAAACGACTGTGATTGCATGTGTGTTTTTGCGTGAACGGCTTTTTTATTATACCTGCATCAGAATCGCCATTTAAAGCACGCCTGAGCGTGCGAATACAGGCGATTAAAGCTCGCCGAGCTTTAAAGGTTGTCAAGGAAACGACTGAATGCAACAACGGACATTGACGCTACAAAAACGTAAATAATTTTCGTAACTATAGTAGCAATATTATTATGCACTCTCGATTTATCACGACAAAAATTATTTCTAAGTTTTTAGTGCGTAATTTATTTCCAGTATTGGAGGTATAATAAAAAATAGCGTAAAGTATTCGTGGATAACTGGTCTTTAAAACACTTGCTCTATTTCGAGCACTCCGGCTACGCCGTCGTGCTCGAAAACTCGCGCGTGTTTTAAAGACCTTGTTATCCACTCATACTTTAATATACTATTAAAGGCCTTTGAAGTATGCTATCCAATCTCGGCCAACTTGAGCCTACTTTCCATTTGTAGAGTTAGTTCTGTTTGTATACTTTGGCATCGATGATGCTACCATTTAGTTTGTTTTCCATACAATTTCAACATCGTGAACGAGGACTGGCACCCTATAACTGTTATCTTTTCGAAAAAGGCTAATTAGTAACTTTGTTAAAATTATCAAATTTTATAAAGTGGCGAACGATTAGGAAGAAGAATTGCGGGAAGACACATCACTAGATTAAACGATTCGTTTTTGCGGTCACCTCGATGCATGAGTTTTGCAGTTTAATTATTTTAATGGGTACGTGCATGTTCCCCCACATCATGTCGCAGTTTTAATGGATTTTTTTATCAGTGTAGCGATGAATAGATAAAGACGTGGCTTCCGTGCGTGTGTAATTGCTCGAACACGAGACAAGTTGGACTGCAGGCGACCTTACATTTTATAAACGTAGACATAAAACGTGAGCTTAGTGCGCCTCCAAATTGTTTTAATTGTGACAGTACGTGAGACAGTCCTTGACATTTGTCAAAACTGCGATCTTTTAATGAGTTTCTATTGTTTTTTATATAAGGAAATTAGTGACTTACGGTTGTAATACTTTTCATTCACGGATATACAATTCAATTGGAGCTTTCAATATATTCATTTGTTTGATCAGAATCGTAACTAGTGTGCCCGCGTGTAGTTATTTTAACACGTTATATATACGAAGTGAATAAGGAAAATTTAAAGGGTAGTTCTTTATACCATCGCTAGATATAGGCACGTCCTGATAACTGCAAGGACTATCAAGGCAGAATGCTTTTTGCATAGATAGAAAACGAACGGCGCTTTTTTTTAAGTAACTGTTTGGCTAACTTCAGATAAAGTTAGCAGGGCATTATGCAAAAATTATTTAAACAATTATTTATAGCTTGACAAAGATACTACAAATAGGCATTAATTCAAACCTAAGGATTGACTTTTTTATTCAGTTATATCAACCGAAAGGAGTATAGAAGATCCTGCACAAAAAGGGAGTAAAACGATAGCAGATTGTCTGGAAATTAACGACTCATTAAAAGCTAATTAATTACAGCCCCGCATTAAAGCGTTTGTTGCACTTGACACTTAGGTACTCTTTACTCAGTTACATTACCCCAAAAGTTAGCAGGACAGCAGGACAGCAGAACCTGCGTAAATGCATTTAATGTTGAGTGAAACGATAGAAAATGGTATGGAAATTAAGGGCTCAATAAATGCGAATTAAAGGGTGCGTATTAAAGCATTTTTTGATCTCAACACTTATTTTCTCAGTTACGTCATCACAAAAGCTCGCAGGGCAGCAGAACTGGCACAAATGCATCTAACAGTGAATAAAACGAGAGTAGATTGTTCATAAATCAATTGCTCATTAAAGGCTACATATTAGAGGATGTTTTGATCTCAACTTTTATTGTTAATCAGCATCTTACCCCAAGAGCTCACAGGACAACAGAACCAGCTCAAATGCATCTAACATTGATTAAAAATATAAAAAATTGTCCCGCAATTAGCGTCTCTGTAAAGGTTAATTAAAAGACTGCGTGTTTTAAAGAATTTGTTGATCTCGAGTCTTATTTACATAACCCCAAGAGCTCGCAGTGCAGTAGAACCTGCACAAATTCACCTAATGCTGACTAACACGATATAAAATTGTCTGCAAATTAAAATGCTAATTAAAGGCTGCGTATTAAGGCATTTTTTGTATACTGATCTGGTAGATACTGTCTATCAGCTTAGTAACGGGTCCGATAGGTAGGTTCTTATGGCCTAGGCCGGTAGCACTCAATGATCTCCTTTGTCGACGTCCGGTAGCATTTAACGAGGACCTTGACGACGTCCGGTAGCACTTAACAATGCCTGTGATTCGTATTATATGTTTGGCAGTACTGCTGCTGGCACTGTGAGTCGATGTTAAATTCGAGGTTAAATTCGAGGTTAGCAGGTTAGGTTTTTCGTCAGTCTGACTCAGACTGACGCAAAACCTAACCACGAATTTAACATAAACATTGTCACCAACAATACATTTCAGTACTGCCAAATCTATAACAAGAATCACAGCATTTTTAAAGTAAATAGTTTGGGATTCTTAAATAAAATGAAATCAAAATGATTCTTGTTCTTGTTCAGTATACAAAAAAAATGATATACGACACACGGCCGGTATTCTCGTGTATGGCCTCGCTGGTTTACGTGTCTCGCCCTAACAGGCTTGACAGTAATGTACCAGCTCGGCCATAAACGCTTAGCTACCGGCCTAATGTGGTAAATAACTATTTTTGTATACTATCTACCAGTTTAGCAACGCGTCCGGTAGGCATATTTTGAAACACAGGACGCTAGGAGCATAGGAGCATATACTGCAGCCTGATTGGTTGCCTGCGAGCGACCCAAACGTTAGAAGGACATGACACATGCCCACATGCCGGCGCTCAAGCCATATCAGCTGATCAGCTGTGGTGAATGTTTATGGTTTGTTTCTCGTGTTTTGCAGTTTTCATTTGAAAACGCTTTCATTCTTTCAATGCAATTGTACCTACCTAGTTATTCATAATAGTGATACACGAGTACCTATACATAAAGTAAGGGGCCACATATACAGCGAGAGTGTTAAGTCTGGAATAAAGTTCATAAAATTTATGTAGCTGATTTTTAGCAAAAATCCTCGGACACGTCAACTTTTGTTCTTAAATAGTCTTCTTTTGACGCATATTGCCTTTTTCCTGTTGCGTTTAGTGGCGGCGCAATAGGGAGCTATTTGAAAATTCTAAATGACAACCTAGTCTTTGTGATACATCAAAAGAGTGCTCTATTAGAGACCTTTCGATTGATGTATCGCAAAGAGTACGTAGGTTGCTATTTAGAATTTTCAAGTTTCCCTTTATTGTGCCGTTCCTGGGCGCAACTGGTAAGATGCGTATTTAAAAATAATAGTTAACGTGTCTGAGGATTTTTGCTAAAAATCAACGACATAAATTTTATGAATTTTATTCCAGACTTTACACTCTCACCGTATATGTATATCAGAGAAGCGCCGAAAAAATCTGGTTTAGATTATTTTATGTTGATTAACATTTCCACCAACCAAGGTGTCCAGAGTAAACATTTTAAAATAATGTTTTGTGTATACCTACATAATGCTTTGATACATACAAACTAACTTCTACGTTATACCCCAGATCTGCATATTTGTCCGATAAAAAATTCTAAACAGCATTTTTTTTATTTTCCTCATTCGATAATTTTAGTGACAGTGCGACAATTATTGCAATTTTCAAATCGTAAAACAGCGCCAAGGTAGCACTTCCCGCTTATGTTTCAGCGCACCAATCAGGCTGCAGTATATGGTCCCATGCTCCTAGCGTCCTGTGTTTCAAAATATGCGTCCGGTAGGTAGGTTCTTATAGCCTAGGCCGGTAGCACTTAACGACCGCCCTTGACGATGTCCGGTAGCATTTAACGACGCTTTTGACGACGTCCGGTAGTACTTAGCAACACCTGCGGTTCGTATTATACGTTTGGCAGTACTGAAGTATATTGCTGCTGGTACTGTCAGTCGATGTCCAATTCAAGGTTAGCAAGTTAGGTTTTTCGTCGGTCTGACACAAATTGACGCAAAACATAACCTCGAATTTAACATAGACAGTGTCACCAAAAATACGCTTCAGTGCTGCCAAACGTATAATAAGAATCACAGCATTTTTAAAGCAAATAGTTTGGGATACTTCTTAAATAAACTCTTAAGCTGCTGGCCTAATGTCATAAATAACTATCTAATAGTAACATCTAATAGTGAACAAAATGGTAGAAAATTGTCTCAAAATTAACGGCTAATTATGGGCTAATTAAAGGCATATTAAAACATTTTAATCTCAGCACTCATTTTTGATCACTTAAATCACCCCCACGAGCTTGTAGGACAGCAGAAACGGCACAAATCTAATAGTGAACAAAATGGTGGAAAAATTTTTCAAAATTAGCAGCCCACTGCGTATTAAAGCATTTTAATCTCAGCACTCATTTTTACTCATGTCCGAAAAACCTGATCCAGGACTTTCTAATGCTCTTTACAGAAAATAGTAACTGAAACTACGTCAATGGCACTAACAAATCAATTGCTTGATAATAATCGCAAAACAGCTGTAGGTTATCATAATAATATTTGCAAGAGCTTTTAATTATCTGAGCGATTATTTGGCAATTCGACTGCTCTTATTCAATTTACATAACAAAATATTATATTAAATTTTTGCACATATCGTATGTGTGTTTAAAGACATTTTGATTATAAATATTTACCACATAATTAGGCGTTGCTATTGTGGTGCTTGTGTGTGTTTGAAGATGTTTTTTTTTTTCATTTCAGCATTGTTATTTTGATTGCCAAGTATTGCACTTAGTTTAGCAACGTAGTTCGAGACATAATTATTTCTTGAGACATCAAACTAAGTAAAAAACGCAACATCGCTTGTTGCTATATAACTATTTTTAAATTTTAATTTCCAAAGTTTAAAAAGTGCTTAGAATTAATGTATCTTAAATTGCAGATTAACGTGCGCGCTCCGTTTAAGTGAGGATGACTGTTCCTCCATAGGTGCGTAGGTTTTTCAGCAATTTAGTTGGGTTTACAATTTTACATTTAAGCGTGATGTTGGTACGTGTGCATTTCAAATCCCGTCAAAAATAATTAGAAACAGTTTGGATTTCTTGCGAAAACTAGAGGTTTCGGCTTGTCAATTAGGTCGGGAGTGATGCCATTTATTTAGTTCGGATGTTCTTGCTTCATTTTTTGCTTTGCAGTAAATGCGCCTTGCGCAAGAATCTAGCATATTTTTTAATGAAAACGTAGAGATCGAAATGAGTTAGATATGGTAAAACGGGGTAACGGGTAGACATGTTAGGTTTTCTTATAGACATTTTGCACCTTAATTCGAAATTTTAATTTTGTCATCACAATGAGTTTGCCATCAAACTTTCGATGGAGATGCGAAATTGAGAACTGTATGTCTGGTTTAGATTGACTTGTATGGCATTATTTTATTTGAATAAATCCTACTCTTTTTTTATATTAATAGAAATGCAAGATTTTTACTCTGACCCAAAAAAAAAACGCTTTCAGATTGTTGGTTTATCTGAGCACATCAGTTTTCACATTAGGAGAAATTCTGCTTTGGTTTTGTCGGCTGCAGTTGTTCAGTTGGGTTCAACAATTTAATTCGGAATTAATATACGTATTTACATAGCAATTAGTTTTGGAAATAGTCAGGAAATGAATATCAGCTTCACTGTCGCTCTTTAGCCTGTACTTGTTGAACTTACATTTTCAGCTGCAAGTCGCGAACAATTAAAAACTGGCGTTGCCTTAAATTAAAGGATTTAAATCTTCCATCCGGTTCAATAATCCATTTCACGTAGGGTGGTACCAATTTTAGGATAAAAAATACTTTAGTAAATTTTTTAATTTTTAATATATTTCACCCGGAACTTCGTTTTCGGGCGTTCCATTTAAAAAATATATAATGCCATGTAGATTGTTTTTAGAATTCATTTACTTCAACATTTTCCAATGGTGAAGCAAATGTGTTTATTGCACAGGACGTGCGAATTTGCAATGCAAATCCGTACCAATTTTAATCCTGCAACCTTGAGCGAGGCAAGAAGAAGGCAACCGACCAAAAAGCGACGTAATTTCTTGAAATGGTGAACCTGTGGTCGATTCGTTTTTTCCAACAAATCGTTAAAGAATTTGCAGCTTGTTAATGACATATGTTGCTTTGTCGTAATCGTATTCTACAAGAAAAAAGCAATTGAAAGGGAACAGGAAAACTATAAAACAAAACCTGCCAATTAATTTATAATTATTGGAAATTGAAAGTGAACTGATTTTATGTGTTAAATTAATTAAAAGTCACTTTTTAGTTACTCATACTCTTGTTTTGTTACACCTATGCATTTTGAAAGTTGCGCTGTGTCAATGTCCAATTGCTTCCTTTTTGGTTCAGTATTTTCGTTTTTCATTAATTTATAGTCGCAGCGCCGGATTAAGGAAAGCAGGAGCAGGGCAATTTTTTGTATCCCTTACGGCAATAGTTTCCAAACTTTTTAAACCGCGCACTCCTAAGACAGAAAAAATAATACTGCCTACTCCTAGTGTATACAGTGTGCCTTCACTTGAAATGAAGACGTATCTTTTTAATTTGTAGGCATAAAAAGGTTTGAAATTGTGTTGGCTTGTACAGATACGCACTTTTGCTGGAAAAAAATTACTGGAAGCAATAATAGTCGCAGTTTGGCCAAAGTGTAAAATGATGTATCACCAAAATTTAACTTTTTTTTTATTTTGAAAAGGTTTGTTAGGTTTTTGAGTGATTTTGAGTTTTTACTAATCTGACTTCTCGTTGAGAAAAAATGTTTAAAAAACATAACATTAACATCTAAATGTTTATATAACAAATGAAGATCGTTAGCTATAGGCCAGTCAATAGAGACATTCTACCTTGCAAAAGGTCAGGGAAAGTTCTAATTTGGCATACTTGTCGAGTCGCATGTCCTAATCGACATATTAAGTTTGCGACCTTGAAAGGGCGCCGCTCGCAACGCCATGTTGCTAAAAAGGTACCAAAAATCAGTTTTTCGTATATATCTCCTCTCCTCTGCCATCTAGGCTGAAAATACGAGTAGTTATTACAAGAATTGTGGGAAACAAAATTGCCTACAACTTTTGTCCGAAACTTTTTTTTTGTCAGATGAATAATTCATGAGTTACAGCGACGTAAGGCGGAGCAAATTTTCGAAATTTGCGAAAACGCTCCACATTTCGTCGAAATTTCGGTTCATATCTATTAATTGTTATCTATTTCAAGTTTTTACTCATTTTCGCACAACAGTCAGAATGTAGTACGAAATATAGAGATAATATGGAAACAGGCTAATAGTATATTATGTTATTAGGAACAAAAGTTATTCTTTATGGGGCGAGATTGCACGCTTTATCTGTCAAGCTTGCGAGGCAGATAAGTACAGCCGAGCCACATAAAGATACTTTTGCCCCGAATAACATATAGCATTTTTTCTTCAGACGTTTATAACAAAATTCCAAGAAAATTACTCTATGTCGTCAGCGGCAGATAAAGTCGTCAGGTCATTAGCGGTAGATAATAATCTGCCTAGGCAATGAAGTGACAGTTTAGCTACAGAAGATGCAGATACATTGATCGTCAACACAGCGATCAGAATATCCTCATCTTTTGATTCCGTTTTTATAGTTGGAGAAGACATAGATCTTCTAGTTCTGTTAACAACACTAGCAAGAACCCATCCCAATATTTACTTCCGAAAGCCAGGAAAAGGAAAAACAGTAGAAAAAATATACTCTCTCCAAAGTCTACAGCATGGAGAAGCAGTGGCAGACAACATACTGTTTTTACATGCATGTAGCGGCTATGACACTGCGTCTTCTCTGTTCAACCAAGGGAAAATGAAGTTCCTACATATACTCCAAAAGTACGAATACCTGAGTCAAACTGTACAAGTCTTCAAAGAGCCAAATGCCGATCCGGAAGTCGTAACTAACACAGGGGAAAATGTCCTAGTCGCGCTTTACGGAGTTCCAAAAGAAAACGTCACTGTAAGTTCAATCTTGCTTCTAATACATTAATTTAATAACCAACCAATAACTATTAACAATAAACAAAAAAGAAATGAACAAAAGATAGACATCTTTTGTTCATTTATTTGTTGTTTATTGTTAATAGTTATTGGTTGCTTATTAAATTAATGTATCAGAATTGTTGACATTATGATGTGCATTTTAATATTTAAACGGCATGCAAAAAGGCCTAACTTACTGTATGAACTTATTTTTACAAAATTATGAGAAATGCAGGTCCGTATCTAAAAAATGTTCTGATGATGATCAGAAAAAAGCTCGAAACGTAATTAAACCATAATATGTGGTACATTGTTGAATTTAGAGTAACAAGGGCTTTGCAAATTTGGCATAAAAAAACCAGGACCGTATTTAAAAAAATTAAGTTGATGATGGTTTCTCGAAGACGAAACGTCGGATAAAAAAATTGATAACGTAATCATTAAGTACACTAAAAGTTGCTATAAAGAAGTTTAATCAGTTTTGCTCTAACTTTAATATTAACGCCAGAAAAAAATAAAAAATAAAATCCAAAAATTCGGTTTTTTTGAGATAATTCAAAAACGAAAAATCATATCAAGGATTTCTAGACGTCATTTTTTTAGTCCTTTAATTGCGCAAATTTCTTCCCGTTTAACCAAATTTGTATCTCTTACCATTACCGAGATCCCCATACTGGCCCGCCCTGCTTATCTTGGACACACTGTATACGAAAAACTGATTTTTGGTACCTTTTTAGCAAGATGGCGGCGAGAGCGACGCCCTTTCAAGGTCGCAAACTTAGTATGTCGATTAGGACATGCGACTTTACAAGTATGCCAAATTAGAACTTTCTCTGACCTTTTGCAAGGTAAGCTTTAATTAATGTCTGTATTGACTGGAGTACTAAGGAAAAAGTGAATTTCTATTTTCTATTCTCCACCATTCTCAATATTTTTAAAATACCACGTAAAAAATTAAATAATACTATAGATATAGACATTTATTACAAAAAATCGCTTGGAGGTAAAACGACATTTTTTAAAAACTAAAAGTGATATTTAAGCAACTAAATCCAGTGACAACGCCAGGAACAAGATTCTGAAATCTAATTTTTTGTTTTACTTTTGTCGTAACCTTAATTCCTTTACTATTAGAGTGTAATATACATAAAATAAAAAAAAATTTTTTTGCCTTCGTCCAAAAAATATAACATTTTGGTTTTACGCATTTTAAGTTTTGACCATACTATTTCGATTGTTACTGCTTCTAAAAGAAATGGTTTTTATTTTGCAATAAAAATTCGTATCTGAGGTTTTTGAAATCAAGTATAGCTAGCCTACATAAATTGCTAGGGGAAGTTTATGAAAATTTGCATGCTCAATCGATCATAGTAGGCTGGTATACAGATACTAATTTTTCTTAGTTTATTTTGTTACTTGGCGCACCCCCAAGTATTGACTCGTGTACTACACTTTGGAACGAAATAAAGCAAACTTTTTAATTTTAACTTTTTTATAAAAAAAATAAGAACCTTGGAGCAAGCATAAAATGTATAATTGTAAATAATCAATAGTAGTTATTTTCGAACAAATTTAAAATGACTTTATAAGGATAATGTAGTTCCTGCCAAATTGTTAATATCAAAATAAATGTAAATGTTTGATCATGGTAAACCCAGGCTGTCGTAGTTTACATCGGCGGTTGTTCCAGTTGCATGTAAATCCACATCGGTGGTATTTTAGTTAGGTGGAATTTTATATATTTATCACAAGGTCGGTAGTAAACCCAGCCGGTGGTAGTTACAGTCAGATATAAATCCTCATCGATGGCAATTTCAAGACGGTGGTAAGGTAATTCACATTGGTGGTAGTCCGCTATCACCGTCCATTGGGATTTTCGGACTACCTATAAGCTATAAACATATTTTTTCTACTGCCATGGTCGTTTTTTTATACAAAACTTGCCGCCCCTAAAAATCTTGCGCTATCAGCAATCGCATCTGGTGCTTCATTACTAATACGGCCCTGCATAGTCGTTTTGATATACCTTGGTTTTTCTTCTGTTATATCTCTTGTTTTGTACATTAGTATTCTGATTCCTAACCTCATGACCGAAACAACTTTGTTGGATTTTCCTTTTAACTTCTCATTTCTTCATGGGAATTCTGTGTAATTTCCACCGAGCTCTGTAGTTTAGTGATTAGCACGTCTACTTAGCATTCCGGGGGTCGTGGGTTCGATTCCACGACCGTCTGCTCTGATTCAGGTTTTTAGGTGGCTTTCCTGAGTCAACAGAGACCTTCTCTGAGGCAATGCTGGAGCAGTTCTTCTCCGTCATTCCTGGCCTCTCTTCTATTCTCCACCTCTCCTTGCTCTCACCCATCCTATAATTTCCGTTCTTGTAGGGTTGCCATATTTGAAAATAACAATTTCGGGACAAGATTAAGACAACAGAGCGATGGAGGGGGGGGGGGGGGAGTGCTTGTGGAGAAAAGGTTATTCAATACTTGAGTTTTTAAAAGTTTTTTATTTATTTATTCGTAGTTTATTTTACAAATACTAGAAACTATTAAAGAAACACATTAAACTATTATGTAACCAACCCTTTAACGCTCTCTGGTATGACTGTTATACCACTGAGCATAATAGTCAATAATACTTGTTTTGAAACTTAATACTGCTCTGAAACGTTTTTTTTTTTCGTTCGATAGACATTGCAGTTCCTTTGTTTAATTTTACATTTTATAGAATTATTGTAGTTATAAAACTACTCCAATAAACCTTGGTGTAAATGCGTGCATTCTGAGTCACGACTTTTGAAGTGTGTACGCGCATTGATGAATTTTTTTTGTTTCTTACTATTTTCGGGAGCAACTTTGAAGTTTTCAGCTGATAACCGTTGTAGTGTAATATGTAAGGATTATAATATTGATAAGTAGGTAGTAGAAATTATTTGTCCTGATTTTGAAAAATAAATTAATATTTGGAAACCTTTTATTTGCGTCGCCAAAGTAGTTTTTATTTATGTCCAATTGTTTAGTAATAACGTACGTTTTAGACAATTTATTTTTGTGTTTTGAGTATTTATAAACATATCTACTGAATATATACGAATTGGTTTTGCTACTATGTTGCGCTAGGAAAATATTTACGTTCAAACCCAGCTTGGTAGCATTTTAGCTTATATTTTTGAGGTAGGTCGCGCCGGAACTAATTGTTTGTGATATGGTAGTCATAAATTTTAAACAGAACGTTAGTGTTTTACTCGCAAGTGTTTATATTATTCAGTTCATATTTCAAAAACTGTTTTACTTTCTCCATTTGTTTCTTATGTTATTTGCAACCTCTGTTCAAGGCAGGTTTTTTGTAATTGATCAAAGAGTCGCTACTAACTATACAAATAAAAAATATGCCAATTTAGTTGAATTGTTTGTTAGAAATTTTAACAGGAGACGAAAGAAATAACAGTAGAAAATAGTATATTTTACAAGAAATCAAAGTACCGTTTTTTCGTGAATTGAAAATTTTGATTTCACCAACGAAAAAAAATATTTCATCGCGACTAAGGAATGCCATATGTTATTCAGCAATTTAGCAAGCATCTAAATAAATAACTCCACAATATTATGAAGTGGTATAGGCCTACCTGTTATACCAGTGAACAGTCGCAACATATTTTACCCTGAATGCTTAATGGTAGAACGGTTTACCGGCATATTTTAAAAAACTGAAAATAGATTTTTGATAAAAACATCGTTTTTCGGTTTCCTGGCATCTCAAAGAACGCATACGAATTAAAATTTCGATTTTTTCTGTAAACTAATTTTGCCCTTTAAAGGCAACACCAAAACGAAGCTCTAATAAAAATGCCAATTTAACAATTTGTGGTTATTAAAAAATGCCAATTTAACAATTTGTGGTTATTAATATATTAGACACTACATCTAACTTTAATTCACATTTGCTTCTGTTTCTGCTGCAGTAGCAGTAGTTTCATTGGGATTCATGCATCAATCATATTTCTTGGAACTTTATATTTCTTTTAAATTTTACACATATTAAATGTCGATCAATGTGCTATCAGCATAAACCCATAATTAATCGCCTATTTAAAAAGCTTTTGGAACTAAGATTCCACAGTAGCGAATAGCTAGATACTGTATACACACAGTTCTTGTTAAACAACTACTTCTAAATTCTATTGAGGTATTGAACAAGAATTTGCTGAAATTTCTCGAAATCGGTAAAGCGTAAAATTTTCTTGAAAATCGGGACATTTCGGGACAGCACTTCGTTTCGGGACAACTAGTTCCAAATCGGTAAAATCCCGAAAAATCGGGACGCATGGCAACCCTACGTTCTTGGCTGAAGAGGGACGCAAGGTCCTATAGCAGCCCGCCCCCAAGTTGGGGGAATTGAAATGACCCTAAACCTTTCCTTTTACCTTGTAATTTCCAAATTCGTTTTTCTTAAAATCACATATCATATGCTTAGCGTTGCTGTTCAGTCTGTCGTTTCAAGGCGTTGTCCCATTTTCATAGGAATAC
The DNA here is from genome assembly GCA_940337035.1 of Agriotes lineatus. Lineage (NCBI taxonomy): Eukaryota > Metazoa > Arthropoda > Insecta > Coleoptera > Elateridae > Agriotes > Agriotes lineatus. The sequence continues at coordinate 262,747,926 of OW679194.1, read as the reverse complement.
ATTTTAAAGGGATACAGCATTATAGATTTTAAACTTTGTTTTCAAAAACGTTTACTAATTGTTCTATTGAGAGCTCTAAACGGTCCTGTTGCAGTACTCACGCTGTTGCTGGCTTAATTTTCTATTTCTCTTGTTTCATTAATCATTCCTTTGTTTCAGTTTTGTAGCTCCCTATTTTGTTGTTGTTTCTTTATACTTCTTTGTAGTTAGTACAATTTTAACAGTACACATCTTATTTTTGTATTGATAGCTACTTTTTGTGGTTTCATTTCATTTAAATTCCAAGTTGGTCACTAAAATGACATCACGTTATATACCCATATGCTCACTTGCTGTACCTAGTATTCAACAAGGTCAGATGTACTCATTCCTTTTAATTAAAAAAAATAGTATACAACTTGAATCCCGTCTTAAGGATTAGGTAATTAGTAACCTTAATAGTACTTTGATCCAAAAGGTAGTTTAAGTAATAATCATCACTTCAGATTTGTTGACATTTATTTCCCAATCAAACTTCTTTTGGGGATTCATTCCAGGATTCTCTTTCTTCTTAATAACGGTATTATCCTGCAAGGGAGAAAATATCTGAAAGCAGTATCAGCATATAAAATATCAAGTAACCAATTAATTGATGTATATTGTGAAATTGAAAGTGAATTGAACTATTGCTCTAAATAAGTCATTTAATTAAAATCCTAATTACGTTACAAATTAGCTAATGAACCTTCAGCCTACAAAACCGCAATTAGCGATCTAATTTCGGACTCCATCGACTACAGCAAGCAATTCAGTTTTCAGCAGGATATAGTAATTGATATGCTAATTCGCATTGCCATGAGGAAGAACCGGGTAATTCTTTGTGTCTTATCTGCGACAGGTATGACCCTGCCTTCTCCCATGATTTATCCTTCCGTAAACGCGCGTCTGTCTAGCGTTTTGTTGTAAATTAGCGATAGCCGTTTACAAATTCGGAGCTGCGATGATAAGCTCTCGGATTGTTTGTAAACAATGGTGGCCGATCGTTAATTATGAAAAGAAGAGGAAGACGTTGACGGGCGGCCTTGGCGGCAAATATCGATACGGCATGACTCAGTCAATTAATTTGGTAATTGTCGGCGTTTAGGAGTCTACGTGCGCCGCGAAATATTCGCTCCACAAAGGAATTAGCATTTCGGAGCCTGACCTTTGCCGGTAAACGTAAGACGAGGTATTGCATTGCTGTTTATCATAAACATAAACCATTGTTTCAAGCGAATCATGGTTTTCGGGTAATATCGTTGGGTTGGGGTTCAGGGGCCTGGACACAACGACGACCGCTATTTTGGTCATAACGTCCACCCTGGTCACTACGTCCACCGCCATAACGCCCACTCTGGTCACAACGTCCACTCTGGTCACAACGTCCACCGTCGCATTTGGTCATAACGTCCACCGTGGACACAACGTCCACCGTGGACACAACGTCCACCGCCACAACGCCCACTCTGGTCACAACGTCCACCGATACCTGTTGAGAATAACATTTTACGGCGTTGGTCGTAACGTCCACCCTAGTCACAACGTCCACCGCCATAACGCCCACTCTGGTCACAACGTCCACTTTCAAATTTGGTCACAACGTCCACCTTGGACACAACGCCCACTTTTGTTTTACTTGTTATTTAATCAACTGTTAACTGCCTTCTTTAATGCTTTTTGAGTGGTCTAATGTTTAGAATTTGAAAATGTTAGTTTTAGGATATTTTATGTATTTTTTTAACCAATGTATACTTCAACTATTTCCTCCCCATTCTTGACGATTTTCTCTATATTTTACTATGGTTATTGTCTAGTGTACGTATTTCCAGCTCGTTTCTCATATAAATCGGTATACGAAGAATAAGGGACATATTATAAAACTAAATATACCTAAAGATTCATTGGTTTGCGATACACCTTATTCGAAAAAACAGTTTCCTTATTGTTTATTGTACCAGTAGGTAAGTATTTACAAGTCCCTAAAAACTAAAAATAAAAGAGAAGGTTGACGTCACTGAAGAAACGTGGTTGTTCGTGTTATCATTAGTAATATAACAAGGGCGAGACCAGCACGATAACTCTTTTGATGGGCAAAATTATTTGTATGTCGCCCGCGTTTATATTTTGAATATTATTACACAAAAACCGTATAAGAATTATGAGTTAGAATTGACCTAATAACGCAAAAAGACTCAAGTTGCTTGTTTTTTGCAATTCTACTTTCAATTATGACATCATCCACGGGGTCCGATAGTCATCCCTAGAGCGCTTATCGCTTGATAAGCATCCCTAGCGTGTTTATGAGGTAATCAGTTCAGTAATGGTCAATTTAAAAAAATGCATGGTTTTCCTTGGATGATATCAGTTATGTGACAGTTGAGTGTAATATTCCAACTAAGTAACGTTCATGTGTCCCACTAAGTACAAGTGGCGTATTTGTTTCAATCTTTTAGCACAGACTTTAGAATACCAATGCTTATATAATTTTATCCTTTTTATCCTAAGTGGGTACATCAGCCATATCTTTACCAACCCCACTGAAATATCCATTGTTTACATCAGCGATTTCCTTTTCATTCTGGAGTTGTGTATCCTTTTTTGATATACTTGTTTTATGATAGATTTACAAGCGGTAACATTCATACTGTAGAGTGTAGTTTTCCAGAGGTCGCTCGCGTCAGAAGTTTTACTTATTTGTTCAGTATAATAATTACACACAACAAGCACCACATTAAACAGCTAATATTTATATAATAGCTTCTTTTTAATTAGGCCTTATTTAATTTTCAAATCAATATGTATTTTGAATAATTTTTTAATTGAGTACTCTTATCAGGGAGGTTCGCCAATCTAGTGATCTGTTATTGAATTTAAAATTGTATTCTTAAAATCTTTTACTACTAAATGACATTTATGTCAACTTGACTTCTACACCTAATCAAACCAGGTATTGACAATTATACTTTACATTGACACACATATCAATCAATTCACCTACGAAGTACTGTATTAAGTTTATTTTATACTTTCTTTTACTGATTGTTATTCAAAAAGCTTTTATAAATTCTTTACACAAACCTTAAAACTTCTCTAGCTTTCACTGTAAAAATCCAACCAACAACAGCTTCCGATGTCGACAGTCTGCAACACCTACCGCTTATTCCTCAAACAGTAACAACTATGATGGTCCGTCAATCCTCGAACTGCATCTTTCCTGTCAATAATTCCTACTGTTCTTAGAATCCAGTCCTTCTCCCTTTTAAACGTCACCGTCACACCAATCGACTCCAGGTAAGTTTCAGTATTATTGATCCAAATCTAACCTTGTTTATTCTGCAGATAGTCCTATGTCTCCAGCAATACCCAATAACTTATCCAATCAATCAGCTAATTATGACAACCTCTTTTTAAATGCTTGACTTGTCTTCCATGCAACTACCAATGTCACCAATGAATCCTACTTATATCTTGTATGTATCAGTAAATCCAAATCCCATTCAAATAATATAATTTTCTGTTTTATTTATTTCCAATTCACTATATGGTACAATCTCTTCACCGATTGTATATCTATATTAATTCCAAGTTATATTCTCACCTATTACACCACGTAGATTTGTTTATAGCTCCTTTATTTTGCATTTTCCAAATAATTGTACAAAATAAGGCATACATTTCTTACTTTTTATTCTCCAAATTAGTTATTTTCAAATACGTATACATTTTTCATGAGTTGTTTATGTAACTAACTAAACAATTTTTTCCCTATTAGATACCATTCTTATTGCCCTCTTATAAATTTTAAATATCCTATTATTACATGCTATTAATTCTTATTATTCTAACAAATACATTTGTCAATTGTAACCTTGGCTTGAAACTTTATTAAAATTAAACTCAACCATCAAATTTGTATACTCAATTACTATTTCATTATCAAATTACCTCACCCATTGTCTCAATTAAATTCATTATTCATTTTAAATTAACACCCAATTTTTCTCAACACCTTAAGATTTGATTGTAGTAATCTATTTTAATTAGTTTTATATTTTTATCTTTCAATTACTCTTAGTGTATCACAACAATATATTGTATTATTTTTTATAAGTTTATCGCATTTCTATATTCAAAATCGTTGAGTAACGTGGTATTTTTCACCATAGTTTATCGCATGTCATAAACTAATGTACTACATTTCTATATTCAAAATCGTTGGTAACGCGGTATTTTCACCATAGCAACCATTACAGCATATCAATGGCGATTCTTTTTACATTTGCAACACTCAAGTGTAGTTTTGGTGGCACTGTCAGTGTATATAATACTCGAAGGTTATCAAGTTGGGTTTTGCGTAAGTTTGACACAGACTGACGCAAAACTTAATCTGCTAACCTCAAATTTGACAAAGACTTACAGTGCCACCAACAATACTTTTCAGGGCTATGTTCGAGAATCACGCCTGATCACACTGGTGCGTTGGACATCCTTGTTTTGCATTGTGAGAATGAGATAGTTGACCGACACACCAGTGCGATGGTGCGACATTGTCGAACACAGCCCTGTACTGCCAAACAAGGTCCGTAAATATAGCAAGATTGGAGATATATGTCATCTCAATAACCCCCATTTTCGTGCTCACTGACAATGAATTTATGGTAAAGCCGTCGCGATTAGAGTGAGAAACGCCACAGCTTGTCATTTAACTTTGAACTGCTCTAACCATTCAAGACCTGGTTTTCGTTTATTTGGTTTTCCCTCTGACTAAAACGGAAATCTGGTTTAACATTTATTACACTGCAAGGTTTAGATTTCCTGCATTTGGCGCCCACTGTATAATGGATATACACATGGGATGACTTTATATTTAAAATCTTGTTATATTTACGAACCTTGCTGCCAAACGCATAACATATACCGGAGCTGCTGATTGTGCTTCGGTACATAGAAAAAAGTTCTGCTCAGCCTGGTTACGTTTTGACGTTTAGTGTCACTTTTATAATAAATAAATAAGTATACGGAACACGTTAGAAAAGTGATTTTATTACTCGCTGCTCGCTGACGCTGACGCTTCTACTCAACCAGCCATACTTGTTCAATAAAACATGTACATATATTGCATTGATATTTTCATTCGTAATGCATTTTTTCGGTTTTTAAAATTTGTTGTTGTAACTGTTTCGTCTTTTAATAATAGATTTTTACAGTTATTTAACAAACGATATATTATTTTTCAGTTGCTAAATTAGGATTTGTTCAGAGCACAACTGATCCCAATTAACTCGAGTAGCATGTTTAATATAGACAGCTAATTAGAGGCTAAGAGAGCTATCCATCGCAATATATCGATTTAACAAAGTTATACATTTTTGTCATACTTATCCAGCTATCTTTGTCAAATATTTTAATAGTCCTATTTGTTTGTGTATTGCCTTTAATGTTTCCTCCTTCCCTAAACCGAAATAGTTGATAGTGTATCCTGTAGCATAATGCTTTGTGATATACGTTTCTAGTATGATCTCATTCTGTAGTATAAAAATTGTAAATAAAATACATGACCGCTAACAACGTTCTTTAATATTTATTTTTCTTTAATCATTGTGTATATCTATTTGTGTATAGTATTTCACTAAGAAGACTACTATTTATAACCTACTAAATACATTGACAGTGATTGCAGTTACAAGCACCAGCTGACATACAGAGTGATTCAAAACGAACTACATGTGTGGCGCTATATTCTTTATTGTTCTCAAACTAGCCAAAACTTTAAGAACATTAAAGACACATATAATACATAAATTAATATTTTATTTATCCCGCCTAAAACAAAAATTATTAAGAGATACAAATTTAGTTAAATGGGAAGAAAGTTGCGCAATTAAAGGACAAAGTGACGCCTAGAAACCCTTGATATGATTTTTCGTTTTGAATTATCTAAAAAAAACGAATTTTTGGATTTTCTATTTTAATCTTTTCTGGCTTTAATATTAAAGTTAGAATTTTTATCCGACGTTTCGTCTTCGACTAACCATTATCAACTTAATTTTTTTACCATGCCAAATTTGTGAAGCCCTTTTTATTCTCAATGCAATAATGTACCACACATTATGGTTTAATTACGTTTCGAGTCTTTGCAGACCACCATCAAGAAATGTTTGGATACGGACCTGTGTCCTAGAGCATTTCATACGTTGTTTTGCCTTTTGTAATAAAAAAAGAGAGTAATGAGCCACACTGGATGTTTTTAATCCTTTATAATCATCTTTGGTCTTGGAATACAAACAATTTTCAATAGTCATGCAGTAATTAATTTATTGATTATTTTTCTGACTTCTAAACAATAATTAAAATTAGCAATAAAAACATTCAGTGAGGCTCATTACTTCTTTCTTAACTTGCAAACCCTGAAACAACGTATGAAATGCTCTAGGACACAGGTTGGTCTCCAAACATTTCTTGATGGTGGTCAAAAAAGATTCGAACGTAATTACACCATAATGTGCGGTACATTCTTGAATTCAGCATACAAAGGGCTTCACCAATATGGCATCAGAAAATCAGAACCGTATTTAAAAAAAAATGAATTTGATGATGGTTTCTCGAAGACGAAACGTGGGATAAAAAATTTGATAACGTAATCATTAAGTCCACAAAAAGTTGCCACAAAGAAGTTTAATTAGTTTTTCTCTAACTTTAATATTAATGCCAGAAAAAAAATAGAAAATCCAAAAATTTTTTTTTTTTTTGTATAATTCAAAAACCAAAAATCATATAAATGATTTCTAGGCGCCATTTTGTTAGTCCTTTAATTGCGGAACTTTCTTCTCATTTAACGAAATTGTATCTCTTACAATTTACCAGATCCCCATACTTTCCCTCCTTACCTGGACACGCTGTAGAAGGCCGTGAGTGGAGAAAATATATTCTAATTGACTTAATAACTATTTCAACAATTTCTTAGATCAATAAAAAATCCTTCGTGAACGAATAAAATTTGTTGAGAGTGTTTTTTTGAGAAAAAGTCATTTTTTTAAATGGCACCTACCAAGGGCATCGTGCCATTAGATAGAAAATGTAATTACAAGTCTAACGATGTGCACTATGCCCTATTTTATATTTATTTACAACTGAAAGATGTTTGATTAATACATTTTAAAATATGTTTGTGTAATATCTAATTACTACAATATATTACCAACTTGAATCAGAACACCTAAGTGTAATTATTATACTGAATAAATAAGTAACATTTTTGACGCGAAAGACCTCTGGAAAACTGCAACTACAGTATGAAGGTTAGTGCTTGTAAATCTACAATAAAACAAATATATCAAAAAAGGATACACAACTCCAGAATGAACAAGAAATTGCTGATGAATTCAATTGATATTTCAGTGGGGTTGATAAAGATATGACTGATGTACCTACTTAGGATAAAAAATAAATTAAACAATCAATACATGAATTATGAAAATGTCCCTCCCAGATAATTCGACATATTTTTGTCCCCAGTTACTAATAAAGAAATAAGTAATTTAATGAACACCACATCATCAGAATTAGAGAACTTGACTAACGCAACTTAAAATCAATAAAAAGAAGAAAACAATAGTTTATCTAACCAAGCAGTTTGTATGAAATCAAGTCCTAAACACTGATATATTTCCAGATGTTCAATGTGCGGTTGTTGAAATGGCAGTGCAACATCAGTTTTACAAATTTGGTTGGCTACGATGAAAATATGTAATTAAACTTTCTACACGGCTAAAATTTGCTGAACGTGTTTTTGAGAAATGGCACCTACCAAGAGCCATCATGCTATTAGAGAGAAAATGTAATTACCAGTCTAACGATGTGCACTATGCCCTACTTTATATTTATTTAAAACTGAAAGATGTTTAATTAATACATTTTGAAAATATGATTGTGTAATACCTAAGTTCTGCTAGTTTGAAATTAATAAAACCTCGCTATATCTTCAAAAATATGACAAGGAATTTTTGTATAACTTTTTTCCTACTCAGAATGTGCCTCTTAATAACTTAACATGGAGTTAATACGTATTTTTTGCAGCATATATACCGGGTGGTTGGTCATACTCTGAGCATAGGCAATTTACATGGCTTATCACGGTTATGCATATCCCTGCTCACCATTTTCATGGAAAAAAATGGTCGTGGTACTACATTAAAGGGAAAATAATTTTCCTCGTTTTTTTAGTATTCAAAACGTATTGGGTAATGTTAATTGTGCATAAAAATATTAATTTAAAAATTTAGATATGTATTCCCAAATGTAAGTGAGGGGAATATCTAAATTTTAAAATTAATATTTTTATGCAAAATTAACATTATCCAATAAGTTTTTAATACTAAACGACGCGGAAAATTATTCTCCTTAATTTAGTAACACTACCATTTTTTTCCACAAAAATGGTGAGCAGTGAGCAGGAATATGCATAACCTTGATAAGCTATGTAAATTGCCTATGTTCAGAGGTATGACCAACCACCCGGTATATGTATATCCATGACAATGTATTTTTTATGAGTTACATAAGCGAAACATTGGTCGGATTTGTCAAGGTCATTATTAGATTCTATGTAACATTAAATAACTAAAATTATATAAGCATTGGTATTCTAAAGTCTGTTGTAAAAGATTGAAACAAATAGGACACTTGTACTTAGTTGGACACACGAACGTTACTTAGTTGGACTGTTACACTCAACTGGCACATAACTGATATCATCAAGGAGAACCATGCATTTTTACATGATAAACACTCTAGGGACGCTTATTAAGCGATAAGCGCCCTAGGGATGACTATCGACCCCGTGGATGGTGTCGTAATTGGAAGTAGAAGTGCAAAAAACTTGAGTCTTTTTGCGTTATTAGGTCAATTTTAAATCATAATTCTTATACGGTTTTTGTGTAATAATATTCAAAATATAAACGCGGGCGACATACTTACAAATAATTTTGCCCATCAAAAGAGTTATCGTGCTGGTCTCACCCTTGTTATAATACTAATGATAACACGTACAACCACGTTTTTTCAGTGACGTCTACCTTCTCTTTAATTTTTAATTTTTAGGGACTTGTAAATACTTACCTACTGGCACAATAAACAATAAGGACAGTTGCTTCGAGTGAACGTTAGAGTGAACATGTGCCAATCATTTGACCTGGTTTTCTACGTGTCCCTCAAGTGACTATTAAACCGACATTCGCTAGGTAGAGTACCTCCTCTTTATTTTTCCAACCCTTAATTAACCACCATAATCACAGGAATCTTTGACTACAGGGATTTTTGTAATAAATTCTAACCAAATAATACCTACTCGTTACAATGAACTTGACGGAAACGTTGACCTTTGCAAATGCAGCCTCGAAACAAACTGATATCTTTCCCACAAAAGAACAGGCCATAATCTTAAACTCCGTCGATGGAATAAAAATCAAAGATTACGTTTTAAAAATAGGAAACGTTGTTGGGCCCAAAAACATTTTATTTGCTTCGCGAGTATCAAATAACCGAATCTGTATGTATCTAAAAAGTAAAGACATTGTCGACCGATTTACTAAAGAATACAAAACAATCCAAATAGAAAATTTTGAAATTAATATAAGACCGATGATAAAACCGGCTAAACGCATCATCCTATCAAATGTCTGCCCAACCATACCCCATAACATTATTGAAAACGAATTAAAATGTATGGGAATAAAACTATTGTCATCAATAAATTTCTTAAAAGCCGGAATGCAAGAAGAAGGATATACACATATTTTAAGCTTTAGAAGACACGTCTACATATCCCCTGAAGACGAAACGCTTGTACCGGAAACTCTCCTAATCGACTATGAAAATACCAAATACAGAATATTCATAAGTGAAGAAGTAATTTCGTGTTTCATATGTAAACAAGTAGGACACATAACCAACTTATGCCCAAATAAAGACACTTCCACCATATTCCCAGTTCCTAACTATAACACTCAACAAATCAATAACAACGAACCAGATACAAATACATTAAGCACTCCCATTGAATCCCAAGGAAATCGAGAACCTCAGAAGAAAGAGAGTCTTAAACGCTTAGCTTCCGATTCCACAGACTCAAAAGCAGGATCCCTTATAATAGACACAGACCCTCCTCAAAACGAAACATTCTCAAATGAACAGCTTGCTATCCACCCTACAAAAATATAAAAAAAAAAGAAATTACGTTCTGAAAGCCCTGGTAGTACTAAAGAAGTGCGACAGTTAATACAGCCACTTCAAAAAATAATTGAAACCAACCAAGATAAATATATACTATCCTATGAAGAATTACTGGACTTTTTGGAAAATGTTCAGGGCAGAAGTGATCACTTACAATTCTCTCTCCAATATACCACTGACACCAACAAACTGATACAAATGCTGTACGACCTATACCCCTTCCTCGAAGATAGATCGATAAAAACAAAATTCACGCGACTTATGACCAACCTTAAAAAACAATCAACTCCTCACTCTAGTCTGGAATCATTACTATTTTAATATGTCCATTCTACAGTGCAATTGCAACGGTTTATACGCACACTTAGGCGAATTCCAACATCTAATTGCCCAAAACCAACCTGATTATATATGCATACAAGAAACTAGATTCCAGGATCAGAAAACTATAAAATTTAGAAATTACAACATATATAGAAAAGACCGTCAAAACCATATAATAGCTAGTGGAGGAGTTGCAATATTCGTAAAAAATTCTCTTTATGCACAAAACCTGAGTCTACACACTAATTTAGAAGCCGTAGCTATTACAACCTATATCCCTCAAAAAGTGACCATATGCTCTATCTATTTACCGCCTAACCAAAGCATTGACGAAACCGACATCTTACAACTAATATCACAACTCCCTGTCCCCTTTCTTATAATGGGAGATTTCAATGCACACAATCGCCTATGGGGATCCAACCATACAGACCATCGGGGGAAAGAAATCGAAAAACTCCTGAACGCAAACATGGTACTACTCAACGATGGATCTCCAACCCACCTCAGTACAAGAACTGGTTCCTTCTCAAGTATAGACCTTACCTTGTGTCATGCACGGCTTGCTACCAATGTAACATGGGAAGTCTTTCAATCTCTCCATGGTAGTGACCACTTTCCGATATCAATAACCCTAAGACAAAAATCCTCAGACCCCCCTAACAACCTAATCCACAACAAATGGAACTATAAAAAAGCCAACTGGACACTCTTTGAAGTTTTATCAAGAACCTGCCCAGACATCTCAACCACTGATGATATCGATACATTAATAGAAAAATTAACAAAGAAAATAACAGACGCAGCAACAGAAGCAATAGGGTATAAACATAACCAAAGAAAACGGAAAAGGGTTCCCTGGTGGAACGAAGAATGTCAAAAGGCAATTTTAGATAACAAAAAAGCGTTATATATATACAGAAAAGATAAAAGTACTCTAAATCTAATACACTTAAAAAGAACAAGAGCCATTGCACGCAGAACCATTGTAAACAGTAAAAAACTGTCATGGCAAAATTATGTCTCCGAAATCAACTTAAACACTCCCACCAAAGAAATGTGGAACAAAATTAAAAGTATTGAAGGTCAAGGCACTATCTTTCATACTGAAACTTTAATAACAAATACAGGCGTTTGCACACACCCTCAACAAATTGCAGATATCTTGGCAGACACATTCGCACAAAACTCAAGTAACCAAAACTACAGACAGACGTTCATTAACAAAAAAATGGATGCAGAAAAAATACCAGTAAAAATTATTCAAGATGCAGAAAACCCCATAAATACGTGCTTTACCTATTCAGAACTAATAGAAACTATTCAAGACATGAAACTAAACAGCAGTCCTGGGCCTGATGGTATATCGTACGAAATTATAAAGCACCTCCCCAAAGAAACCTGGAACCATATCTTAAACATATATAATCATATATGGCGTAATAATGTATACCCTAACAAATGGAGAGAATCTGTAGTAATCCCAATACTAAAACCCAACAAAAACAAGACCGACCCACAAAACTACCGACCCATTTCGTTGTCTAATTGCTTAAGCAAAATTCTTCAAAAAATGGTTAATAAACGACTCATATGGTACATGGAAACCGAAAATATATTAAACGAAGCACAGTATGGCTTTCGAAAAGGAAGAACAACCACAGATGCAATCCTGTACCTTGAATCCGAAATAGAATTTGCATTCCATAATAAACAACACCTATTAGCGGTATTTTTGGACATTAAGAAAGCATACGACACTGCCTGGAGATTTAACATCATCAAATCTTTAGAAGAATATGGATTACAGGGCAACATACTACAATATGTAATTAACTTCTTAAAAGATCGCAAATTTCGAGTAAGAATAAACGGCTCTGTGTCTGAAACCAAACATCAAGAAAATGGCGTACCTCAGGGTGAAATTCTAAGCGTGACATTATTCCTTATAGCAATGAATAAAATAACAAACTTTATCCCTAAATTAACAAAAATTGCTTTATTTGCTGACGATATAGTAATATTCCAAAAAGGTAAAAACCTAACCTCCCTACAAACACAAATGCAAAACACCATCAACAATTTAGAAAAATGGACCGAAAACACCGGATTTGACTTCTCCTGCAGCAAAACAAAGGCTATTCATTTTTGCAAACTTAGGAAAAAACACCAAGATCCTACGTTACAACTAAAAGGGACTAACATTGAATATGTAGACAACATAAAATTCCTGGGAATAACCTTTGACCGCAAACTAACTTGGATCCCTCACCTATTAAAACTGAAAACAGAATGCCTCCAAAAACTTAATATCCTCAAAGCTTTGGCACATCGAAATTGGGGATCAGAACGAGAAACTTTAATTAATATATACAACTCCACGATTAGAACAAAATTAGACTACGCATGCATTGCATACACTGCCACAAAACCATCCAGATTAAAAATACTAGATCCAGTACAAAATATGGCAATGAGAATTTCAACAGGAGCCTATAGAACAAGCCCGACTAACAGTATAGCCTGCGAAGCCGGAGAACAACCCCTAGAATTTAGAAGAAACCAACTGGCCCTCAATCATATAATAAAACTGGCTGCTAATCCAAATATACCAACTTTTAAACAAATTTTCAACTACTGCAATAATGGACAGGTGACAACACAAACTGAAACACCTCTGCAACAATACATAGCAAACTCTCTAAAATCAACTACGTTAATTTCAAATATATCAACCGAACGTTTTATAAAAATACCCCCTTGGCAAATTAATCCTCCTCATTGTATATCCTACTTAACACAATTTTCAAAACAAAACACCCACCCATCTCTCTACCTAGCGTTATTCAACGAATTAAAACATAAATTCAAAAATTCAAAATTCATATATACGGATGGATCCAAATCAGACAGCCATGCAGGAGCTGCAGTGGTGCTCGCAGAAGATAGTTACCAATTCCATCTACCATTGACTTGCAGCATATATACAGCAGAAGCATACGGTATT
>OW679194.1:262426449-262734247 GCA_940337035.1 Agriotes lineatus | reverse complement strand
TTAACATTTTAGTACTATTTATGTTTTTATAATAGAAACTTCTAAAAATAAAATGCTGAAAACGAGAATGCCACTTATATAGTTACCACTAATGAGTGGTTACACCGAAATGAATTGAAGAGCAAACTCGCAGTCTAGACGTGTTAATGAGCTCTAATTATTTATTAGTGGAATAAGTTAAGAATATTGCTTTATCGTAGGAAACGAAAGGTGTCTTGATATTCTCTTTTATAGCAAGTAATAGGTTAGATTGGCCATAGATACATACGAAATTTGTGTGAATATCGATGATATATATAAGCCGTTCACGACCTTTTTGGGACAGAGTTGGCTATGATTTTTTCTTTTCATGTTGGACTAACTGATTCGATGATGTAGCGGATGCAATTTTTTTTCTGTCAGTGTCTGTTCGACATTTTCTTGCTACCGCATTGCCAGATTTATTATTTTAATATTCCTAAGAAAATAAGTGATTTATCAAATATGTACGAATAGTTTTAATTTCCGTCAAAGGAAAAGTCAAAATGGCCAAAAAATTTTGTTACAACAAAAAATTTCCATTAAACGATGCTACTTCCAATTTAAAAAGGACAGACCAAATTTAAAAGAACGCGAGTCGATGTGGAGACTAGAGAATATCCGGCAACAATGTACCTATTACGAAAATATAACCTTAAACTGAATTCAACCTAACCTAACACAAAAAGTGCCAATTTCCATTAGGGAGTTTAGTTGCAACAGAGGTTCTGCCAACAAAATTACTAGATGGTCATAGCCTGACCTGACCCAAAAAGATCGTGAACGGCTTGAACGGCTTATAGCTAGCTGTTTAATGCCATAGCAAGTATTTAATATTCAACCAACTTAATTTTCTGTTTTAAAAACGTCGTTCTACGTGAATTAATGAGCTGTGTATATGATAATTGATAAATAATGGTAAGCATCCAATTCGTAAAATTAAGTTAATTACGATTACTCGAGACTTTGCTAGTTCTTATTTTGCTGGTTAAGTGGTTGTTGTCGTTAACGGTCTGCGACTTCGATAATTTTCTACAAGCTCATTTGAATTAAACGAGAAGCTAATTTTATACTATTACGTTAGAAACCGCCGATGTGAAGATTTCAAGCACTATTTACTTATGTACAATCTTATTTTTATATGCTCAGATATCAGTATCATTGAAGTTTCGTATTACGAGAGCTGTCCGATATTAAAAGTACAAGCCAACATTTTACTAACATATATATTTAAAGAAAATATTTAATACATTCTACAAAAAACTACCTACTTTTGTTTATTTCTCGACATATTCTTAGTGTTGCCACGAGACGAGACGAGACGAGATTTTACCCATTCTCGATCTCGATCTCGAAAATTCTCGAAAGATGATTCTCGATCTCGAACTCGAAAATTCTCGAACGTCGATTCTCGATCTCGAATTCGTGAATCTCGATTCTCGAACTTTTAAGTACCGAATTGAGGCAGTTGCGACTGCGTAACACCGCGTGCTCCGTGTACTAACGTTCTGGAATGCTCTTGATGATATAAAGTTCAGTGATTCCCCTATACTTAGGTACGAGTATAAACCAATAATGTGACAGGTATGCTAATGTATGTACACAGTTATTCGTTCACGTTTGCTGGTCTAACATCATGTGAATAAGTGTTGACAAGTTTATCGGTATTGTGAAGTTATTGGATATTTTACGGCATTTAAAATTTTGTAGTGTATATTCTTAAAAAATCGTTATTTCTCAGACTTACTAAAATGAACCGCGGTATAAAAAATACTATAAAGTTCAACCAACCGCAAAAATAGTGCTGTGGAAAGCGATACCAGTGTAACAGAAGATGATGATGATTCGGTAAAAGATGTTGATTGTAAGATTAGTGAAGGTGCTGATACATCGGACAATTCATCAACAACGCCTACAAAGAAAACTGAACCTCTTAAAATTAAAAAAAAACTAAGGGCCTAAGCAGAGTAAATGACAGTTCAAGTGTGGCAGGTTCGTCTCACGAGACTCTATTATCGAAATCAAGTGACTCCAGAGCGGTTGCGAATTGTAAGAAGCATTTTGACATCCAGAAAATAACAGACACAGACAGGGACAAAAACAACAAAGTTGCAAGCTGTAGATTATGTCATTCAAAAATAAAAATGACATAAACTAATACAACTGGGCTGAAACGACACTTGAAAATACATCAATTTCAAGAATTCAGAAAATAGTTTCCTAATCAAGAAGTTTACATACGAACTCTGACTGACTGACAAGCTAACATCTTTAAAGGTAGGTACAGGGATATTATAAATCTTTCGGTATAATATTTCACGTAACACAAAGTGCAAGAAAAACATTTAATAATAATGTGATAACTCCAATAAATAAAAATAATTTCTGCCCATCATTTGTGGTAAGTACCTAGCGCTTGGGATTTTTAGGAAATAAATAAAAATACAAAAATAGGTTATCAAAACGGCTATAAAATAAGAAAAAATAGGCATCAATTGGTAAACTTTAGGCAAAATTAAAAAAAAATAGGCAAAATAAGAAACTACCTGACTATTAAAGAATAGTTAAATTTTGTTTAATTTTAGAAATTTAATTTATTTGAAAATGACATTTTCGGGCGAAATAGTACATTGTGTATCTAGGACGAAAAGCGTAACATTCCCAGACGACAGCGAGTCTGCTAGGGCTTTGCTTTGTCTGAATGCTTGGCAACCGTGCGAATTTATTAACAATATTTAAACTAAGTAAAAATTCAAATATTGTATTTTTGTATCGCTTGCATTGGCGTAACTAGGATTTTTGGCTGGGGAGGGCCAGGCCCCCAGCCAACCATCGACAATATCTATGCATATCTTTGAAGACATGAATTTGCATATATTACCTTTTCACATAGTTATTTGCTTGTTTCTGTATCGGTTTATAACAACATAAAACATGTATAGATTACCTTTCGCAACTCAATTAAGTTGGCGGTAAAAACTATTATTCTACGATAAATCCCTTTTTTGGAAAACATCACTACAATTTTTCTCAGTACGGTTGAAGTAAATATTTTCTTGAAAAATTAATATCTTCTTCAAAGTTGTGATTTTTCTTTATCATAATATATTGAGTTTGCAACTGTGGAAATTCAAGCAGTTAGGATCACTTACACTCGTCATCACCACAAAATTCTACAAATTACTACAGCGGATAAATACTTATATAGGGCACAAAAACCAGTTGGCAAATTCAAGATTAAATTACTTTATTATGTAATATTAAAAATACACGTAAGTGTACTAATACCCCAGGGACATTCAAATACCTGCAAACTGAGATACGAACGTTCTTTTTTAGTTTTATTTCAATAATATGAGCGTCCCCTGCAATTACACTCTAAAAATGTTTTTTCTTCGCTTGTATTTCTGCAAATACATTTATTGCTTTATGTATGTCTATACGGCTTCCAGCGTCATTCTGTGTAGCCGTAAGGGCTAAGTCATTTTTAATCTTTCTTAAGAGCTACTATTTCTAAGAAAATTTTGTATTATTCAAATTTTGTATGGCTTGTTCATTTCTTCGTTATCTCTGGCGTTTAATTTTAAAATTTTAAAAACCATACTTTCAGTGTTACTTTGATCTTCTCGCGTTTCTAATTTGGTAAGTTGAGAGTTGTCTTTAATTACACTAATTATTGAGTCAGAAAGCCCTCAGTGCTGAGTGACAACTGACGCCCCATTTCAATAATGCATGCTCTCCAGTATGCGATTTCGATTCCGTACTTGAATTTTAATTTTATCTAAAACTTTAACAAAACCGTTTTAAATTTAATTTCTTTAAAAATATTTGGAAAAAAATATGCAGTTTCAGTAACTGGGCATGAAACTTCTTAAATATTTCTTATAACTAGATGGGGGGACGCCAAACTTGATCTTCGATGCTCCATACCTTACTTTTAAAGCTGTCATTTTGAAAATGACTACACTTCACATTCCTTTTGTTAATTTTATTAATAATATCGTAAATGACCCAAGAAAACCTTTTCATGTATATTTGTGCCCCCAAAGCTTTTAACAGTACACATTGTAAATTAAGAAAAAATCTTCTTTCGATCAGGGCCCTCATACCTGGCAGATCTATAGTTACGACACTACTTTGCTTCCTGAAATATTACTAAACATACAATTCTGGATCCTACCCTTCAAAATGATAAAGCAAACGTCCAAATAGCATGCCGCAGTGTGCCTGAACTAGACGAGTCTAAGTAGCGGCAAGTCGTTAGAGATTCACCCGCATAATCGCATATAAAATAATTGAAATTTTCTTTTTCTAGGCACATAAGTTGACGATGTATTTATAGATTACTGAAGAGAAATTAAAAGAAATGGTGCACTGGAAAAAAAATATTGTTTTGTTTTAAGATTAACAAAACTATATTATAGTTCTGCACTAATTATATTTTATTTTGCATATTATTTTCAATTAGAACCACCCATCCAACATACAGTATTTATACTATGTTTTTTAGTCAAAACAAATAATAAAATCGGAAAATGTAAAAATGCGCGTCGGTCGTGAATAACCCCCTAGGTTTAAATGGTTTAATATAAAAGCAGATTTTTAAATTTAGTTAAGGTTTATTCTTCTGGTGTGTGCCAGACGACACTCTGGGGAGGGCCTGGCCCCCCTGGCCCCCCCTTTAGTTACGCCAATGATCGCTTGTGAAAGACATTTATTAGATATTAGATTTATAACATTTCTTATATTTTCTAAGTTTGATCTTATAAATAACCTTTGTAAATATTTTGTAAAAATTTTTTTTAAGGATACTATTGAAAAACTGTCGAGATCGAGAAATCGAGAATCTCGAGAAGAATTCGAGAAAAATTCGAGAATTTGGTTAATCTCGTCTCGAATATTCGAGATGGAAAAATGTCAATCTCGATCTCGAAATTTCGAGACGAGACGAGACGAGATCGAGAATTATCTCGTCTCGACGGCATCACTACATATTCTTCATAAAAATTGAGACATTTATCCCAGCGTGACAGTAGTTTGAACATCCTTTCACGGTAGTGTTACCTGTCAAGTCGGTTAAAGTAGGCCACAACTGTGCCTTGCAATTCCTGTTGATTCGCAAAGCGTTTCCCCGCCAAAAATTTCTTCAGGGGTCCGAATAAATAAAAATCGGAGGGGGCTAAATCGGGACTATATGGCGGATGTTGGAGGACCTCCGACTTCCACTTTGTCAACCACTTCTTTAAATTTTTTGCACCAAACGTTGACTTCTTTTCGGCTCTAGACCTTTGAGCCATAAACGCCCTCTAATCTGAGATGAATTTCGCTCTGGTTAACTCCTTCGGCTTGAAAAATCGGATAACCGCACGCACTCCACACTTGGAATACTCTGCGATTACACACGCCATGTTTGTTTGCTTCCCGTAAGCTACTAAATTGAGTCTTACACACAACAACGCTCCAGACTCTACTACCACGCTTCAACCTGTCTAGACATGCATATGACGGCAATATTTCGCTTGCGGTTTTTGTTTCACAGCCACCTGTACCTTTAAAATCGGACTGCCCTCGTATATTGGCCCTAAATAGAAACTTCTATATGGAACCTCCATCTCTAGAGTGATATATCCTTGCTTGTAGCGAGTAACCGCCTTGATTTTGTACTGAAGAGGCTGTTACTGGGGGAGAATAGCATTTTGCACATAATTCGCGCCTCTGAAATAATATTTCGTCATCTTATGGGAAATCTTGCTCGCAAACGCATTGTTTTTATAAACTTTAAACTGGTTGACCAAGATCACCCAAAATGATGTTCTCATGATGATTCATATTAACAGCGTAACGATCAAAAAATTTCTTAGAATTTTGCTTGTTTAAAAAATGAATAGACAGCGGAAGCTGGGATTTAGTTATGTTACTATGGGTTTTTAAGAACATGGTTGTGCCACGTTTTTTAGTATTTCCGTTCTTGCTGCAAGTTTCGTCATAAAATTCCAGTATGGAGATGTCGTTAATAATACATTGACAGTTAGGCCATGGCCCGACCTTGATGAAGTCAAGAATACTCATTTCCTCCTGGTGCCATCTTCGTAAGTTGAATGTCATCGCATTCGCCGCGAGCTGGTGGATCATATAATTACGTTTTATTGCAAGCCAGTGGTTTTGGTGCCCCGTTAAAGCTACGCTTTTTTGCTGTACAAGAAGCGGCAGCAGTAGTTGATTGTACTCTATAATTATAATACAGGAAATTTACATCGTATGTATCACCTACCGGCTGTGCCTTTATTATTTTGGTCGTTCTTGTAGTAAAGAAGGAAACCTTATCAATACCCATTTCATGCGTTATGATTGTGACAAGTTACTCGGCGAAAGAGGTTGTCTGTGATAGACCCCGATGCGCAGTTCCTGGTGTAAACAGGCTGTTTATCTAGATTCGATGTCAATGAGCTATACATGCTATTGTTATGGTAATCATGCCTCTTTAAAAGGTTAAGCCGTTTTAGAATTTACTTTAGCTAATATCATAGTATTATCCACATGCGTAAACGTATCTTGGGTTAGGAGAAGCCACCCTTTAAAATATTTTGAATAAAAAGAATTATTGTTTTTTTTTGAGGAGCTGAAGTTCCATCGGACATCATTATACATATCATCAATATAAGTAAAACACATCAATATATGGAGGGGAAATGTGTCTGAAAAACCCTTTGATAGTAAAGCATAGGCACAATTTCTCTTTTAAAATACCTTGACAGCCTCTAGAGGAAATTATTAAAATCCGCAAGGTTACCAAAACGCTTGAAATATTTTTTTTTGAATAACTGAGCTACACGTTGTCGATACATGAAGGTCGACTTAGGGTGAGCTTGAATCTGAAGTAAAATGCTTCGATAGATCATAGTACTGTTTCTAAAGATATTTGGCCGTGTTTTCACTTTATTATTAAGTTGTGTCTATCATGGAAATATGCTATTTTTGTGCTGTTTATAATTACATCAACTACGAGGAGGTGAAAATACAGACCAATTCGTTTTCAGTAGTTGGAGTGATAAATGATTTTGTTATATGGATGAAATGTTAATTGTTGACTATATTACCGATATCAGTTTTAATACTAGTTCTAGTTGTATTAATACAAATGCTATAAATGTTAACTAACAGTGTTGACTAATTAGTCCGGTATTCCATGTAACGTGTAAGTTTAATCAACAAAAAGTAGCAATAAAAACAAGTGTTATCCGTATCTGTATGAAAAGCGCAACAGCGTTGTCCTCGGCTGCTTTCAGGGCAACAACCCAATCGATAGCTCACATGGTTAAATAGGTATTTAGTACATGTTTGCGTATATCAAACTTCAATTACACCTTGTGATCGTATTGTTTTACCATCCGCAAATATTGGCACACACTGACACACAAAGCTATCGGAAGCAATCAGTTAATTAATTGGCTCGCACATTGAATCCTGCTGTTTTCCAGGTGCTGTCGACTTAGGCGGTCAAATGCGCAAGCGATGGCGTCATCATTGGAAATGCAAGATGGAGATCTAATAGATCTCCACGTGGGGTCTCCCATTCTTCCCAGGGTGCCATCCAGCCAACTGATCGAGGCTCCCGAAAGCCTGCTCGACTCCGAGCTGCCCGTCCTCGTGCAAAAGCTGCAGGATTCCTGCGAGAAACCTCTCGAGACTTCCGCGAGCCAGTGCGTGGACGTGGAGGATATTTTGATATCGATTGACGACGACGACTACGACGACGAGGAGGAGGAGGAGGAGGAAGAGGAGGAGGAGGAGGTGGACGAAATTGATGATAGTAGTGATGAGACAAGGGGGAATAGTGCGATTTTGCTCGACCTGTGCCAAGAGGAACGCAATGGAAACCTGTCGGTTTCGTTAGAGAATTTGGAAGCTTTGGACGTGCTGATGAAGCTAGACGAAATTTTGAATGAAACCCTAGAGAAGTCGTTGGAGGATCCTCAGTCCAACGCCTCGGACGAGTTGGAAAAGCAGAGCGTCGAGGATTGTTTGGAGGATTTGGATAATTACCTGAGGGCGTTCGACACGAGCGGGTCGGATGATTGCCAGGACTTTTCAAGCGAGTCGCTTCCACGTAGGGGTAGTCAGCGGAGCACGCAGAGCAGCAGCTCCTCGCAAGAAGTGCCCGACCTTGACATGCCCAGCGACTCGGGGCAGGTCAACATGGCGTTCGAATACACCGAAGAGGTGCCCACCTTCACACGTAGTCACCCCCTGAGAGCCACGGTCGCTACGACAGAGACGCCCACGTTCACTATGATGGAGGTGCCCACGTTCCAGAGGGTAACGCCGGCGCGCCGCTCACTGGGGGCGCTCCCTGCAGGTGTCCGAACGTCCGGCACAGGTGCGGACTCAGAGGAAGAGGCGGCCTGGGGCTGGCTGCAGGAGCGGCGCGCGTACCCACCTGGTGACTGCTGCACCGGAACCGTCGTGGTCGAGCCGCTGCAGAGAGAAGACCGTCATGAGAGCTCATGGCTGCGCACGTCCATGCGTCGCATTCGCCACCTGAGGCTCCCCAGCAGCGAGACGCCCGCCGAGTCGGAAGTCGTGATGGTGGCCCCCGCGCCAGAGCCGGCTTTGCGACCATTCAGTGCCCCCTCGAGACTCGCGACTCACACGAACGCGGCCACGCAGTCTTCCGTGCGGATATCTCGCGAATCGCGCAGCAGAGCTGTGTCCAGGGAACCTGGGGGCCGTGCCCGGAGCAGGTCTGCGTCCTCGCGGTCCAGGCGTCCGCGCAGCCTTTCCTCCAGCGAGTCCAGCCTGGCGTCCAGCGTGGACACCACCCCCAGCTGCACGCCCGCACCGACGCCCACCAGGAGCAACCAGGAGCCTGCGGCTGCCGCTAACCCCCGAAGGTGAGTTCCTGTTTAGTTTTAAAATGTGGGACGACCTCGAGACGATTTTGCGTCCTTATCCGGGCCGATCAATTTCCAATGTATTTGCATTAGAAATTTAATGAATCGTGGTATAATCCGGTATATCCAGGTCACCGGCTCATGCATTATGAAAAACGAATTTTCAAGTTGGACAATAGTTTAATTAAAATGTATTCGCTTCTGTCGATTATCGATTGACGCGCGATTAGTGACGTAGCATTATCGACAGACACCCACTGATAGTAAAAGTAAAGCAGATATACGAGCCTTGACAATTATTATTTCCGGTACTTTCCTTTTCAAATTTGTTTTTAAAATATAAATGTTAGAAACTAACTATATGCAAATATAGAAATTAAAGTGAACTGTGTATAATATATAGGACGAGTCTTCTTATTTTATCATTGTACACATGGTAATATTAGAAATTACATCAATTATTTTTTATTGAGAACCCTTTTTAACAACCTAGCGGTCCGGCCGGGGAAATTTTATCTGCAACTCAAGGTCAAAAACTAGGTATCTAGATACACTAATTCAAAAAGGTAGTGTTCTTCCCTTTGAGTTACTCTACAAACAGAAATAAATTTGTCATAAATAAAAGCCCAAACAATTAAAACACAAAGCGAAGCGTAATATAACTGGATGAAATGTATGTTCCATGTGAGAATTTAATTTTTTACTTTGATGTACTTGTGTAGGTGAACATTGGTCAATTGAGCTTAGACCATATTTTTTATTCGCACCTACTTTGAACCATACGTAGTACACAGTGATATTTATACCGCTACCTAAATAACATCATTTTATCTCGTTATGGCTGGCTGTCTCGCTACTTGGTGTCTACTGCAAGGTACATAAACAAACAAAAATGTTTTGTATCCATTAACGGAATTATACTAATTTTTGGAGACTTAATAGCAGATTATATTATAAGTGAGAGAAATGCATCATTATTTGCGAGTGAAAATCGTACGACACTCATTAATGACCAATAGAAAAATTAGTTCACGAGCCGTAACCAAGACAATAAAAAAAATTCTTGAAAATTTTTTGTAGGTAGCCCAACCTAACTGTGAGGGTTTGTGGCGTTACGATTTTCTTACCGAATCTGCATTCGAGCATTAATTCATATCCGGAAATTATTTTCGTGCATTCCAACAACGTCCTAATTTGCCCTTGCGTCCCGCTCGGGCTAATTAATACAACGTTGTTGGACCGCACTCTTATGAGATTATATGTGAGAATTTTCTATCGCGAGTGCCCCAGCACGAGCGGTACAATTTCTCACGAGCTTATAATGCCATTTCGCTCACGTGTGATATACGACGTTTTGCCTTACAGTAGCAATTCTTGTGCCTAAATAGTTTGCGCAGTCAGAATATGTCGCGAAATAAATTTATAATTAGTCGCCTATGATTTGTGATATACGTTCGACAGTACTGAAGTGTATTGGCAGTACTGAAGTGTATTATCAGTCTATGTCAAATTCAAGGTTCGTAGGTTAGGTTTTGTTTGTTATTTGACTCAGACTGACGCAAAACTTAACCTGAAAATTGCGAATTGGACATAGCTTGACAATGCTACCAACAATGCAGTAGTATAAATAATGAAAACTTACTTGTGATTAAAACTTCATTTTAGTCACTGAAAACAGTGGTATAATGTATGGTAATAAGCGCTACTGTAAGATAATAGTAATTTACGATTCAAGTAACGTTATCAAGCTTTTTACATTACGAGAGAATAGTTTGTATGAACGAGCGACGTTAGGAGCGAATGCTTTAAAATTCTCGAGTAATGTATAGAAAGCAGATAACGTTACGTATATCGTAAGACGGTTTATTTTATCCTAAAATACTAATCTTTTTAAAAAATAGGAAAAATGGTTATTAATGACACTTACAACAGCGAGTGGTGGTATCACTAGTAAGATAAAAACTCAATACTGTATTGTTCGTAGCACTGTCAGGTTATGTTAACTTTGAGATTTTCAGGTTAAGTTTTGCGTCAGTTTGTGTCAAATAGCAAACAAAACGTAACCTACTAACATTGTATTTGACATAGACTGACAATACACTTCAGTGCTGTCAACATGTGATTCAATGCTAATAAAGTATCGTTATGTTATTTTTCTTAACAACACTCGTGCTGTTAAATGCATCTTAACGCAACTCGTTGCTAAGGAGTTATTGTCAGAATAACATAATAGGATAAAATAAAATATATTTTCATTAAGTAACAAACGACTTCCGGGATTGGACCGTGTCATGATTGAGATCGAAGAACTCAACGTTTCGCCCACTTTCGTAAGGGGCTTCATTAGGAGGAAAAAAGCAAAAGAGCACGGTAACTCAACGTGTTAACCACGCCAGAGGCGAAACTCAGAGGCTCTATGGTCTTCCCAAAATCCATAAACAAGACATTCCCCTCAGGCCCATTGTCAGTACCATAGATTCCCCTACTTACTCATTAGCTAAATACCTAACCACTATCCTCAGAAAGTTCACTGGTAAGTCTCCCTCGTATGTTCGCAATTCAGCCCATTTCGTTGAACTTATATCCAATATAAGCGTTGAACCTGAGGATTTACTTGTGAGTTTCGATGTCACTTCCCTTTTTACCAAAGTTCCTATTCCCGATTCCATAGTCATAATCCAACAGTTGTTATCAGAGCATGGGGAGACGTCTTCAAGTCTACCTGCCCTGATAGAAAAATGCCTTTCTTCCACTTATTTCCTATTTCAAGGTCAGTTCTTTAAACAAATCTCTGGTGCGGCCATGGGTTCTCCTCTTTCACCTGTCGTTGCCAATATCTTCATGGAAGCTTTCGAAACCGTAGCTCTGGAATCTTCAGAATTAAAACCCAAGGTTTGGTTCCGATACGTTGATGATACCTTTATTATTTGGCCACATGGTAAAGACACGTTACCCGTCTTCTTAAATCATCTCAATAGTCAACATCCAGACATTAACTTTACCATGGAGATAGAAAGTAACGATTCCCTTCCTTTCTTAGATGTACAGGTCTCTCGCCAACCCAGTGGCAAACTTGGTCATTCTGTATATCGCAAACCTACTCACACTGATCGCTATCTACATGCCGATTCCCACCATCATCCTACACAAAAACTTTCCGTTATCAATTCACTTGTACACCGGGCTGTTTCCATATCCCAACCCGATAATATCCACGATGAATTAAATCACATTCGAAAAGCTCTTAGGAATAACGGTTACCGTGCTAGGGATATACAGTCTGCCATCAATCGCCATCTTCACCCACGGCCACCCAAACATCCAAAACCCGATCCTCCTGCAGCAATAGTCTTTCTTCCCTATATCCACCAAGTCACGGACCGCATAGGAAAGTTTCTTCGAAAACAAAACATTAAAACAGTATTCAAACCCCCGAGCAAAATCTCACAGGTTCTTCCTTCATCTAAGGATAAATTAAACACTATGTCATCTAATGGTGTTTATAGAGTCCCTTGCTCCTGTAATGCTGTATACATTGGTGAAACAGGTCGTTCGGTGAAAACTCGCATCTCTGAGCACCAGCGCTGTCTCAAGTCAGGTCTCGTTTCATCATCGGCCATCGCCGAACACCAACGCGATACTGGTCATAAGATCCTTTTTGATGAAACTTCCATCATCTGCAAATCCCCATTCTTCTTTAGCAGAAAGATTCGCGAAGCCATTGAGATTTGCAAACACCCTAATAATTTCAATCGGGACGAAGGCTTTCCCCTTCCTTCTATGTGGAAAGTGCTAATTCCTAAGCCCCGCCCTCCGTCACTGAACCGCGACGGCATTTGCTGAATCGCTACGGCGCTTGCCTATAAATTCTCGCTTTTCTTCTTCCGATAGTCAGTCGAGTTTCGCCTCTGACGTGGTTAACACGTTGAGTTACCGTGCTCTTTTGCTTTTTTCCTCCTGATGAAGCCCCTTACGAAAGTGGGCGAAACGTTGAGTTCTTCGATCTCAATCATGACACGGTCCAATCCCGGAAGTCGTTTGTTACTTAATGACAATGGCCGTGAAAGCCTCAAAAATCAAAATATATTTTCCTTTGATATGTTTAAGACGCGTGAAAAATACATAGAACTCAAGATTTTTTTTTATTCTAAAAGGAAAATTTGTTTGTACTTGTTTTTTATCATTCTTCTCATTTTAATGTTTAAACAAAGTACGAGTAATTTTTATTTCATGGATATAAATTGTAGCATAAGCACTACTTGCTTCCACGAACGAACTGGCCCCAATCGAATTGGCTCAGCTGAACTAGAGCTTTTTGAAAGTTTGTTGGCTGCACCGGCGGAGAGCGATGAAGGACGTATGTTTAAGGATAGACTGTTTTAGCAGGGAAAATGGGCCAATTCAGTTTGGCCTGTCGCTGTGATAGTGCTCGTCTCGCTGAACTAGATACTTACAACTTTGTCACGTGGCGTAATTTGAGCCCATACAGATCAAGAAACGCAGCGTCCGCTCCGGAATTTCGTTCGTTTGCAAGATCTCCAGCTCGCGCGTGTTATTTTAATAATATACATTTGTATTAATTAATCGTTCTCATTATATTATTACTTGGTTTAATAATTATCATGCACTTGTTGCAGTGCATTGCACATCCAACATCAACAATGAATATGATTAATAACAGCCGTTTTTGACGTATTCGCTCGGAGAAAAGCTTGAAATAAAGAAGTTAGGTAGACCTAGCAATGAATTTCTATTGGTATATTATACCTATTATATTAATTGCACATTTCATGTCAAGATAAACTTAATTCTCACAGTGAAGATGCATTTTTTTGTCGAATTATACATACATTTAAACGAAAAGTGAAAGAGATATTCAATTCAGCTCATCATCTTTTATTAGCCGGTAAAATTTGTAATTTTTTTCGCTGATGCTAACTTTTGCCAGTCCATATGCGAAATATTTAGATCTCGGGATGTCGGAGTTTGTCTTTGCATGTGAGAAGTTGGAAAATGTATTTTACGTTTGGTTGGACATACCTTCAACATTTTCCATGAGCCGCCACTGGTTTGTTGTTCCGTTTAGGAGTATAGTCTGCTACTTAGTTGCCTTTGTTCTAGTAGGTACCGATACAAAAACTAAATGAAAAATCTGTAAAAGGCCTTACCCAGAACTTCCCTAGTCGACATTATGACACTAAATAATTTTAAAAATCAAATTAAGTTAGGAGTAAAAATATCTTCACGTTTCTAATAAATTAAATAAATTTTCAAATAAAAAAAACCGTTACCGGTGGTCTAATTCGAACGGCAGGCGGACCGCGTATACAGTCCCAACGTTTTGTAGGATATTGCAAGAGAACGGGCTATTTCTACCTGAGCTACGGAGTACCGACCCGTCGAATTACCGCGTTACAGCTGTATTAAGTAACGCAGTAATTTGTTGCTCCTTTTTGTATCGTACAACATTTATTCTGTATCTATTGGGGCTCATTCTTGGTAAGAATAAAGCCTGCGCTATGTACAAATTAGTTAAATAAAAAATAAACAACAGTTTATTTTTGTAAGGTGTTCAGCCTGTATATATTTGTCTGATTTTTTTTCGGTTTCATGCCAGGTAGATATATAATGTATATGAAAAATATTGTTTTCCTTCGACAAATAGTTTTTGAGTTATACCGCGAACAGACAGACAGACAGACGGAATTGAGAAAACCTGTTTTTCATCATCTAGGGACCCTGAAACGTGAAGATTTAGAGAAATCTCGGAAGTTGTTTTTTTGGCGATCTTAAGCAAAAATCATTAAAAACCACTTTTCTCCTTTCATTTTGTATATAAACTCATTAATACCGGGTGATCATAAATGGATGTGATTTTTTTTTCTTACGTTGGCACTGTTAATGTTGGTTACCCTGCTGTCAATTTTGGTGGCACTGTAAGTCTTTGTCAAATTCGAGGTTATCAGGTTAGATTTGCCGTCAGTTTTGACACAGACTGACGGAAAACCTAACCTGCCAACCTCGAATTTGACAGAGACATACAGTGCCTCCAAAATTGACAGCAGGGTAACCAACATTAACAGTACTAACTTAAGAAAAAAAATCACAACCATTTATGATCACCCGGTATAAGAATTGTATGGGATTTAGAAAATTAAGAAATATAGTAATTTCCAAAATGTAATAGGCTGTGGATATATGTATCTATTATGAAGCACACAGTCTCTTAAGATTTCACAATAAAAAACCCTTGCCCTATATACAGGGGCGTTGGTAAATAATGGTCCCCTCTTTGACAGGCGATTCTTACCCCAATTAAACAACAAAGTTTGTGCAATATGTATCCATAAATGTTTCGGTTTCGATATACAGGTCGTGGACATTTTCAGAAAAGAAAATCTATTTTTCCGTTACGGCTTTCCTTCCAAGCTAATAGAGATATTTTAACAAAATTCGATACCCAATATACATGGACGAGTGCTTCAATTCTTGATAATTTGAAGAATACGAGCAGCCAGTAGCCGCGGTATGGGTTAGTACCGTATAACGGTATAACAAATAAATAGTACTCATTATCTATATCTTCATCCAGGTATATTGCTACCGAATTTGGTTAAAATATCTCAATAAAGTTGGAAAAAGGAAAAAATATTTTCTTTTCTGGAAATTTGAATCACCTAAATATCTAAACGGAGCATTTTCAGGGACACATGTTGTACGGGTATACACTCTTGTTTGCTTAAATTGGGGTAACAAGTTACATGTCAAAGCGGGGACCATTATTTTTCAAACACTCGGTATAGTATTGTGCTATACAGGGTGTATTAAAACATGCGGATAATAATTACACCACGCAATTCTACGTAGAAAAACAAGCAAACAATTCGAATACAATTTTAGTGTTAACTCTTTGGTTAAGGAGTTATTAATGCTCAAACTTTGAAATTTTTTTCGACTATGGTTGGGAAATAGATTTAAATAGTATCAACAACAAATAATTCAACAATTAAAATAAGTAATCAAATATAAATTATAACATTTTGATAATTAGTTTACGTATAATTTAATATTTAAGAATGAAAAATCTTCGCGATTTATAGTTTTGGAAGACGTTGCAACTATGCATTATAAGGTGGGTTTATTTTTAAAATGTTAAAATAAATAATTGTTACGGTATTAAATTGTCTGATAGGCGAGTATCGGATCCTAAACAAATCCGGGAGATGGGGCACGCTCACCCTGAGAGATCGTTAACACAGGCTAAAGGCCTCGGCTCGAATGCGCTCAGGGAGATGGGAGTGGGTCAAAACGGTACGCCACAGGGCAAGCGTGTCAAGGTATATACTGGATATGGTTAAAGAAATGCGCCACCAGGTCTATCTCGGGATATACACGTTCAACCGGACCTTGATGGTTAGACGGGTCGAGAAGTACTCACAGTACTATGTCGGGAATATACTCGAATAACTATTTCGGGAAAAATACTCGAATAACTATTTCGGGAACACGGTGCAGGGCCAGACACAACCACCTACCTGGAACGCTCATCTGCCGCGTCAGGGCCTCACCTCACAGCTGTCGGAGCACAGTGACACAGTCACCCTGTAACAGACATGCACAAAACGCAACAGAGAAAAGAACAAGACGGTGAGGTTAATACATCTATTGGATCACCAAGATAGTGACCTACTAAACATTACATGCACTACAGACCATAAACACGGCCACTTGTTAATATAGCTTAATCGTTAAGCCCAGCTGGGGAGGTGTCTTATGCTAAGGTGACGACGTCCAGTAGAGCCGAACTCCAAATCCAGGCCGGCTACAAAGGGGTAAACAAAAGGCTTACACCCGACGGCGTGACGCCGTGACACGTGAGAATAAGGCCTGAATTCGGGCCCGAGTCGCCGGAACGTCCTGTATTATAACTATCAACAAAGCCGCCTGGCGGTACAAACTGCCATTTATACACTGGCAAAATTGGACGATGCTGGCGAAATAATTGAAGCTGAAGCGTAGCCTCAGCGTCCGTACGCTCCAGTAAATGCTAGGCTGACGGTGCGTGGCACTGCGTAATTTTACAAACAGATTTAAATAACAATCGCGGTCTAATTGAAACTGACGGCCGCACCAGCGGTTGCACACCACGGTAAATTTTGGGACAAAAGCACTTGTTATTATTAATGCGTACGGTATCTGATCGCAGCAAAAGTTTTAGGATGAAAGTACTTGGTGTTATTCAGGAATACGGCATGTGATGAATATGCCTTGTATTATCCATACATACGGCATGTGATGAATGTGCTTGTTATTATTCATGCATACGGCATGTGATGCAACAACTTTTTGGACGAATGTACTTGATATTATTCATGCATACGGCATGTGATGCAGTAACTTTTTGGACGAATGTACTTGACACTACGCTGATTTGAAAGCAAACACTTGAGCGATCGAACTTTACGCACACATGCGGGCGAAATTAGTATAATTTTACAAGTTTTTACCTTAGTCAGTTCGGCCGAGAGTAGGCGAGAAAGCGCTCCATAATGGTCGCTGTACTGGCACCTGACGCCTAATGTAGCTGTGGCGAAATCGGGATGGGTTACGTGTCCTGACGGATCCCCTATACAGGGCGGAAATGGCGTCGATCTCCCTCGGTCATGCCAACGGATGACGGCGTAACTGCGGCTTGAATGGGGACAGAAAACGGAGTCCCGCCTAACAGCACAGGCGGACGGAAAGGCTTGACAAGCCTACGTATGAACACTGCACTCTCCCGCAGTGTCACGCAAGGGCCAAAACAAACGGGCTACCACCCCACTCAGCGACTTCCCTCTTAGAACTGCCGGAACACCTACGCCTCCGCACCCAATCGGACGGGAGGCGGACGAACCGCAAGTTGTAACCACTTCGTGGTGTGGGATCGACTGACTAAAAATCGACCGAAAGAAAACGCGCTCCAAACAAAGCGTCCCGCCACAATAAGTGGCCAATCGCAAGGCAGAACGCGCTAGACATGCAGCTGCCTGCTGTAGAGCGAGACATCGCCATCCTTGTCGCACCCATAGGCTAAATTTTAACTGGCTTGAAATTTATATGCTGAACGTTATGTAAACAGGAGACATCCTAATGCTCATGTTATTGAAAGACTAGTTCGCCGCTTAAGAGAAACAGGGAGAATGGAACCTATGCAGGGAGTTGGTGGAGGGCGACCACGACATGTATTACAACCCGAAATTGAAGAAAACATTTTACAGGTATTTGAAGACGAAGCTCGACCAAGTACCCGTTCTGTCGCTCGAAGACTTAATATTAGCCATACTGCTGTACATCGAGTGTTAAGAGAAAATCTCTTACATCCTTTCCACTTCCAGCGAGTCCATGGGTTGCTTCCGGAAGATTATCCGCGACGGATGGTGTTTTGCAGATAGTTATTACGGCAACACGCAGTCAACCAGGATTTCATTGAAAACATTTTATGGACGGATGAAGCCGCATTTACCCGTAACGGAATGTTTAATATGCACAATATGCACCATGCCGATGAAAACCCTCATGTCTTCTATCAAACTAATCACCAGTTTAGATTCAGTGCCAATGTATGGGCTGGAATTATCGGAAATAGACTAATAGGGCGACACATTTTGCCTCGTCGATTAAACGCCGAAAATTTTGTGAATTTTTTGAACAACGATTTACCGGGATTATTGGAGGAAGTACCGTTACTTGTCAGGAGAGATATGTGGGCTCAGTTAGATGGAGCTCCAGCCCACTGGGGGCTTGAAACTAGAGATTGGTTAAATCAAAACTTTCCAGAGCGGTGGATCAGGCGTGATGCTCCGATACCATGGCCCGCAAGAAGTCCCGACCTAAATGTCCTAGACTTTTTCTTTTGGGACTTTTTAAAAGCTCATGTTTATCAAGTAGAAATTGAAACCGAAGAACAACTTATTAAACGGAAAAATAATACAGTTAGAGAAATAAACAATCGTAACATGCTGCAAAATTTAATACCAAACATTCTTACTGTTGAGGGGTTAAGGGAGAAATCAAACAGATTATTCGACATCGAGGTACGCGCGCGATTGGTCAGAAAGAAAACAATTTGAAATTAATTTGACGTCTTTCATTTCCGACCAATCGCGTACTTCGATGCCTGCAAAGCAGTAGTTGATCGCTCAATAATTTTCGATGTTAATTTGACTATGTCTGATAGTTGGTGAGATACACTGTATATAAAAAGGTGTATTGTGCTTACGTTTCTGCGTCGGCCATCTTTTCATCGGCACCGATCGAGTGTAGTTCGTCCGCGATCGGCTGTCACGTCCGGCGTCCTTTATAACTTAGCGATAAGCAAGCACGATTCGTGCGCATCCGTAGGACCGTAGGCGAGCGGTTAAGGGCAGAAGTTACTCGAGTAAAATTCGTAGGCTGTTTGTAGGCAAGACAATTAGCATCTGTAAAAATACTTTACGTATTTTGTTAAAAACTACGTAGCAGTAAATATAAAAGAAATGCATAACCGCACAGATGGTCAAGCTAATCCTTCCCGTATAACTGATTTACAATGAAATACGTTAGTAGGTACCTATAGCATACATCCGCAGAAATTTAGTTGATTATTGCAAAAGGATTTTGGAGTTATGCGATTTATTATAAATATTCCGTGGCTTTTAGAAGGCACTACGTTTTCTCTTTGTATGATTATGTTATTAAGAAAACATTTTAAGATTTAAAATTATGAATCTACTCACAATTTCACAAAGATCGGTTTACTTTAAACTAATAACTTACTTTTTACATTAAATTACGGTTTCATCAAGATATTCGATATTTGTAAACTTTTGCATAGGTGCATTAATTTTATATTATAAAAAACTTAGTATCATTTCGACATATTTTAAATAAAAATTGCACTTTACCCGAATGGACAATAGTTTTTTAGGACGTACAACCCAAGCAACATCTGGTCCTTATATAGGTGTAAAATATTTTTTAGGTGTAAATTTTCGAGAAGTACTTACCTATTATACAGTGCTTTTGTAAAGTAGTGGATAAATTCGTTAAAAATTCAAGGAATAATTTTTGGAAGAAAAGCTGGGACCAGTCGATTTTTATTTTTATTTGCGCATTTTGTCAAATAAAATTTATACATACAAGGTGGCCCGCGTAGGCGGTATGACGTCATCAATGTTTTTTTTTAAATGGCAACCCCCTTTTTATTACGGAATTTGAAAGAACACATTTTTTTACTTACGCTAAGCTGATTTTTGAGTATAGGTCACATGGCCAAAAATTAAATTGCAAAATACTAAACTTAATTTTAGGAAGTATGATTTTACATTTTTATCAATGACAGCAATCAATAAGAAACATGTTGGTCGTCTTGGCTACTGTCAGGCAGACAACGGTGCCCAATTTGAACATTTAATTTAGTCGTTTTTGAAATTATCATTGCAATAAAATTTAGTATTTTGCAATTAAATATATACGCCCCTCAAAATATAATTAAGCCTCTTTCCACCAGATCACTTAGCTATAAGGCTCATATACCTTTTAGCATAATTGGTGGTTACATTTCTTGAAAGGCGGTTTGCGTTTCGTACAAGGTTAATTTTATTAATTTCTATGTAAAATATATATTAAATTATCTTCTTTGTCGCTGCGATGTTTTATCTTTGCTAATTAATGTTATTCGCATTACTAAGTGTTTTTTACTGTTTCAGTATTATTAGCGATATTAATATATTTTTACCTCTCCTGTACATAATTTTGAACACTATATTACAGACGTTAAATATGTAGTTTATTTTGTGAGTTTTTTATTTGCAGTTCAGTTTTTAGAATTCAAAAACTATCTTAATTAGAGTGTTTCTTTTCTTAAATGCGGCAAATATTCGAACTGGTATTGTATGTAGCATTCTCTAGAAAAATCTTGAAATGTTGTTCTGTAACTCACAGTGATTTGAGGATTACTGTGTGTCCTTCTTCTGAATTTCCTTCATAATTAGTCTAAGATTTGGGGCTAGCCTTTAAGTCGAGTTATTGCTTGATATACCTACCACATTGTTGAGAAAGTTCAAATACTATCGTAACCCATTGCTTGTACTAACAGAATGAGACAATTTCCCAACATTTTAAAACATGTTTGGGCAGCAATAAAGTGTAACGTCATAGCCTTTGGGATTACACAGACCCCTATACTCTGATGCTAGAAACAAACTACGGTTTCCTCAAGGCAACCTTTATGAGATGCTTCTACTTTGCATATAGATCGACAGAAATCGCCTTATGAAATAAAATTTTACAGACCCTGAAACAAATCTTTAGCTCCGGCTATTTGTTTCGTCATTTATTCATCTATTCCGGGTCAGCCTGTATATTTTCACTTGAGTTATAATTCGCTGTATTTCAAATTATATCAAATCTTGTTTCGCGCAAGAGTGCTGGTTTTGATTTTTCCGAAATTCACTTGTTATCTCTCTGCGCCAGCGGGCAGCTATTCCATCGCTTAGCGGGCATTCGATTTCCGAATTCGGTTGAAGTAACCTGCTTCTACGAAGGCATTTCCGCGTGCTATTGCACCGATTATTAATTAACTTCGTTTGTGAGCTGATGACTAAAATCAGGTATGTCTGCGCTACTTTGTTTGATATTCAAGTTTAGTAATTTCCTTTTCTTATTAGCTCTTCAACGTCATTCTTAAACGCCATTCTTAGATGCCGTTTTTAGACGACTTCTTATTTGGGTCTCCTTATTTAACACCATAATTAATAACTTGGACCCGCAACTCCTTTCTGGAATGTCACTTTGAGCTT
This sequence comes from Agriotes lineatus, assembly GCA_940337035.1. NCBI lineage: Eukaryota > Metazoa > Arthropoda > Insecta > Coleoptera > Elateridae > Agriotes > Agriotes lineatus. The sequence goes on along the minus strand of OW679194.1, from coordinate 262,712,517 downwards.
GCCAGTTTGTGACAAGGAGCGCCCGTTTCATTATCAATTTCGGCCACGAGGTCGGTACTGCTGTTGGCTGGAACGCTAAGATAATCCTGGACCAATTCATCGCCTGCATGCGACGTTTTTTTTTGTCACAATCCAGGTTAGTCTTATTTCAACGTTTGTTGATAACCCCGTCCGCCCATGAATTGTTGGCTGAATCGATTTCAACGACGCTTCACCACCGTTAACAGATTTACAATTTACAAATTTAAACTACATTAAAACGTAATGTATTAATTGTTCACAAATCTACGCTTTACAAATTTAAAACATAATGTATCAATTGTTCACAAATTTACAATTCACAAATTTAATTTATTACTAAATGCTCATTTGAATACTTATTAAGAATTGTGTAAAAAGTGACCTCACGCCATTTTATCATCATTACCGAGATAACGGTTAAAACATATGACAGTGGTAAGCTTACTCCTTCATGAATTGCAATCATATTCAATCCAAGAGCCCAAAAGAGGTTCACATATTTTTTTGCTGTGCGTGCTGCATTTTCAGCATAAGTAATATACTGTATTCACACATTTTAATATTGTGATAAACCATTTACGGACTTTATACCGATGTTGCAAGCAACTATTAATTGTTGATTGAATAAACCTAATTGTTGCTATAATTTTATTTATTTCTTGAAATCTGTGATTTCTGGCGCCCTGCGTTTTTTGTTATTAAAAGAGCTTGCAGCAGTACAGCTGATGATAGGAATCTGCGACCCAAGGCCACCGAGATTGAGTTAGCTAGGTCATTGCGGTGAGTAAAAACATTTCAGAGCTACCATGGTGTATAAATGATAAGGGGGTTGATCTGCGATTATACTACCATTGATTATTATTAGTAATCGATCGCAGGTTGGCTTCTTTATTGTTTCAACCCTGTATATTTAAGCAGTGTCAAAACTATAATATTGCACATTTGAAATAATAATAGCAAGGTACATTTTAAATTGCAGACCAGTTCCCACAATACTGAGTCACCAGCATGCCCCCAACTTAGGGTATTCAGAATCATTGAGTCAACAGAACAAACATTTTCAGAACGTATAACTTTTTCAGCTACCTCATTACCAACATTTGCAAAATGACATTTTGCATTTTTTTGTTCATTGATTTTCATTACTATTAAATTATTCGTTTGAAATAAATTTGCTAATGACTCATATGATACGTAAAGTGAGAATAAGGTACGAACATTTTGATTCACCATTAAAAATATGGTATTACACTGTTGCTGAACTTGATTTTCATCTCTCTTTAACACATTTTATTCGTTTTTCTTTTGGATGGTTGTTTTTGATAGTTATATCGTAGCCGATTTGAATATACAGTATCAGGTATTACCTAAACTACGGTAAGGCATTTCACATACATACACATTTAGTATTGGATATTTTCGGATGTCTCCAAAGAAAAATGTTTACCTGATATTATACCATATACTTAAATTGAGAAAATATGTTACGGTGCTCTTAAAACGCTTCATATATGCTATCTGCTGAACGTTATTTACCATACATTATGAAATCATCTAGATAAATAAAAATATGTTGAGGCAGGTTGTGCAAATACGTTTTAATTTGAAATATAGCTGCAATATATGTATTATTATCAATTGCGTTATGCCAAAATTCTCACTTATAATACCATGAGTAGTCAAAGTTATGTCGAATATTTTTGCTGTGGTATCACGAATATCCATTGCGCTTAGATTCGATCATCCTAAACGCAATGGACATGAGTAGTGATACCACCGCAAAAATATTCTACTTAACTTTGACTAAGAATGGCATTCGAGGGACTATTCAATGAACCAAACTACTTTTTCAAATTAGTTTTCACTAAATCTAGCAACGAACTACGCAATTTCTATAGTAACAGAACACTAATATTGACTTTTTCTAATAAAAATCACATTTGTTTAAAATATTCACTTGAATACCTTCTAGGAAGATATATCCGCTGATACTTTTTTGATTGGTCAAGAAACGTCAGATTCTGGATTTTCATTGGCCACTTTTTGACTGATGTCAGGTGCATTGAATAGTCGTTATTACAATTTTTAATTGCAGTTTCGCCCGCGTTTCTGCCAGATATCGCCATTAACATTTAATTAGTATGAAAGTTTTATCAATCGTATCATTTGAATTCAGTCATGTTGGCGTTTTCCCAACGCTTGATCAGCAACATTATTTAGGTTAGTACAGATCAAATTACTATGCAACAACCTAGTTTTCATATCGGTATATTTTAAATAATAGACTGTTGACTTACAGCAAATTCGCCTTCATTGTGTTGGGATAATAACGGAATCGTAGCCTTATCTGGAAACAAATCCTATTGTGAAGCCACTTAGCTAAATCGCATCGATTTAGATGAAGTTATCGCATTATTTCAGTAATTTGAATAGAAGAATTACGTTAATTAAAGAGGCCATAAACAATTTCAATGTTGGTAAATTTGTCATAAATTTATTCTTTACCACCGTGAAAGTTATTTAATGTATTTATTGTAAAGGAAAGTAAACTATAATTAATCAAAGTAAAACCTATAATCAAAGCAGCTGCAATTTTTTCTTAGTAATAGTTATATAAACAAGTAGTAAGTGCCGCGAGCTACGTAAATGTTACATTTATTCATAAAATTTTAAATGCATCAAGTTCAACCAAAAAATCAATACGCTTTCTCTTTTTGTCCATAAACATGACAATATTGCCGAAAAAATATATTATCAGGTATTGTAATGGAAAAATTACTACTGTTAAAGCAGTGACGAATAATGCACACCTTGTTGGGTTCAGTTTTGAAAGTAATAAACCGCAAATTAGAATGTTACAACTGCATGCAAGCAAAAGCGGAAAGCGATGCTAGGCTGGTGGCGAAATGTTATTGTTTAAAAAGTCACATATATCACATTGAGTTTATAGGTACCGATGGGGCCACAATTATATATAACAGCAATGAGATAACATGAACAAGAAAACAACTCGTATTGCTTGAGTAAGAAAGAGATAAACATAGTAGCAAATATTCGAGAAGGCTTGACGCTTAATTTAATTATGACATTTGTCAACTAAACATGCCTACTAAAATAATTTTTTCGTATGGCCATCTCTTTCTTACTCAAGCATTCTATTTGATTATTCATGTTATCTCATTGCTGTTATATATAATTATGGCCCCATCGGTATAATTGTCTAATCGTATTTGTGTAAGAAAGAGTAGGTACGAACCTGTGAAAGGAAATTAAGAAAAACTATAAAATTTGCTATTTCCGACAAATGAAAATACAATCAATTGAAATCGCGTAAGCTGAGATATAAATAACGGATGGTACAATCATCGTTTGTTTTATTGAATATTATGGTAATTGCATTATGAAAATATCTTTTCTACTGTAAAATAACACTAGATGCTTAATATTCCAGCTGAACGAACACTTCACAACGTTAATATTATGTATGCAAATGGTTGTCTAAAGAAACGGCTTTTTCTATCTAGTTTCACATTTATACGTAAGAGGGCTACCAAACAAACAATTGGTGCAATTGTAACTCATGCATAAACATCTGGCGTAAATATAACATACAGATGCTAACATTTTATATTTTTAACTTTTTTAATACGACCTTTAAAATCGAAATTTAAAAAAAGATGAATATTGAAGGAACCAATGTATATTTAACAAGCATGTTATAAAATGTGATTTTTAAGTTCTAGAATAATAAATTGCCTTTTTTTATTATTCTATTAAATAGACTGTAGTGGCAGCTCAAATATTTTTCTAAATTGATTTATTTTATTTGAACTTCAATATTATATTCTTATTAATAACGGTAGCGCCTTCAAACTCTTTTCAGGGTTAATTCGATTATCCAGTTGCTTATTAATTGCTATTTTATTTTAATAATGACTTTAAATTGTTTAATGACATGAACAGTCACCTTGTACGTCAAAACAGTGCTCCACGAACACTTTCAATAAAATATGACAAATATAAATTCTATTCACCTCTTAGGGACTCAATATTATATGATAAGTATTTGATTATAGTTAATTACACTTTTCTAATTGTCATGAATTTACTACTGCTTCAATAGGACACATTAAAAACCTACCTGGACTCCTCTCATTCTCACCGCTTCAAAGTAACCTCAAAACAGCACTCTTCCTGACGTTCACAGCTCGGATCCCCAGATAGTTCAGCTATGATGCACTGCTTATTGACAAACAGCTGCCAATTCGTCAAACCCCTGCCTGCCTGTAGAAATGCTCCCTTGCTTTTCACCAACACCACTGTCACCATCAACAGCTTCCTTCGTTCCAACGGCTTCACGGCAAGTTTGCTCCCACAGATGAATCCAAATTAATTTTCTACTCCTTTAGCTCCTACTTTAGCCATCTCTGCTGTCAGTAACCAACAGAATCTCCTGAATCCAGTAGTTCCTCCGCCAATTCCTGTATACTGATCTACACGTCCTCAGTACTCCCTAAACAAATCCAGCAATCAACGACCCTCCCATCAATGTAACTTCTTCTCAATTGTAGTATTAAAATTAAATCAATTCCATCCAAATCATATTATATTCTTGCTTCTTATTCTTGCTAGTATCTTTTCCAAATAAAATTTAAGTAAACAGGGTTAAATTTCCACTTTTTATTGCTACCAAAATACGAAATTACATGTTGTTTTAATTTGTTATTTTTCAATAATTAACAAAATTTGCCTACATGCTATGTTACAATTATTCATGCCCTCTACAAAATAAACTTATTTGAGTTCTACCTACTTCATTTTAATATTTTTAATAGAAATTATCTTTGTCACATGTAACATGAGCTTGTCTTTACCTTCTAAATTTCAAAACCACTACAGAATACTCAAGTGCTATACCTTTCAACTTAAATTGCATCAAATTCAGATTCTAGTAATGACTTTCATTCAAATAGCCAATTCTTTTTAAACTTTTCTAAGATTGTTTTGATCTTCCAAATTTTATATTTACATTTATATTCCTCCAAAACTGTTCTTTAGGTATCATAACAATACATGTTAGACTAACAACAATAACGACGCAGACAATTAAAAACAAATATGTAAGCTAATACGAAAAAAATGTCGCAAGTGTAATTTTAATTGGAACAATTGATCTGCTGCTTGTGACGTACTGAGATGTTAGAAGAAACTGATTGTTACGTTGTATTTACTTTCAAAATGTCAACGAATCCCACTTTAACGAATGTGGCGTGCACGTAACCTGTCACTGACGGTTACCAATACAGATGTAATCTTATATATATTTCTAAAAGTCCTGACTGACTGACTGACTCATCAACGCCCAGCCCAAACCCTTGGACCTAGAAAGCTGAAATTTTGCACAGAGGTTCCCTTTATGATGTATACAAGGAATAAGGAAGGATATTTCGAAATTCAACCCCTAAAGGGGTAAAATGGGGGTTCCAATTTTGTATGGAAAAATAATATTAAATAGACATTTCGACTTGAAACTTCGTAGGAGTACTCCTAAAAACAAATAAGCAAACACGTATTTCGTGATTTTCCGAAAATCAACCCCTTAGGGGGTGAAATGGGGTAAGTAAGCCTAAAAATCGATATGGGTGTCGTTATTGAGGTTTATTGGGACGTTGATTGCGAAAATGGCATTTATTTTTAAGTCCAAGACGGTGAACATGACATAAGGGAAGAAACGGGACGGGACGGGACTAGACTGGACGGAACGGGACGGACTGGACGGGACGGAACTGAGCGGGACGGGACTGGACGGGAAGGGAAGGGACGGAACGGGACGGGACGGGACGGGGCAAAGCGGGACGGGGCAGGGCGGGGTGGGACGGACGGGACGGAAAGGGAAGGAAAAAGATGGGATGGAAGGGGAGGGGATGGGATGGAAGAGGAGGGGCGGGACGGGACTGGACGGGAGGGAAAGGGGCGGGACGGGACGGGAAGGGTCGAGACGGGGCGGGGCGGGGCGGAACATTATTTAATACACAAATAACGAACCTCGCGCGAACGAAGTCGCGGGTAAAAGCTAGTAACTAATAAGTGTGTAATAAATAGATATCGTGTGCAAAGTACACATGGGCGTGCGCATTCTAAATATTAGCTGATGGAGAAAACACCCACCAACAATGCGGAGTGCGAGTGCTCAAGCATCTACAATTAAAGTTTGCATTTCTAAGTATTTGGCAACAGTAAATTCGCGCTCATTTAAATATATTTATTTTGCGATAAAGCAACGTGGTTGTCATGGGCAACTCTTCTCTGCCAGAAATATTGCATTTCGGTGATTCAGGTAATTAAAAAACACTTTATATGAATTTTATGCAGCAAAGTTTTATGATTTGGCTGCTGTCGATTTGGAAAACACTCTTGATAGAGCCTTGCAGCCTAGCGGCCATTTCGATTGGCACGATCGTACATAAAAATCATATCTGCTTTGTCACGAAAATAAAAATGTACCATTAAATTGTTGAAACTGAATTTGACCTATTTCCGTCAAATTTTAATAGTAGTACATTCACTTGATCAACAACTTCACCAAGTAATTTTGGTAAAATTATCCACGTTTTCAAACAACGTAAACCAATAAATCATGATTTTTCAGAATTCATACTTTAAAAGTGACCCACAAAGTGCTACTATCTTAGAAAGGGTTCATTTGTGGACACCGATTAATTAGAACTTTTTGATTTATTTTTGGTCACAGAAGACTTCTGCAAAGTATGCCCCCTTATTTTAGAAACACCCTGTATATAAAACGACAATATTTAATCCACAATACCGCAGATCGGTTGCCATGGCAACTCTTCTGACTGAAACGTAGCATTTCATCTATTCAGTTTGATTAATTGTTCTCTTTAATTACCTTGGATCTGTGTTGATTCAGGTGAACTATTACGAATATATTATCCCGTCTCTTGGCAGTATATTATACAAATCTGACAATATATTTAATTTACGATAAAGCAGCGTGGTTGTAATGGCAACTCTTCTCCTGCCAGAAATATTGCATTTCAGTGATTCAGATTGATCCATTGCTAACTGGAATTATCTTCGATTTGAGACAATTCATCTAGTCCCTTGGCAATATATGCAAATCGGAACTCTCTTCCAATATATTTTATTTAAGATAGTTGCCATGGCAACTCTTTTTCTGACTGAAACGTATCATTTAAGCGATTCAGTTTGATTCGTTTGTTAAGTTCAATTCTCTTGGATCTGAGATGATTCATTTGAACTGTTGCTGAAGGTGTTATCACGTCATTTGGCAATACGTACGTAAATCGAAGCTTCCTTACAAAATATTTAATTTACAATAAGACAGAATGGTGCCTTCTCCTGATTGAAACATAGCATTTCTGCGATTCAGTAGTATTCATTGTTAGCTTCAATAATCTTGGATTTGACATGCCGTTCTTGGTAAATATACAGGGTGTTCCATAAATATACCGACACACTTTTAGGGGTGGTAGGGAACATCAAAACAAACATTTTTGCTTTATAAACATGTCCAAAAATGCTTCATTTTCGAGATACAGGGTGTTAAAGTTTGTAAAAAAAATAGTTCAAATTTGTTTCCTTAAAAACGAAGCAATATACGCAAAACCCGTAAGTGAAAAAAAGTTTTGTTTTTAGTTGCTTCATCTTAAACAAGTTTAAAAATTGCAAAAAAATTACTGGGTGTTATTTTTTTATGCAAAAACACTAACAGGTTGTCCCGTGAGCACGCTCCTGGAATTACTGTATCAACTGTAATAGATTCAAAAGATGCCTCATAAAGTAACCAATAAACGTTGAAAACTTATTAAAATCGGCTGAAGCGTTTTTTTCTACAAATTTTAACACCCTGTATCTCGAAAACGAAGCGTTTCCGGACATATGTTTATAAAGCAAAAAATGTTTGTTTTGATGTCCCCTACCACCCCTAAAAGTTTGTCGGTATATTTATGGAACACCCTGTATATAAATCAGAGCTTCTTTACAATATATTTAATTTAAGATAAGGCAGAGTGGTTGTCATGGCAATTCTTCTCCTGATTAAAACATAGCATTTCAGCGATTCAGAGATGATTGAGTTGAAGATATCTCTTCCCTTGGAAATATATATAAACTGGAGCTGCCTGACAATATATTAGAGTGATTAAAAACCACATCTAGTTCTCTTTAAATTTTTTTTACATGTACATGTTTATGTGCCGCGATATTCTTTATTGTTCTCGAACTAGCCAGAGCTATCAATACTTACGGTCTAGCTAGTTCGAGAACAATAAGAACACATCTAATGTGATAAAAAACCATATCGAAATATATTTTAAATACAATTAAAAATTCATTTTAACGACCATTTTCGAGCAGCACGTTTCCATCATTGTTATTAATAATTAAATTGATCCATCGGCTGATTGTGTTCTCGGGATTTCGCAATCACTGTGCACCTCACTAAAGCAACCTCTCGTTGCAACAAAGTAATAACTAATAACAGTAATGCCATTAGTAAATAACACATAATTGCCCGGCCACGCAGTGCGCAATACAATGCTGTACATAAACCTTCGACAATAGATAGTAATTCCAGTAACCTAAATAGAAATCGGCTAATTGGGCCCGCTACATCAGAGCGGGCCGCGAAATTCGCATTGCATAACTGTGAGATCGAGACAACAATAATGACCGTTACTTAATAAGATCGCGCTTAATTTGGCCGTGCATTATATTAATAATTGTATTACCGCAAGTTACGGGATTTTGGATTAAGGCCGCCCAGAAAAAAACAAGGAATTTAGTGGTTTTTTAATGTCCAAACGGTAGGCTCGTGCTGCCTTCAGATTGGAAGCTAAATTGGTTTATGGCTATTAAGATATGACTGAGTGGGCAATAGAGTTGCTGATGATACATCATTAAAGCTATTACGAAAAATCGTTGACATTCATGTGCTGTAAACAGTGACGGCTTGTGGAGAATTTTGATGGTAGAGCCAACCACCAAGCATAAAATGCATTTTCACCCTCTCACAGACAAAAGCAGATACCGATATCCCGATATTGGCATAAGTTAGCATAGTGCAAAAATTTACCAAACTTTGCAGGCTAATAAAAAATAATGTATAATTCGGGCAAAAAGAATTGTATCTCCACTGTTTGAGATACATAGATGCATGCCTGATTGACGTATATTATTTCAAAAGTTGTACAATTTACCAGTAAAGTTATGTAAGTAACGTTTTTTCTGTCGGAAACTTTAAACTTCAAGGCATAACGCTGCGTTTCTTCATCGCAGTAGTTATAGCAGTAAGTTACCGCGCGCGTTATCGGCACCTGGCGAGGGCAGACCGTTCGAGCGTCTTCATCGCCGTGGCACCCATTGAATGTTAAAATATTCTCATCTTTTGACCTACTTCTTGCCGTTCAACCCCGCGGCCGCCTATAAATTGTCGAAAATCTTGTGCCGCTTTGACCTGGCTCAAATGCGTTCGGAAAGCAAACAATGCTTATCGTAGAATTACCTAATATTCATGAAATAAAAATTGTTTGTGCTTTGTTTAAGCTTTAATAAACTAAGCACAATGATGAAAAATAGGTACAAAAAAAATGTTTTAAAATAATAAAAAATCTTGAATGACTGATTTGTTATGGTAAGTGTCAGAGCTGGGCAAATTACTTTTAAGAATTAATAAATTACTAACTACCGCCCAAAAAAGTGATTGAGTTACCAGAAATTTCAATTACTCAAATGAAATAGTAATGCAGATTAGCGCACACATATTTTTCGTTTTATACACAATAATTATTAGCAATCTACATTGCTACACACTGTTACATAAGACAAGGTATGCACATTCCATCTAAAAACATACACGTCTGCACCAAATCCTACTACTTATGGGAAATTATAGGTTATACTTATATTGTTCCAGGAGTACCTTATTGCGATTTGCATAACATGTAACGAAATAAGGCCTTATCGTATTTTTGCGTTTTGGAGATTTAATACTCAATGGAAGGCAGTAATTTAGTAATTGAACTACTACAAACTAATTCAATTACTGCTAGTAATTTCAATTAGGACAAGTAATTCAAATACTAGTAAAGTAAATTACTCAAAAGTTATTGAGTAAATTACTCAAAAGTAATTGAGTAATTGAAGTAGTAATTAATTACTTTCAAAAAGTAATTGTCGAGTAATTTTTAACAAAAACGGTAATTACTAATTACAATTACCGTATTTTGAAAAGTAATTCAATTCCAATGTAAATCAACAAAAATGAATTTAATTACAAAGTAATTAATTCCTGCCCAGCTCTAGTAGATGCATGGATCCTTGGCTTCTTATAGTGAGCCGCTACTGGCTGCAAATAATTGAAAGATCCAACTTTTATTAAATTGGCTGGTGTCAATTGCTGGTTCGGAAGAATGAATTTTAATTCTCAAATAGCAACAAAATAGTTATGGAATGCCTCTACGAAGCAGATTGTAATGTTGTTAAATTAAGTTAAACAGTCTAATTAGTGAAATGTAATTCATATCAGTTAGTTTCAACCACCGACCCGTTTTTACTGAATATGTTCATTGTTAAATGTCAGAGTTACTAAGGTATTGAAAATGTATTGCGACCTTATTAACCATACTCTGGGACTACTTAAAACTTGCTGCAAAACTATTAAATAATGATGTACTATATTTGCTTTTTGATGCAATCTTGCTGATTTTTTTAATTTTCCTCCTAAATTTACTACAAGTTTGTTGAAAAGTTTCTTTAACAATTCATTTCAAACCCAGTTATATTTTCTGCAAACTGGTTGAGTTTTACTGCATTTACGCTTAAGAATTTGCTGCAAACTTGCTAAAAAATATTTTGAAATTTTGCTAGAAGCTTGCTGATAATTAGATGCAAATATACTGTATATGCTAACATTTTTTCCAAAATGTGCGATAAAGTTACTGCAAAACTTGTTGAAGTTGTAAAATCGCTGACAATTCATAGTAAACTTTAAAAAAATTTGTAGTAGATTATTACATTAATAAAGAAGCTATTTAAAAATTCGGTGCAAACTTATTGAAAATTTACAACGAACTTTCTCAACATTTGCTGCAAACGCGCTGTAAACTTGGAAAAAATTTGTTATAAATTAGTTGACAAATTATTGGAAATCTTCACGAGAATTCTTAGATTTGCTTGTCATAAAAGACGAAAATTATGCCGATTATCAGATGCCATATGCGCCGGTATAAAAATATGAAATGTATCTTCTTCTTTATCGCCTAATTGAGAGGCATAATTTATAAGCAATAAAAAGAAATAAATTGTTTTATCGAAATTGAGCTGTGTGGCAATACCATTGACATGCTGACGCGTTTGCTCATACGCGTCAGAGCTGACGGCAACATGCAGCAGTAGCAGATAGGTGTCATGGCAACCGATCAGTGGCGGGTCATAAGCGGGAATAAGCGTTGCTTATGCTTTTGAGTAAATACGACGTTGTATTAAATGAACACCTTAGAGATGTCATAAGCAAAAGTAAAATTTCCCAAGATCAGAATCTTCCTTGAAGCGGAAAAATCTAAGAATAAAGTTACATCAAATGCAAAACCAAGGCCTGCGGGTCGTGAGGGGCTAGTTACATTATTTTCTAAAACTACTTGGAATTATGTAATAGCGGCATTAGGTAAACTAATAAAGGAATATGTATCAGAGGAAGTTCAATCCGCAGGAATGTTTTCTGTTCAAATTGATACAACTGACTGCACTGTACAAGACCAGTGATTATAGTTAGATACGTTACCGATCAGGTACATGAAAGACTGATCAGCATGGTAAATTGCAAATCATTGACGGGAAAAGTATTTTTTGCACTTTTTAATGCAGAATTTGAAGCTAATAAAAGCTTCATGATCACTATGCAAACAAAACTATTGTACAATACACGTCCGTTAGGGCCTTTACTGCCTCGCCAGTATTATTCAACTCGCTCTTCGAGCTCGTCTCACAAACTCTCTGGCTCGGCCATAAAGGTTATCCTAACGGACTTCTACTGTAAAATACTATTTTTGCATAGTGATCATGAAAGTCGCCGGGGTTGGTAGCTCAATGGTAAGCATCCTGACTACTGATCTAAGGGTCGCGAGTTCGATTCCCGGTCCCGGTGAGGTTTTCAAAAATAAAAAATGCAGATGAAAGCCTCTACAGAATGCCATGATTCGGAAGTGATGTAAAGCCGTGGGTCCTATGTTATTACGATGTGTAGCATGTAAAAGATCCCTTGCTAGGGTTGGAACTCGCAAAATTCTAAGTAGGACTTTGACCATATGACCAAAGCAGTCTGCAGTCTATGGTACCTGGTACTCTGCATGCCCAGACCTTGTCCATTAATAAACAAACATCATGAAAGTCGTATTTTTTTTAACGAAAAATCGTATTAAAAGTACCACTTATTTTAACACAAAATCGTGAAAAAAAGTTCACTTGTTTTAACTATTTTATTGAAATGTCAATTTGACAGTTGTAAATTCCGAAATTCTTGTCCACTAAATTTCGAGTTGCAAGAGATCACTATGCAAAAAACTATGTGTACTACACGTTTTGAGAGTCATTTTTTTCATTTGCTGCAACTGGAACTTTATGAAAAGGGTGTATGACTTTCAAAACTAGTTACTACTAGTACAAATTACTAAGATTTATTTGTCGGCTGACATGATATGGTTACTTTTACAATACCAACGGTTTCAAGTGAAATGGTCGTAGTGATAACTCTTGAACTGGTACTAGGAAACTGATTCTACTTTTTTTACTTGCATCTCTGGATTGTTGTTGCATTGTAGCGTTTTAAACCACAGTATATGTTTGGGATTCTTAATAAATCTAAAATATTTTAGTATTTTATAACTACACGAAAAATGTGAGAAATAATTATACAAGTTGAATTGCACATATGGTTCTAAATTATTTGAATTTTGCAAATATTTTAACCTACATTGTATTAAATGCATTAAGTTATATTGTAGTAGATCATGCTGAAGCGTTTGGTCGTACGTATCAAATGCAGATGGAGTGTTGTCATGGCAACCACGTCGTTCACTATAGTGTATAGCTAGTCTTCGGTGTAATAAAATTCTATTGGCAATATTTAATAGCAGTAATTATCTTTGGCAGTGTAATTGAGCCCAAGAGGCTTCCGCAAAGAGCGTCAATGACCTACACGATACGTTTTTGAGAAAGGCCCTGATGGTCATACACATTACAGCAGCAACGGCATCGACGTCAATTTTTAACCTTCTGTCCGAGACTATCGAGTTCCATTAATCAACCGATCTTGTTATATGGAGAACGCCCATAAATCGGCCACCTCTTGCTGGTGCGTGTGTGCTTGCGTGTTAGGTAACGAGGAAATCGACCTGTTATCCTTCGCGTTCAGACGTTTCAAAAGCAGGATGTTCGGCGTCGCGATTGCATCTTGCTCCACTCTGCTAATTTCCGCGGCTTTGTGTTTCCGGTCCACTTATGGAACGCATTTCCCAATCTTCCTCCTTCCACAATGCAAGTTTGGGTGGACTGCTTCTAGTGCTTCTGCTGGGGCAACAAAAGGTAGCGATAAAGCAAGGCCTGCCAAGGCAAGGAGTTACGTCTCACTTCGAGTTCTCTTCGGCTATGGGAGTGGATAATGAAGAGATCGGGAAATGGCCAGGCCCAGTCGACAGGAAATCGGGAAACGAATGCCACAGGAATCGCCTGCAATGAATATTTACAGAGCCTCTAAATATATTTGCATAAGGCATAAATTTACAGTGCTTAGACGACCGATGCAGTACTTATGAAAACGGAGATGAAGCGCGCCGTAATAGTCATTAACCATATATATGTTTATTTATTTCTTAACATCGAGTCTAGACTTTTAACATTGAAAATTTTACATATGGTTGAACGAGTAGAATATGTTATTCCTCTAACACATCTTGTATTGCAAATATGCACAGACAATACTGTGATAGCAGTTGAACAAGGTTATTCAAAATAATGCAATTTTCATACAAAAGGGTCACGAGTTCGATCAACGGGTACGGGTGAGGGTTTAAAAAAACAATAAAAATGAGGATGAAAACCTCCACAGAATGCAGTATCCTATATATAAGTTTGAAGCAGCTACCTCCGTTACTGATAAACCATATCTTCTTATTCTTTCGTTTTCGGTAGCGATTCACGTCCATTTTTAAACATACATTTCTTCAAAGTCTATATCCCACCTGAGTATCGTTTGTTGTTTGAATTCAATTAAATTCTAGTGTCAGATTTATGTTGTCTACCCAACCTATTGGTGGTCTTTCCATTGGTGTTTTGAATGTAGGTACCCAAACCAGCATTGCTCTCAGTGTTGAATTCAGACTGATTGCTCCGGGGGGGGGGGGGGGGGGGGGAATGAAACGTTTGGGGGTATTTTTACCTATTCCCGCGAAATCCACCCATTCTTTTATAGATAGAAAAAAACATGAATATGAAGTGGTAATGTTTCCGGGGGTGAATTTTGTACTGCTCGGGGGGGAATTTCCCCCCCGGTCACCCCCCTGGATTCAACACTGATTGCTCTATCCTGCTTACTTATGTATGCCAGCCGGAAAGCAAGGCCTCAGTTTGTCGTTAGAAAGAAAAAAGTGGGTGTTCTGCTTGAAAAATGTGTTTGGTCATTAATTGTTTACTGTGAAGAAATGGTTAGGACTTTGCAATATCGTATAAGCCTGAAGAAGCTGGGTCTGTTACTGATAAACCAGATCTTCTTCTTCTTCTTTCTTTTTCATTAGCGATTCACGTCCATTTTTAAACATACACTTCTGCTGAGTCTATCGTTTGTTGCTCTAATTCAATTAAATTCTGGGTTCAGCTTTATGTCGTCCACCCAACGTGTTGGTGGTTGTCCTATTGGTCCTTTGAACATAGGTATTCAAACCAGTATCGACCTATTCTTACGGTTTGCCAATACCAGCTGAAGAACAGAAACGCAGCTTTCCGGCGTGATGTCAGTAGGGGTAGGTCGAATTGCGCAATGATTGAATTTATCGAGCCTTATTATCTCTAGGCTCGAAGCGGAATTAATTCAATCATTGGCCAATTCGACCTACCTGTGATGGCGTCAGGCTGAAGAGCCTTGTTCTTCAGCCGGTATTGTACTTGACCAACATACGTCCATTGCATGTAGTGTTGTCATTAAGCTGTGTTTTCATTCATCGTCGACCACATTTCTGCTTCATAGCACTACACCAAGATCCGAAAGCCAAAAATAGTAAAGGGTGGTTATGCTGAAGTTTTACATAAAGCAGAAAAAGTAGCTGTAGAAAATACTAACCATGCAATGCTAACCAAGTTACTCAGCGGTTTGGCGAATTTTTAAGAGACTACAAATGTATTCCTACAAACTGCAAAATTTTCTTTGAACTGAAGGAAACTGATTGGATAAAGATAATATAGACTGATGAACAAACTCTTTTCACTCTATGGCCATTGAATCAACTAAAATAATTAATTTATAAAAAATCCGGATAATTTATTGTGAAATAATGTCTAGTATACAGGAACAAACTGATGAACAGTCATTAAACTTTTACTCGTATTTTAGTTTCAAGAAAATTTTGGTCGCTTAAAAGTATTAGGTGATTTAGTTTTCCAGTATTAGATTTTAATATATGTGTTTCTATGATCATCCACGCTAGACTTCCAAAGTTATGGCCGCCAAGGTTGTCCCATCGCTAACGTCGTTGTTGTTTATTGCTTTATGTACTCGCCGACTCTTTTCTTTATAGCTGAACCTACTCAAAATCTATTGTTACCGCATACCTGAACAATGATTAGAAATTTGTTCAGCTGTCACCAAACTGCCTCCCACAGTTGCCACTCAATTTAGTCGAGCGATATGTTGTTTCCTAATATTTAATACCACTTCTGGTTGTAAAGATTAAATCCGATTTTTACTTCCTGCAATATGAAAGCTACGAATTTATATGTAACGACGCGACGCCCAATTAAATTTATCTTTATTGTTTGCAAAATATTCTATTGTCAACTAAAACTAACCTCATATCTCCGTTAATGCATAAGTATCTATTATTTTTAGGTTGAAAAAGAATGTTTTTCGGCAACCGTTTTTGAAGTGATTACTACCAAAACTGTCATTGAAGTAGACGTTTCTCTTACTGACACAAAAAGTGTATTTTGCGATGCAACACTTTTAGTTCCTAGAATTAACAGTATATTGTTTTATTAGAATTAAAAGTGGCACTTTGTTTGACGGGCAATTACGTTTGCATTTGCAAGACAAAGCGCACCGTAGCCGAGCAAATGCAAAAATCGCAAGTCAAACAGGGTCACTTCTAATCCAAATAATACATACTATTTTTTCTGCAACCTAGAAAAGTACAAAATATTCAAAATTTTAGATGATTGATTACTTTTAACGTTTCTCATTTAAAAATCATTATGACAACTACATTCACAGACGACCAAATGGAAGTTACTTTTAGTTCCATGGAAGTAAAAGTACTTCCTAGGAACTAAAAGTGTTACATAGCAACATACACCTTTTGTGTCAGTAAGAGAAACGTCAACTTCAATGACATATTTTGGTATTAAAAGTAATTACTTTTGGTTGCGGAAAATACTATTTTATTTAACAAGCATATAATGTAGGCTATATTACGCGAAGATGAAATCATCCAAGTGTAATACAGCGATTATATGCAAGTCAAGTGCAATAATTTATTTACAACTACATAGTTTTTGATAATAACTAGGTACCTAATTAATCAACTTGATAATATATTTCAAATTTATCAATCGATATTTACCTTCAAAACCTTTCTGCCATTTAACAGCACACCAGAATCAATTTGCAACACCTTACAAAATGAAAAAACTTCATTTTTAACCTGACTTGTTCAGCTGCTGTACGTATTAATCTTCCTTACTTTTGGTTGTTTAGTTACAAAATCGTATTTTTTTTAAGAAATAAAATATTTTATAAGTTTACTTTTAATAAAAATTACTATTTGTTTCTAACTTTGATACGGCCCTGTCGCTAGACTGGCACCTCTAAAAAGCATTATTTTATATATGTTTTATAAGAATTGTCTAAATAGCATAAAAATGTATTAAAACTAGATTGAATTGTTTATAAAAAAAGTACACATGGATTTACCAAACATAAACTGAATTGTTAATAAAACAGCACAAATTTACAAACAATAAACCGAATTGTTAATAAAAAAGTGCATACATATTTACCAAAGATTTTTTATTAACAGAGTAGTTTATTTTTTGTAAATACATTTCTACTTTTTTATAAACAATTTAATATATTTTTTAAATACATATGCGCTTTTGTATTAACAATTTAGTTTATTTTTGATAAGTATATGTTGACTTTTTATAAACAATTTAATTTCTTTTTCGTAGTTCTTTTTATATACAATTAACTTAAAAATACAGTATTTTTCATTTCTTCTCTACACACCCCTGCATCTTTCTTACAAAGTTTATTTTATTTCAATTATACTCGGGGTTATTATTGCAATTTTTAAATAATTTTACTGCACGCCAGTAGTCTACTGCCATCAAAAATAAATGGAGGAAATTGAAAAATTGTAGTAGGCTTAGTTTTATTAAAGAAATTATTAAAGAAGTTACTCAGAATCAGAAAAATAGTAGAATTTTAATTGCAATTGAAACAGTTTTATTGGTAATAATTGATTTGTAATATAATGTAAATGAATTATAAAATTGATTTGTCTTATTAATTTGCATTTATCTAGTTTTCGCAATTTTTTTTTCAAAATGAGCTGCTTCTAAACGGTAGTACCTAGGTATAATCGACCCACAGCGTGGTTTTAAAAATAACATCACTCAAACTCAAACTTCATTTTCACACTAATACAGATTAACCTAATCCTTAATTTGATTAAATTCATCAAGTTGGCCCTATCAGACAGAACTCTTCACCGTATTTTAAAGGATTTAAAATTTCATCCTTACAAAGTTCAAGTCGTGCACCAATTACTAGGTACCACGAGATTTAAAAGTTCGGGTTACGTTTTGTGAACAATTCCTTCAACTACTGAATAATAATAACCAAATTAATTTGGAGCAAGTGCTAATATTTTTAATAAATAAATTATATTGTAACTAAAATTGGCAAGTTTTTACTTTACATTTTTGAAAAAAATAAAAAATATTGTAAACTTTGAAACAGTTATTAACAATTTAAATAGGGTCGGTTATTCTGCCGGACCCTGTACTACTTACTCTTCGTATTCTTGTACAGACCCCCATGTAAAGTCATACTCATTTTCTTCAATGATTTCTGCAGTAATATCGGATGTTTCTTGTTTACTTGAAACTGGAGATTCGCTACGGCTACAATCTTCGACAATTTCCTTTAAAATACCCCCTGTTTCTGTGAAAAAAACATTAGAAGGTTGCACCATTTCATTATTGAATGAAAACATACGTGTCAGCAAAGGTATTTTCTCAATGATGCTTTTAAAAAGAATTTCCACGTCTTTTCTATACGGTTTTCAAAGTTAAGTCGGCAATATTGCTAACTTCGTTATTATTGGAGCTACAAAGTCAGTTAAATAGTAGTATTTTTTTTCGCCAATTACGATGGTGAAAACGGAATCAAATGCGAACATCGCGTTGCAAGTTATGTCATTGCCAGGGCCACTAGAAGCGTTTACAGGCGGGCTCAAGAATGCTTGGAGCAAGATGGTGATGTTTTTGAGCATCTAATTTGAGTTTTGTTTTTATAAGTTTATAGAACAATTTGAAATAAACGATATTGTTTCACTTCATGGATATTCTTTTTAATTTCTATTTTATGATAAGGCAAAATTGCCACTAACACAGCCACCTTGACGAATTTGAAAAATCATCAATACCTTTGTCATTTTCGACATTAGGATAAAAGGACATAGGACACTTTTTGTTCAGAATTCAATTTCCTATCGATTGTGAATATTGTATACTGAGTGTCCCATTTGGAAAAATTGCATTTTTTGATATAACTCGCGAACGCGTTGTTCGATTTTGATTCCGTTTTCACCAACGTAATTGCGAAAAAAATACTACTAGTTTGCTTATTTAACTGACTTTGTAGCTCCAATAATAACGAAGTTAGCAATAGTGCCGACTTGACTTTGAAAACCCTATATCGTATCTGCGTACGCCTCCTTGAAGCAGTTGCTTTATTATTTCTTCTCTTTCGACGTGCGAAATTATGTTTAACCATTGTTATATTTGTATAACTAACGTCAAATTCTTCGTATTTATTGATATCGCACATGCACAAAGTTGCCAGGTCAAAGAAATACAATACACGAAATTGGAGTTACAAATATTACCAGATAGCTTTTTATGTCTTGTAATTTTTATAATCTATTTGCACCTGTTGTCTGGGCATGACGTTACAAAACACAAACACCTGACATCTGTTCAGCAGAGAACACCACCTAGTTAGTCGTATACTTACCTAAAGTAGAAATGTTTATAACTAGTTTGACTATAAATTTCCAGGTGGTAGCACTCTGCAACACAATAAAGCGAGAGGGAAGATTGGAGCATTGTCTTCGTTCCAATCCTCAACCTTAAAATGAGTTTCATGTGGTTAAATCGACCAGTAATCTCAGCTAAACGATTTTAAATGATGTGTACCAAATCAGAAGTTTTATTTGAACAGCTTTTATGCGGTTTATACAGCTAAACGGCATTTAATCTTGTTTAGATGTTTTTTAATAGTGTCAAAATTGGTTTTAATGTAAAATGGTAAAATGAATTTCATCTCCATGAAACCTATATTAATTTTGTGTAAACTATTTTAACTGTTGTGTACCAGATCTTAAGTCTCATTTAGACAGATTTTATGTGATTTAGACGGTTAAATGACCTCTAATCATGATTAGGCGGACTTTTAATAGTGTCAACATAGGCTTTAATGTCGCTAAAACGAATTTCATCTCGTTGAAACCAATATTCATTTTGTGTAAACGATTTTAACTGTTGCGTGGACAAATGATTTAGTTTTGTTTATTCTATATAACTATTGAATTATGTTTTAAAAATGTTGTTTAAGCGACCTTGGTCAAGTTAGTAAAACTTCTAATGTAGTCCTAACAATACAATTTCTATTAAATGTTTTTTATCTCACTTACATTTTTGAAATTTCGTTTAAATAGACTTTAGTTTCAATGAAAACCACTTTTAATCTTATTAAATTTTTTTTTTATTTATTGTACCCAAAAAGTCTTGGACCATAGCACCTAGTTTACAACTAATTAGCTATTTTAGCATTAACCTAATTTACTATAAAGTTTTAAAGTCTAACTTTCGCCCAGTGGTTCTAGTTAGTTGTCCATTATCTTGCAGGTCGCACTTACACTCATTTCCCCAGTTTTTTTAACTACCGCACCACGTTCCGTTTTAGGCATCGGCACGTAGCACTTTTCAGTAGAAGTTCAAACGGCTTCACTCGCTGAAGACGCCATATCAAGCTGGTGTTGTCCAGTAGCTGGATGGCCTCGTTGTTAGGATGACGATGTAGTCTTTCCTCGTGGGCCTCTGCAAATCTCTCGATTTCGTTAGTTACTGTTTCCACCTGCAGGTCACGGTGAAGATCAGTATTTCTTACGTACCATGGGGCACATACTATGTTCCGCAGTGCTCTGTTTTGGAACCTTTGGATTGACATAACATTTGTTGATTTTGTGCACCCCCAGAGCTGAATGCCATAGGTCCACACAGGCTTCAGAACTTGTTTATACAGTAGTACTTTGTTGTATGTGGATAGTGTAGATTTTTTTCCGATAAGTCAGTATAACTTTCTGTAGTTTAGCTGTAATTCAGAGCGTTTCTTTTTAACATGCTTTTTCCATCTGAGCTTAGTGTCCAATGTCATTCCTAGATATTTGGCTGAGTTACAGTAGGGAATAATTTGGTTGTTGATTGTTATCGGAACATACTGGTTCATTTTGTTTGTAAAATTGGCATGATTAGATTTAGTTTCGTTGAGTCTAATCTGCCATTTTCTAGCCCATACAATTACACTATCTAGCGCTCTTTGTAATTTGTTAGTCGCACTATGCACATCTGAGTCGATAGCCATAACCGCAGTATCGTCCGCAAACGTCGCCATTACCACTTCGTTTGGTTGGGGCAAGTCACTAGTATATAGCAGGTAGAGCACCGCCCCTAACACGCTACCTTGTGGTACTCCCGCTTTGATCGGTTTAAGTTCTCGGACAGATACGATCTGAGTAGCTGACTGTATTCGACCGGTAGGAGTTTGTCCATTTTAGTGAACAGACCATCGTGCCAAACACGGCCAAAGGCTTGCGCCACATTTAAGAACACGGTAGCGCACACTTTCTTCTCTTCAAGCAATTGTTCAATAACGTTTGTAATCCGATGTACTTGATCGATAGAATGTTTATTTCGAAAACCGAATTGGTGTTCCGGAACAAGCTGTCTTTCATCAATGATTGGTTTGAGTCTGTTGAGCACTAACTTTTCGAAAAGTTTTGATATCACTGGCAGTAAGAAAATTGGTCCATACCCCTGAACTTCGCTAGGATCTTTTCCCGGTTTACGGATCATAATTACTTCCGCACATTTCCAAGCGTGGGGTACTTATTTTAATCTGAGAGCACTGTTAATTAAAGTTGTTATTTTCACTATTGCTTTTCTATGCAGTTTCTTTAACATCTCGCCGTTTACTAGATCAAAACCAGGAGCTTTATTTGAATTAATGTAGGTCTTAATCTCTTTTATCACTTCCTTTGGGGTTACTGGTAATATAGGTTCTCCATGTTCTATCGCCGGTTGATGTTCCCAATCCGCCCGTCGATCTTCATACGGTCGGAACGTGTTTTCTAAATGCTCTGCGAAGATATTGGCTTTTTCTTGGTTGCTTCTTACCCAAGTTCTTCCTTTACGAATTGGTGGCATTTTGGTGATCGGTCTTTTTATCCTTTTAACAGTTTTCCAGAGGGAGTAGTCTGTTGTCATATCGCCAGTTAATTCTTCCAAGAAGTTTTGTAGAGAAGTTTGTTTTAGCTCTTGGACTTCCTGTTTAATCGTAAGATGATCTTATCGCGCGGGCTTCTAGTGTTTTGCCATTTCTTTCTGGCTTTTCTTTTCGTTGCTATTAATTCCCAAATTTCTTTAGGATAGTGATTGCCTTTAAATCGTTTTGGCAGGTATGGTGTAGCCATCCATGCTGCATCTTGCAGTTCTTCGATAAAATTCTCAGTTTCTATCTCCAATTCTTGAGGGGTTTGAGCGAGATATTTAGCTTGATATTATTTTCTAAATACAATTGGATTTTTTCCCAGTCAGTGTATCTATTAGTCAAGGTTGGATTTCTTTCTTTACTGATGATATTTTCACTGAGTGTCAAGCCTACGGGGGAATGATCTGAACTTAGCGATAAATAATATGAACTCGTTTGAACGATTTTAAGTTACGTTTCACTCTCGTGAAAAAGAATCTCGTTGAATTGGTTGTTAATTTCATTAAAGTGACTTGTGCAATCTTGTGGACACGACTTTGCGTCTCATGAAATCGAGTTTTAGCGTGGTACGATTAAAGCCTGCTAAAGAGAGTTTTGTTGGTATTAAAACGAATGTTGCAGTAAACGTTAGAATCAAAAGCATAAATGTAGAATAATTGAGATTTTTCAAATAATTTAAAGAATTAAAACCAAGATCTTTATTACCTATTATTGGCAATGCTCTTGTTCTTATCTTTTAAGATAAAAACCATTTGGGTGTAAGGAAAAATTCAATCGTGGTAATTGTATGTTGTTACTGAAAAATATTATTGTAACTAGGAGGATCTAGTTGCCATGCGTTGGTAAGCCAATGTTTTGACATTTGTTAGAAAACGTTTTAGACAATTTTCTTACCTTTATTTTTGCTTTGATGTATTTTTATCGTAGAGTTGATAGATACCGAGATATTTTCGAAAAATGATTTTTGAGCCCAATTGCAGCCTATTACACCGTTGTTAAATTTTAAGCGTGCAACCCCACCCTTGGGACTTTTGTTATTTCTATTCATGACACCGAAATACATCTGAAAAAAACCTTATTTGCTTCTATATGAATTATTCCGTAGTTTCGGCCTATTTTTGACTAAATGCAGTGAACTATTACCCTTTTCAAATTTGACGCCGCCACTATGGAAGCGCAATCTATTTCTTCTTATTTGGAACATATGTTGGTAGTTGGCTGTTGCTTTTATCTAGTTGCGGGATCCAGTTGAACTTGTAATATAGTACAGTAAAATTGTCGTTTTACCTTAAAAAATTGGCCGCGGCCCACTGGTTTAGGATCATTAGACAAGTGTAAAACCAAAAAGCCGTGCCCCCACCCCCTGCCAAACAGCCGCCATATGGAAAACAATTGAATTTGTTTTTTCTCGCGATCCATTGGTCGCACAGAAAAAGTTATTGAACAAAAAATGTTAGAAATAAAATTCTACACATTTTTGGTCGTTGTCGCGATATCGAGAAGTTGGTATTGCGAACGGTAGAGGTCGACAAAGTTGCCAAAAATCGGTTTACGGCATTTTAGCTCTGTGGGGGTTTGTTTTTTTTTTTCGAAAACTGTGAATGTGAAAGTAGTAGCGCTTGAAAAAATGTGCACGAATCTATTTTAATAATACGATTGATTTAAATAGTCTCCGAGTGACAGCCCTTCAAAGTCCGAGCGGCGTGGGGAATTTATATTCCGTCGCAGTAAAGTAACCATTTATCTTTTGCTAGGTAAAATCGTCACGTCACTCAAGTAGTTTCAATGTGAATATGTTTTCAGAACGTACAGAAATTCTACACATTGTCCTTGCCGCAATACCGATAAATTGGTATAGGTAAAAAATGAATTATAGAATTATATCATTTGGTCCAGATCAGTAAATCTCTTAAATTTGCTGGTGTAATATTTGGAATTCGTCCTAAATTTGGATTTTCTACTAGGTATGGATTCTTAAAAATCCCGAACCTGCAAGCCTGTTGAACCTTGTATCCTGTAGGTGTACGAAAAATTGTGGGCCAGCTTGTGGTTGCAGAAAAGCTGGCAGTTCGGCAATGTGCAAAAATTGCGGCGGACAAACCTGGTACAACTCAACCAATACTGAATCAGACAGCGAGGTTGAAAATTATGACACCGAGGAGCAATTACCTTCACCAGTTGTGGGCTCGTTTTTTTTTTCAATAAAGTTCAAACAACACTCCTACCATGGTCGATAATGACTCGGTTGTGTCCGAGGCTTCGAACCAAGACGAAAGAACAGCTCAAAAAAAAGAAAACTTGTCTGAGTAAACCACAATATATCTAAGGGTTTTTGTAAAAATAAATTACTTTCAATATAAGATCCCAGAATCACATAATTTGGTCCAGTTAAGATTTTTCAGGTATCTTTATTTTGTACCCACAAAAGAAAATATTTTTGGTCAATATTCTTAGAACATAATTGTAGGAGTTTTTAGCAATATTATAACAGCTTTATCAATACCAATTTACAAAAAAAGTCGGGAAACACTAACTTTAAAATAAATTACTAATGCATTTCATTTGGCCCATATGATCAAAATATCATTTCGTTAACCTTAACATGTTTTGGTTGAAATGAAACAAGCTGTTTGTTGTTTAATAACATATAGACAGTCGGGTGTCTGTATTCTTATTGCAAAAATGGTACGGGGTAAAGCTATTGTCAATTTGTTGAATTTTGGTCATTCATGTGGCAACATTTACAAACAATTGCAATTATCGTATTATAGTGCATGAAATATTGCGAAACTATAAAACAAACGAATCCATAACACAAAAGGCAAATTTGGGACGAACTCCAAATATTACACCAGCAAATGTAAGAGCTTTACTGATCTGAGCCAAATGATAGGATTCTGGGTTCGTATATTCCTTTCACATAATTTTCATTTTCTTACCTATACCAATTTCTCGGTATCGCGGCAATGGTCAAAAATGTGTAAAATTTCTGTAGGTTCTGAAAACCTATTCACACTGAAACTACTTGAGTGACGTGACGATTTTATCTCGCTACAGAGAAATCGTTACTTTGCTGCGCAGGAATATACCTTTCCCATGCCGCGCGGACTTTGACGGGCTGTCACTCGAAGACTATTTAAATCAATCACATTATTAAAAGAGATTCGTGCACATTTTTTCAAGAACTACAACTTTCACATTTGCACTTTTTGGAAAAAACCACCCCTACAGAGCTAGAATGGCGGAAACCGATTTTTGGTAACTTTGTCGCCCTCTACCGTTCGCAATACCAACTTCTCGGTATCGTGACACGAACCAAAAATGTGTAGAATTGTATTTGCAACATTTTTTGTTGAATAACTTTTTCTGTGCGACCAATGGATCGCGAGAAAAGAAATTACTTGTTTTCAAGGTAGCGGCTGTTTGGCAAGGGGTGGGGGCACGGCTTGGTTTTACACTTGTCTAATGACCCTAAACCACTGGGCAAGAAGAATAGCCGCGGCCAATTTTTTTAAGGTGACGGGTTTTTTTCCGACAGTTTTACTGTATATGATCAAGCATTGTGAAGTAAATAGGCCTTTAGGTTAAATTTTGTTTGGAAATGTTTGCTCTTTTCAAATTTGCAACCACCTTATATGAAGCAAATTCAAGCCTACTTCATTTACTGCAACTACCGCTAGCAAAATCTAAGTAAATAGTATAAATTGTTTAAGAGTATGTGCAAATAAATCGAATGCCGACATACAGAGTGATTTTTTAAAACTGAATTGCAGCAGGCCCTGGATAACCTGAATCAGTTGGCAGCACTAAAATGTATTATCAGTCTATGCCAAATTCGAGATTTCCAGGTTAAGTTTTGCGTCAGTGTGTGTCAAATGACAAACAAAACCTAACCTACTAACTTCGAATTTGATATAGACTGACAATGCACTTCAGTACTGCCAATTGATTCAGGCTATCTAGGACCTGCTGCAATTTAGTTTTTAAAAAAATGCTGCACCACCAGCTGCTAGCGTACAGAGCACCAGCCTCTACACCTCTAGGTAACAAGAGGTTAACGATTATACATACATACTCTGTATATAGCTTATTAAAATACACAATCATCATAATCTTTTTGTATTAAACTTTATACCTGCTACATACGTACTTCGAGTTATAATATAATGTTTTAACAATAACTAGAAACGCCGGCCTCTTATTAATTATAAATTTTTATTCTTTGGGGACCGGATCCGCAAGGGCAGCCAGCATGGCTACGTCCCTTTCAGAGGCGATCCTTCTCTCTTCGGCTATTTTAGCGTCCCGAATGAGTTTTCGTTGCCTTTCCTGCTCCTTGACGAAGACTTCCGTCTTGGCCAACGCGGCTTTGCGCGTAAATCCATAAAACACACCGGCGGCTAGCAAGCTCCATCTGAAGAGCTGATGAAACTTTTAAATAATTTATTATTTACAGAATTCATTACGTTACCCTTATCACCGGCGAAACTTTTACTGGCTCGGGAAGAGGAAGTTTTCCCATGGTGTTACTAAAGGAATGGTTTTTAGAGTTTAACGTTCACTTGTGGAGTTAGCGAATGGTTGACAGATATTTGACAGATGACAAGTTTGCCAAACTGATGACGTTTTGAATATATCTGAGGTATTATTAGTAAAAACAAACTGTGTTGGCAACAATGGTGAATAATTCAACTGTTTTACTGGCATCTGTAGGAATTTTCAGATACTACTAATTCACGCTATAAAACAAATTAATTGTCCCTGTTTCTAATTTCGCAGGAACCAAAAGTAGCTTTTTTGAATATAATAAAGCAACAAAATGAAACTCTTTTTAGTAAACTCTCAGTTCTAGTAAACATCTGTTTCTGATGTTCATTTTTCCCATAACTGTGCTAATACTGCTAACCCACTTTGCCTTATAAGAAACTGACGCTAATGGACAACATTATCTAAATAGGTATATCCAGACAGCCACGGTCTATTAACATAAGTTGGACCGCATCTACATCTATGTTAACTAATAATTAAATCGGACAGTCAGAAACTGTCAAGCCTGCTTTTTATTCCGGTCAATAATCGCTTATAAAAGTCCAGTTTGTTTCGAAGTTTCGGTCATTAGCATCTGCATGAGAGCGTTATGAATGCCATTGCCTTACTTTCAGCCGATCTATGAATAGATATTGGTCGTTATTATCGATGGGAAGGGTGTGATACATAAATTGTGAAGATTTCTAGTTTTTTTTTTTGAAATTAAGGCCGAATCAAAGAAAAAGTACTCGCTTTTGAAATCCTCTTTCTCCTGCAGTAACAGTTGTTGCAGCATTGGAGGCATTTTTTAGTTGCATTTTTGAAACTTTTACTAGGTATTTTATAACTGGCGCTTATGCATGCGTATTGCGGACATTTGTAGGTTAATCACTTTTACTTTTATAGTTATGCACGCAGATATTAAAGAAACGTCATGTATATTTAGGCAAGCTATAGAAATGGCTTTTAAAGTCGTAAGTTTAATTACAAAGAAAATATATAGCGCGAGCTACATGTCGATATTTGTTTTTAAGTTCAGCATTGCCTAAATTAAAGCCCACATAATAATAAATTTAATTGTTCGATAAAGCTGTTCGAGCATTTAAAATTAACCGCGTAACAACTTTATGTCGACGCATTTGTGGGGGCGAGGGCAATACCTAATGTGAAATCAAGGTGGCTTCGCCTCCTGAATATGCCTAGAAATAGCAGTGAAAATGTAATTGTTCTGGCGTTGTCATGCAAGTGTTTTCCGTTTTCAATTGAGGATTAAAGTTTTGTTTATGAACTGGTAAGCTCTTACTTTGATGTACTAGAGTACAACCCATAATTTCTGCAAACTAATAGATCATGTGCACAATGAAAATCAAACTTGCCATGCAACAAATGTTTGCTGTTTTCTAGTTTGACAGTTCAAATTTAGTTGATAATTGCAACAGGTATTATGCAAGTTAATTTTTAAGTAAGTGCTGTGCATCAAAAATAAATTTAACGAGAGAAAAATTTAGAGCCATGATTTACCGTGACTTTAAAAGCTTCCTGTCTTCGAAAGAAAGCTTTGGACGACTTCTTGCTGCATTTAGTGACCAAGCGCCTTCGCAGAGGACTGTTTATAGGTGGTTTAATAAATTTAAATTTGAACGAGTTTCACTCAGCGACGATTTTCGCCAAGGAAAACTAATTTCAGCAGTTGCCGAAACAAACATAAACGCCGTGCGAAGAATGATTCAGGAGGACAATCGAGTCACATATAGAATTACTAGTAGCACCTTGGACATTGACATGGGCATAACTGCAATAAACAGGATTTTACATAATCATGTGGGTGTTAGAAAAGTCTGTTGTCGGTGGATACCACGCAGTTTAACAGAAGCACAACAACAACAGCGTGTGGTGCAAGAAGTATGATAAAAGTAGGTCTAAATCAACATAACTGGTTACAACAGCTGGCTGTTTCTAACAGATCCTAATCCAGTTAAAGTGGAGCGAATATTGGTAAGAAATGTATTGCTTGCTTCTTTTCAAAATCAGGACTTATCACAACTGTCGTGCTTGAAAATAAACGTACGGTTACTGCAGAATGGTTCACAACAGTATGCCTGCCAGACGTTATTCAACAATCTCGTTTACGGCATCCAAGAGGTGAGGTCGTTCCGTACCATGACAATGCTTCAAGTCATACCGCACATCAAACAAAAGAATTCCTAGAGGGTTATAATTGCTAAGTCATCCCCCCCCCCCCCCATACAATTCCGACTTAACACCTTCCGATTACTTTAGATTTCTTCGATTAGAGCATAGAGTTTAGAGTTTAAAGGCGAATATTTTGATAAACAATAATAAAAATAATTTTTGGTTATAGAACTTTGTTTTATTAGATTGCAAAAATTTACGGTGCTACCCTCGTATAAAGTTTCTCTGATTTCATATTTTTGGACAAATATCTGGAATATTTATTTTATTCTGTAGAAATCAAGGCAACTTTATTGTAACATTAGCTATGTTGCAAAATAGTAGCTACTTGAAATAGCGATGGCAGTAGTTCCGTTGCTACAAATATCACCTACAAAATATTTATGTACATTTTAAATGTGTGCTTTTTAGTCATTTTCGCACATGTTCCATCTCAAAATTCGGGCTAAAAGCTGTTGCTATTAAAACCGTCAACGTCAGAACTATTGTATTTCTACTTTCTCATACTACCAGTATGGGGAATTATACAAATCACGAAGTAATAGTGCTAGAGAGGGGTCGTGGGCATAAAGTCAAACTTGACCTCTTTGCTGTTTGTGTACCCATGCTATGCTATGCAGCTTTGCTATGATGATGCAACCTGCAATTTCTTGCAAAACGTTAGTCTATATGAGTGCACAAACAGCAAAACGTTGAAATTTGTAAGCATAAATTTGATTTTAATATTAACAAGTCGAGTAACCACGAAAGCCACAAACAATACATGTGGAAATAGTTATGAACGGGTTCCAGCTGAGATTGTGGATGGCCAGTGGTAATTTTGCTTCAAAAGAAGATTGCCATATCCCGAAGTAATCAGACGGCTACGGCTATCCAACAACAAGACGAAGACTGCCCTATGACAACGATTTCGTGCTACTCAAATATAGTGCCGTATAAACGCATCACGTACCTTCAGAAGCAAAAATCATAAAAATTTCGATTTTCTGATCATGAAAATGGCTGTTGAAAAAATGTGTCCAACCTCTAATTAGACGGCCCGAAATGTATGCCGACCTTCAAAATTGTAAAATATTGTAGGGTATCATCAGGTTCAAAACATATATAAGGAAAAGAATGCTGTTTTCCTGACCCAAGCTTACACGACAAGAAAAAATAAAGATTTATGCTAAAATATGATGTAGGCACTATTGATCATTTTTTATGGAGAAGTTCTAGTTTTAAAAATAGAAGATGCAACTATATTTTACTACAAAGGAATATAGATATTTTTATTTCTTTGTGTCTCTTTACAAGTAGAATTTAAAGCTGTAAAATTACATAAACTAAAAGCAAAATTGATTTTTTGCGATTTTTTAAACATTTTAAAAGCTGAATTTAACAAAAATGTAATGACATTTTTGTTAAATTCAGTTTTTGTGGAAGTACATCTATTAAAAGAAATAAGTATTTATACTCGTTCATAACAAGATTACTTGCCAGTGTGAATAATGATATTTTTTGAAAAGTAATACCTTAAGCCGACTTAAGTAAAGGCAACATTTTGTAGGTTGTGTTTTTTATTTGAATATTAGCAACGGCAATTTTCCGAAGACTTTGATATGGGACTTAATGTTTGATTAATGCTGCTTATTGGGTTATTCGCCACACTTCAAAATGAAAAATATTAGAATGCCAACGTTTGGAGGAACAATATATCATCAACGAATTAACAATTAAAATTGAAAATGAGTAAGACTTTTTTGATAAGAAATGTTATTTTGGTTGCTTTATTTTAAACATTAGTAATTTAGATAATTTTTATGGCTCGATTTATCCTAAATAATCTCTTAATTCCACACTCATCATAGAACCATGCTTTTCACTTTGTTATATTCAAGTTTTATATGTATTATTTAGATAAGTGGAATATTGTGCTTGTTTTGAACTTAATTTTCCCCATTTTTCTTTGTTTTTTTATTTTCCTATATCCAATATTGCTTTATGTAAAAAAATCAAAATTGAGATTTTCACGTTTTCACAGGGTTTAGAAAACGAACGCTTACGAACGAAATGATTTTTTAAAACTAAACAAACGACGACTTTAATTTATGTAAAGAACATATATGAAGGAGTACTTTTATTGATCTGATAGATATTATTACAGTATACGTTATAAATTATTTGATTTTCAAAATAAGTTCCTTTTGTTTGCCACCATGCTGATTTAGTTTGCATTTCTATGCAGCATTAAACTTGCGCATTTTAAAACTATTGTTCCGAACTGACAATTTTCATTTTCGAATTTTTAAATACTGAACTTTATTTTTTCCATGACTGCCACTGTTTATATTAGTAGTTAGTTCGTTACTGAGCTTGTAATACCTTCGACAATTGACTCAGGAGTTACAAACTTGAAAAAAGGTTTGTTTTATAAAATAGAGATATACTAAACAACGGAACTTAATAGCTATTTATGCAACAAGTGCTAAAAGTCGACGTTTATGCACGAGACATGAAAATTATGAAACGAAGCCGAATGCTAAGTTTCATAACATGTCGAGTGCATAAACGACTTTTCGCACGCGTTGAATACAATATTTTATCTACGACCTTAATTTTACTGTTATTAATCCATAAATATCGATTTAACAAAGGTTTGCATCTACGACACTTATAATTTATGTCATAATAAACAGTAGGCCTTGCCGCGCGGGCGAATGTTTACGAAGCCAGTACTGTCAAGGTCAGTTACGAAAGGTAATTATTAATACTTCACATCTGACTGTATTCATTACATAACGCTTTAATTATTTCAAAAACACTTTACCTGTAACGCAAGAAATAACTAGAATAACTTTACAACTTCACTTCCAGTTCGAAATTGTAGTTTTATAACCTCACTTCACTTTATACCACAGATGCGCTTAAAGTAAACAGCTGATTTCTTTAACCACGCTAAACTATAAAACGTCATTTTTAGTGAAACAAGCTAGTGCTAAAAGGCCTACTTTTAGTAGTGGTCGTAGATAAAAATGTTTAAAATGTTTATCTTCGTTTTTAATGCCTGCGTCACATTGACGAACTAAAAATACTTTGTATTATATCAGCGTTAGTTTGTATTTAACTTTCGAGTAGCTGGTGTCTGACAGTTAAAAATCCTGGGGATTTAAATCCGGGAATTTTGGTGATTAAGGTATGAATGCGGCCTCAATTTAAAGAATCGCTTGTTTTTCCTAATGCGTTGCGTTAGTACGCCATCTTGCTGATGATACACACTCTAAACAACTTTAACCAGTACGTTTCCATTAAAATTTAAAAAGGCGATGTCTAAAATATGTACAATATACCGGGTGTAAATGTAGGTAAACTCTATTCACTATAGTCCCGAATTGTCAATGTCAAAATTCAATTAAAAACAATCCTTTATATCATGGTTAATACTTTTGAGTCAAGTTATGGGTAACTAGAAACAAATAATTAAGTTACAATGTCAAAATGATAAATTATAGGTTATGCCTTAAGCAAAAATAAATAAAAGTTGCCAGCTAACAAAAACGCAAATTTTAAAAATTACGCTTTTGCATTGTCGAACCTAGTAATAACAAAAAAATCAATAGAAATTCAGCAGTGCTACCATAAAAGGTCATTTTGACAATCCGGGACCATAGTAAATAGAGTTTATGATGTTTTAGTTAAATGTCATGGTCAGA
Organism: Agriotes lineatus; assembly: GCA_940337035.1. Lineage (NCBI taxonomy): Eukaryota > Metazoa > Arthropoda > Insecta > Coleoptera > Elateridae > Agriotes > Agriotes lineatus. Next base: position 262,680,003 of record OW679194.1, on the reverse strand, counting down.
GGTATACTGATAAAATTATTCAATTTTATCCATAGAATAAAACCGTCTAGGACAGTTCGCAGAATGTTCACACCATATATGTATTACATATATGGTCCACACCGTCAAAAGCCAAATATGCCCACATTGCCGAAAGATACGGAGGGACATTATGGCGAAAGATGTCCATTTCGCTGAAAGGTGTGGAGGGACACTCCGACGATCTGAAGTGAAACAAATGACTAAAAGCTGCAACTAACCTAAACAAGCTAGAACACGACACAGCATCTTTGAACGGGTCTAGACCACAACGGCCACTGGACACAACGGCCACACGTAATTTTGCATGGACATATCGGCCACACTGGACACAACGGCCAAAAGCGATATGTGGACACAACGGCCACCTTGGACGTATCGGCCACAGGGTTAGCTGGACACAACGGCCACTCTGGACACTACGGCCACATTTCAGACGTGGACACAACGGCCACAGTGGACACAACGGCCACTGGACACAACGGCCACACAGAATTTTTGTATGCCCATATCGGCCACAGTGGACACTTCGGCCACTTATCAGACGTGGACACAACGGCCACTCTGGACACTACGGCCACATTTCAGACGTGGACACAACGGCCACAGTGGACACAACGGCCACTGGACACAACGCCCACACAGAATTTTTGTATGCCCATATCGGCCACAGTGGACACTTCGGCCACTTATCAGACGTGGACACAACGGCCACACTGGACACAACGGCCACTGGACACAACGGCCACACAGAATTTTTGTATGCCAATATCGGCCACAGTGGACACTTCGGCCACTTATCAGACGTCGACACAACGGCCACTCTGGACACTACGGCCACATTTCAGACGTGGACACAACGGCCACAGTGGACACAACGGCCACTGGACACAACGCCCACACAGAATTTTTGTATGCCCATATCGGCCACAGTGGACACTTCGGCCACTTATCAGACGTGGACACAACGGCCACACTGGACACAACGGCCACTGGACACAACGGCCACACAGAATTTTTGTATGCCCATATCGGCCACAGTGGACACTTCGGCCACTTATCAGACGTGGACACAACGGCCACTCTGGACACTACGGCCACATTTCAGACGTGGACACAACGGCCACAGTGGACACAACGGCCACTGGACACAACGCCCACACAGAATTTTTGTATGCCCATATCGGCCACAGTGGACACTTCGGCCACTTATCAGACGTGGACACAACGGCCACACTGGACACAACGGCCACTGGACACAACGGCCACACAGAATTTTTGTATGCCAATATCGGCCACAGTGGACACTTCGGCCACTTATCAGACGTGGACACAACGGCCACTCTGGACACTACGGCCACATTTCAGACGTGGACACAACGGCCACAGTGGACACAACGGCCACTGGACACAACGCCCACACAGAATTTTTGTATGCCCATATCGGCCACAGTGGACACTTCGGCCACTTATCAGACGTGGACACAACGGCCACACTGGACACAACGGCCACTGGACACAACGCCCACACAGAATTTTTGTATGCCCATATCGGCCACAGTGGACACTTCGGCCACTTATCAGACGTGGACACAACGGCCACACTGGACACAACGGCCACTGGACACAACGGCCACACAGAATTTTTGTATGCCCATATCGGCCACAGTGGACACTTCGGCCACTTATCAGACGTCGACACAACGGCCACACTGGACACAACGGCCACTGGACACAACGGCCACACAGAATTTTTGTATGCCAATATCGGCCACACTGGACACGTCGCCCACATAGCAGACCTGGACACATCGGCCACCGTGGACACAACGGCCACATAGCGGGCGTGGACACATCGGCCACATATCAGAGGGGGATAAATGCAAGGTTTGCCCGCTGACATAGCTATACAAAATGAGCAAAGCCGTTCGCCCAACCCGCCTGGACTTTGCTGTACTTTAGAAAATCTATAAAAACAGAAAACGGATGGGAGTGCTCAGTTGAAATAATTAAACACATTTAAATTTGATTCAAAACGACTTCACACACCACCAAAAGTGCATCATGTTACTTGATATGCATCGCTGCTGACGTCAAATAACGCAACCATCCGAGGCGCTGTGTTTTACCGTTGATCGAGGTATTTGCCAATGTTGCTTATTGTACCTCGAAAACTAAACACCCTGTATTGTTATGTGTTGATCCCATTCAGTATTAGTTACGTGCATTTCTTAAAATTACATACAAAGTGACCCGCCTGAAAAAAATCATTCCCCTTACAATTAGTATTTATCGGGCAGTTAGTCTAATTTTGTGATGTACCCATCGGCTGCATTGAAAACTGGTACAACAAAAAAAGTCTATTTACCCAAATATTTGAAAATTTTGTTGGTGGCACTATAATTCTATGTTAAATTCGAGGTTAGCAGGTTAGGTTTTGCGTCAGTTTTGACACAAACTGGCGCAAAACCTAACCTGCTAAACTCGAATTTGACATAGACTCACAGTGCCACCAACAAAAATTTTAAATATTCGGGTAAATAGATTTTTTTGCTGTACCACTTTTCTATGCAGCTGATGGTACATTAGAACAAATGTTAAATTATTTTCAGCAACATTAAAGATTTCTTACGTCTTATTGTAAAAAATCATTGTATTACGAGATATAATATAGTACTTAATCACACTTTATTGACATCATTAACTAACTTGTATTTACCGTGACTTTTGCTCTAATTTTTGTAACACTTTTAAACAACGTGTAAAAACCATAAAAATAATTGATTATAATGTCTACAAGTCCTTTAGTATAACAGAAGACGCTGTATGATTCACAGTATAAAGCAAAAACAAATGAAGTACTTTGAACAACAATCATTTTTAAAATTTTGATTTTATTATCATGGATTTTTTCCTATGGATTTTTATTCCATGGATTTTTTCCAGGATTTTTCCGTGGATTTTTTTCTTGGTCGTAAAAAACTAAATAAAAAGTTTCATAAAAAAGGAAGTCTTAAAGGTGTCAATTTGACAAAATAAGGACATTAAAAAAATTATTAAAAATTGTAGTAAATCCTACCATTACGGTAGGGATCGTAGGGTGTATGAATGGATGTGTGTGTGGATGTATGTAACGGCTCTATAGCCAAAAGTAGTGAACCGATTTTGATGAAATTTTAAATGTTCCGGTATATCGAAAATTCATTAAGAAAATAAGCTTTTGAAGAAACCTAAAACCGGAAGCGAAAGTTAGACATGTTTTTTGGTAGCATTTTTTTTCAGAAGCCGAATTTTCAAATCTGAGTGGCAGATACGAAAGAAGACCGAAAATGGAGTGCAAACACTTTTTATCGGACACTCAAATTTGAAAAAGGCGGCCGCTATAAATTTTTTAAAATTTTGACTTTAACGCCTCCCCTCACAAGTCAAAAACGAGTTATCTGATCAGGTTAAATGACAACTTGTTTGAAAGCCCTTTGGCGGTAATCTATATACATATATAAAGGAAAGTCACAACCCTGACTAATCAACGCAGGGCCGTAACCACTGGTACTACGAAGTTAAAATTTGGGTGGAAGATTCAATTTGTTACGTAAGTTAGTGCTAAGAAGGGATTTTTTGAAATTCTATTCCTAAGAGGGTGAAATGGGGTAAAATTTGTTTTTACGAATTCCAAAATATCTCTTACATCTGATGAGATATCGACTTGGTCTTTACGTGCAAATATTTTAAATGCAAATGCCTAAAAACGTATTTCAGGATTTTTCCCTAATCAACCCCTAAAGGGGCAAATATGGATTCGGGGTGAATTAAAGAACTATTCGTATCTCCTATGTTTCTTGAGTTAGAACACTATATTTTGGCATATAGATGTATTTTTAAAATAATTAAAAAGTGGTATAAGGTATTTTGAAAAATTTACCCGTAAGGGGGTGAAAAGGGGTAAACTGTGTTTTCACGAATTCCTTAATATCTCTTAGACCCGATAAGATATTGACTTGGTGTTTGCTTGCATAGGTATTCAAGACAAATGGCTAAACACACATTTCAGGATTTTGCCCTAATCAACCCTTAAAGGTGCGAATCTGCATTTGGGGTGAATTATAGAACCCCGTGTATCTCCTGTGTTTGTTGAGTTAGAGCATTATTTTTTGTCATATAAAAGTGTTTATCAAATTTTTAGAAAGAGGTTTTAGGTTTTTTGAATTTCACCCTTAAAGCGGTAAAAAGAGCAAACTGAAAAGTGGTAGGGGGTTAAAATTATTAATTATTTTCTCTCTGGGTTGATTTCAGGATAAAACGGGCTGAAAGAATTTTTAAAACTTTTACCCTTAAGGGCTGAAAAGGGGTAAACTGTGTTTTTAGAAATTTCTGAATAATTATTAGAATAAAATAGGAGAATTTCTGAAATTTTACACCCCCCCCCCCCCCCCATAGTGGTGGAAACAAGTATCCTGCTATAATTCATGAATACAACATTTAATAAGTACATATATTTTTGATGATATGTCATTTCGTTATACGTACTAAAACTATAGTTTTATCAATCTATACAAGGGTAACGACAATTACATACGCATTTCCAGGGGGTGCGTGAAGAATACAATAGTTAAGGAGAACTTTTTTCAGAAGAATAGTGTTTCCTATTTACCTAGAATATTGTTTCGCAGTCTTTGTTGGTTTAGCGTATTGAGTGAGGGGGAGGGGGGTCTATAATTCATTTAAGAGTTAGAAGAAGAAATAAACATTTGTAGTCCGTACGAAGAACGGGCATCTTGCTAGTATACCATAAAAAAAAATTAATTTTGAAAATTTAAGAACCGTCACGATGCTTTTCCAAAAATTTTGAAACTTTTGAAAATTATTAAAAAAAAAACTGACCACACTATTTTGTTTACATTTTCTACACTTATACAGCTGGCTATTAGCTAAATTTTTTTATGAACGTCAGTATTTTATTGTGGCGCCCTCTACGAGGTTTTGAAAATCGGAAATTAAAGCTATTATAGATCTTTTATTACTCAAAATATGAAAATAGTTGAAATGTCAAAGTTGTTCAGTATACAGCTCTACATTGTTATAAATTTAAATAACTTATACAGGGTGTTTTATTTTTACAGTAGGATAGCCAACTTTCTTATTTTAAACGAAACACCATGTAGGTATATGATTATATCTTTGGATGCACAATTTGATACGTACATAAGCGTAACTTGGGAGGGGCCAGGGGGGCATTTCTCCCCCCCCCCAAATTTTGATTTTAAAGTGAAGTGCAGCATTTTTTGCAATTTAGGTTTAAAACTGTTGTGAAGTCTTGATTTTGTCCCCCCAAAGTGATGCTCCAAGTTACGCTCATGGCTACGTAGGAACAACTTGTGTGTTGTATCTTTTCTTCAGTGGTATACATTAGGATAACTTTTAATTGTCTTTTTGACAAGTAATAATTCCTATGTTAACTCGTAAAATAAACGCTCTAATCTATTGGTCTCATTTGTAACTATGGAAATGACCTGCATGATTAAATAGCGGCATAGAAACGAAACGCTTATGTTAACTATTAAAATAAATTCCCTGTATACTCAACACTATTAATAAATTAAAATTTGACTGCTGCCCGATTCGATATCGGTATAGTAATATTTATTTATGTATCAAGGACGACAATATGGTTTTTACGGAAGAGTTTGCAATTGCTGGCCAAGGCGATAGCTTAGGCAAGCAAGCAGGCGACGCCATAAAAACCAATCGATGCGCATATTAACTTTTTCTGTCATAATTTGTAAAAATTCTGTAAAATGCTTTACCCAGAACATTCCTCGTCATTGTGACAATAAATAATTTTAAAAATCAAATTAAGTTAGGAGTAAAAATATCTTCACATTTCTAATAAATTAAATAAATTTTCAAATAAAAAGAACGTTACCGGTGGTCGAATTCGAAAGGCAGGTGGACAGCGTGTGCAGCCCCAACGTTTAGTGCGATATCCTAAGGGAACATGCAATTTCTATCTAAGCCACACGGAAGACCGGCTTTTCTAATTTCTCCGTCACAGGTATATTTAGTAACCGCTAATTTATGCCGCATTTTTGTATTATAAAAAAATTATTCTGTATCTATTCGCTTCCATTTTTGGTAAGAATAAAGCCTACACTATGTACAAATTATTACTTGTATTTATTACTAAGTTGAATGAAAAATAAACACGCTGATGTGTGCGACGCGCGGTTGTATTTAAGCGAAGGGTATGATTGTGGAAACTTTTTGAATTTTTTACGACCTTATCTTTTATTTGTTGGCATGTATTTTCGTCAAGTGTAAGGCCTGATGTGCAAATTACTACTTTAATCTATTTCCCACTTAACGCAAATATAAACAAAATTTTATTATTTTAATGTGCTCACCCTGTATATATTTGTATGAAATTGCACCGGTTTCATGCGAGGTAGATATACAGGGTGATTTTTTGAAAACGATCCGCCTGAGATATTTTAGAAACCAAAAGGAAATTAAAAATTTCCGAAAACAGGTCTACTTATATGTCAAAGGGGAAACGGTTTGACCTATGATTCACACTTTTGACGTTTACCCCTGCGCCCCCACGAATCCCTCCCCAAAAATTTTAAATGGAATGACCCATCGCGTGGTATCTCAAATGAAAGCTTATCTTATAAGGATTATGGTGATGTGTCACTTGCGCATTTTTTTTTATTTAGCATTGAGAAGTGATCAATTTTTTCAGCAATAGAGTACACCATTTTTACGGAAACCAATGTAGTATGTAGGTGAAGCTGACTAAACGGAAACAACTAATGTGACAGTTTGTTAGACAAAACGTCAACGGCTTGCTTTCTTTTTTTTCCACGCCTACCTGATTAAAATTAGGTTTCGATAGCGCTTACCGTTCTCCTGAAGTGGCAATGATACACTTTCTCATAAAATGTATGAGAAAATAAAAAACGTGGGCAAGTGACACATCACCATAATCCTTATAAGATAAGCTTTCATTTGAGATACCACGCGATGGGTCATTCCATTTAAAATTTTTGGGGAGGGATTCGTGGGGGCGCAGGGGTAAACGTCAAAATCATAGGTCAAGCCGTTTCCCCCTTGACATATAAGTGAACCTGTTTTCGGAAATTTTTAATTTCCCTGCCAACAGACAGACAGACAGACAGACAGACAGACGGATGGACAGACAGACAAACAGACGGAATTAAGAACACCTCTTTTTTTGCATAGTGATCGTGAAGGTAGTTTTTTTAAAGAAAAATCGTATTGAAAGTTCCACTTGTTTAACGCAAAAATCGTGAAAAAAGTACACTTCTTTAACTATTTTATTGAAATGTCAATTTGACAGTTGTCAATTCCGAAGTCCTTTTCGACTAAATTTCGACCAAGAGATCACTATGCAAAAACACTACGTGTACAACACCTTTTAAAAGTCCGTTTTTTCATTCATTTGCTTGATTAACTAGGGCTTCGCCCTCGTTATCAAACTGCAAATTTATGAAAAAAGTATGACTTTCAAAACTAGTTGTATAAATTACTATTTGGTCATCTAGGGACCTTGAAACGTGAAGATCTGAAGAAATCTCGTCTTTCAGACGAGGGAAGTAATAAAAAACGAGTATATCATGAAAAAATAAGAATTTAAGCCTTTCCTTAATTAATAATTGTGAAAATGAATAGTAATGCTTGAACAGTCATGCGAATGAATAAGTCAATTGCTTGCTGAAGTAGAAAATTTTTGGGGGCGAAAAAAAGTTTAGAATCAGGTTCAACGACAATTCGTTTTAAAGCTCTTTAGGGGTAGTACTACACCTTGAAAAAGTGGGTGGGTAACCCCTCTACAGCTGAAAGTAATAAACCGATTTTCATGGAACTTTAATTGAAAGGGGGGGGGGGGAGGGGGTTATCGACAATTCATTAAAAAAATAAGCTTTTCAAAAGAATCCAAAACGAGAAGCGGAAGTTAGGCATGTTTTTTTTTAGTAGCTTTTTATTATAAGCCGAATTTTGCAGATCTGAGTAGCGGATAGGAAAGAAGACCGAAAAGTGCAAACGTTTTTTCCCGGACTCTCTAACTGCAAAATGGCGGCCGCAATACATCTTTCAAAATTTTGATTTTAACGCCTCATAAGTCAAAAATGAGTTATCTGATCAGGTTTCACGACAACTTGTTTAAAAGTCCTTTTACGGTACTATACCATGAAGGAAATTTATTTTCGAAAATCTAGAAACGGTCCCAATGGCATTTTTTCAATTTTTTAAAAATTTTTGAAAAGTTATTACAAAAAACTGCCCACACGATTTTGTTTAATTTTTTTACATTTATTACAGCTTGGTATTAGCTATATTTTGTTTTTTTTTTAACGCTAGAATTTTACTGTGCTGCCCACTATAAGGTTTTGAAAATCGGAAATTTAAGCTCCTATAGATCTTTTATTAGTCAAAATATGAAAATAGTTTAAATATAAAAGTTCTTCAGTAAACATCTCTGCATTGTTCTAAATTTAAATTACTTATACAGGGTGTTTGGTTTGCACAGTAGAATAGCAAACTTTCTTATTTTAACTCAAACACCTTGTATAATATTATTTTTTTGTATGCACAATTTGATTTCCTATATAATGGTATAGGGTATTCCTATACCTCAAATGCACCGCTGATTCGAAATTAGCGAATTTATCAAGTTTTGCCTCTAAACATACATTCCAGCCAAAGTCTGTCTGTAGCGCGTATGCAAGTCTCTCTTCCGTACATATCAAATTCGTAGTGCTGTCTTTCTCGCTATTCCTTCAAGGGTTTTCAGTCTTGCGAGGATTTATATCGATACTGTTATATACCAAAAAGAAATGTTAATGTTAACAAATTTTTAGTATCTTAAACTCTAGGAAGGTGCACACGGCCACTTATGTATATCTATGTCAGCGGGCAAACCTTGCATTTATCCCCCTCTGATATGTGGCCGATGTGTCCACGGTGGCCGTTGTGTCCACGCCCGCTATGTGGCCGTTGTGTCCACGGTGGCCGATGTGTCCAGGTCTGCTATGTGGGCGACGTGTCCAGTGTGGCCGATATGGGCATACAAAAATTCTGTGTGGCCGTTGTGTCCAGTGGCCGTTGTGTCCAGTGTGGCCGTTGTGTCCACGTCTGATAAGTGGCCGAAGTGTCCACAGTGGCCGATATGGGCATACAAAAATTCTGTGTGGCCGTTCTGTCCAGTGGCCGTTGTGTCCAGTGTGGCCATTGTGTCCACGTCTGATAAGTGGCCGAAGTGTCCACTGTGGCCGATATGGGCATACAAAAATTCTGTGTGGCCGTTGTGTCCAGTGGCCGTTGTGTCCACTGTGGCCGTTGTGTCCACGTCTGAAATGTGGCCGTAGTGTCCAGAGTGGCCGTTGTGTCCAGCTAACCCTGTGGCCGATACGTCCAAGGTGGCCGTTGTGTCCACATATCGCTTTTGGCCGTTGTGTCCAGTGTGGCCGATATGTCCATGCAAAATTACGTGTGGCCGTTGTGTCCAGTGGCCGTTGTGGCCAGACCCCCTTTGAACCACTTCAGATGGTCGTTGTGTCCGCGCTCAGTGTTGTCCCTGGTCGGTGCTGTGTCTAATCGACGATGTGTTCACCCACCAGATTTAGGATTTCATGCTTTTCGACGATGTGAACATCGTTCGGCGTAGTATAATCTTCATCTTTTAGCTATGTGGGTGTATTTGGCTTTCAGTGATGTGGACGTTCGGTGAAGCATCCACGCCCCAAAATAACACACATTTTGAAATAATTAAACGTTCGTAACACGATATGAATTTTTGCCCGATTGAAAAATATTTTTTGACATAATACCATATCAAAGTAGTGAAGACTGGAGATCATGAAATTTCTTTCGATACTGTCATTTTGGCTCTTATACTCCTCTTTATGCGTTCGATATGGTATATTACGTTACACGATCGGTAAGTGCCTTAGAACAGGCCGAAAAAAAAGTTAGAAGAACGAGTCTCTTTTGGTAAAGATCAACATATTTTTGGAAACGGACCTGTGTCCTAGAGCGTTTCATACGTTGTTTCACCTTTTGTAATTTAAAGAAAGAAGTTATGAGCCACACTATATGTTTTAAATCCATAATAATCACCTATGGTCTTGAAATACAAATAATTTTCGATATGAGGTAATTATAGTTATTAAGGTACTAAGGGCATTATGAATAAAATAAGAGCCCAAGATTGTTAGTGTACTAACCGATGGCTTTGGCCCGAGGGGTGTACAACAATCGCGGGCTCTTAGCTCATAATGCCCGTGGTGCCTTCAAAGTTTTATGTCCTACTAATTTTCTTGCCTAATTAGTATTTAAGATGATCTAGTTAGCTGATCTAAGTTAAATTTGTGACATTAGCTGAGCTGTCATTAATTTTCATTGTGACAGTGGTGCATAATAAAGTTGTATCCATGGAAACAAATACTGTTAATTTTTCATAATAACCCTAGTGTTCTTATGAAGAAAATAATTGCCCTGGAGCGTTATTTTGTATCTAAGATACCTTAAAATAGTCATTAATTTCAATTAATGTACTGGTAGGACATAAATTTATTAATTATTTTTCTTACTTATAAACAAGAATATTAACACAGTGTGTGTCATTACGTTTTTCTTTAAATTGCAAAAGTGGAAACAACTTATAAAAAGCTCTACGACACAGGTCCGCATCCAAAAATTTCTTAATGATGGTCAGGGAAGACTCTAAAAGTAATTAAATCATAATGTGTGGAACATTTCTGAATTTAGAATAAAAAGTGGTTATAAAGTTTGACATCAAAAAATTCGGACCGTATTTGAAAAATTAAGTTGATGATTGTTGCTCGAAGACGAAACGTCGGATAAAAAAAATTATAACGTAATCTTTAAGTCCATTAAAAGTTGCTTCAAAAGAAGTTGTGTCAGTTTTGCACTAGGTCTAATATTAACGCCAGAAAAATAGAATTAAAAATCGAAACATTTAGTTTCCTCGGTTCGAATCCCGCGGGGGACGGAATTTTTCCGTAGCCTTGGCGATTGTAATCAGGATCGGTGAGAGCATTCATAGTTGGGCACCAAATTAAGTGTGCTCTAGTCAGAACCACGAACCTAAGAGATAGAGTAACAAGGTCAACACATCACCATGACACACACCTCACACAGTGGCTGCTGCGCAAGCACAAAAGGCACGCTCCAACTTTGTAACCCGAATCCGGGGCAAGTTGAGCATTGCACCGCCAGATGCTAGCCTACAAAGCACCAGCCTAGAGTTCCTAAATATTATAAGAATTGAAAAAAGTCGGGAATAGATGCAGATTGGTTGTGATCCACTGCGAATGCGCAGTTTCGTCTGAAATTGCGCGAGATTTAAGTTTTGTAGAAACCAGTTCTGAGAATGTCACATTTGACAAATTTTTATTTGACTTTAGGTCTAACACTGATTGATACAAATGTATTAATATGTGTTCCATTTCTACCTGACAATAAATCTTTAAATAGCATATTTTGCAGAGTTGTAAGTATGTATATGGAATTTACTTTAAAATTAAAATTAATTGTTTTTCTACAGTTTTTGTAATACGGGTTGTTACATTTTTTGCTTTAAAAGTAGATTCGAACGGGGCTTTATATCCATTGACACAGATTCCCAAAAAAGAGAATCAAAGAGCTGAATAGTTCAAAAATATAAACTGAACACTCACAAGTAGAACCAGACTCGGTGGGAGAAGGTGCGTCTGGGTGGCAGACGAAAACTAAAACTGCTGTACCTACTGCGTCTACGTTGTCTCAACTCTTTCTCAAATATTACTTATACAGGATCCGTAGTAGATACCTACCAGTGTAGTTTTCATAAACGCTTTAAATTAACCTTTTTTTGACATTGTCAAAGTGACAAGTTATTAAATGTATGGGTGACACATACTAAGAAAGACAACTCTGGCCTTGTATGCTATCGTTTATTTTTGGAACAGTAATGGCGGCTGATATTTGCGTTGTCTCAACTCGGGTATAGTATTCCAACCAAAAATTGGAAAGCTATTTAAAATCTAGTACACCATGAAAAGTGTAAGTCATGTCTAAGTTGGTTTCATACAATCAGTAAATAATATTCTAATGTCAATCAGCTTTCAAGTAATGACAGTTCATTTGCAAATTGTACATGTAACTGTTTTGTTAAGGCATTGTAACATTGTGCATGATTTAAGTAGGTGCTAGTTGAGTTTTTAAAACAGTATAGTAGCATAAAAAATTTTGAAAAACTTATATGTGTTCCAAACTTCCCATTGCATCTGTCAAATTTGAAGGTTATTATCGAAGTGTCACTGAATGACAATCAAACAGTAATTTTATGAATTAAATTACGAAGTGACTTACTGTTCTCAATGCTGGCCTGATTTTAAATAACTTTCCAATTTCTGGTTGGAATACTATACTATATAGGAACTCTACACCAGCCTCTACACCGCAAGGTAAATGAGGTTACAGATAATACAATACATACTAATAACCAGGGGCGGATGGGCAACATCTTAGCGGCCCGGGAAATAATATTTGTCGGCCCTTTTTTAATTTCCGGATATGGCTAAAATATACATTTACAGGGTGTTACGCCTTTTCCCTTTAAAATTAAATAGAGCATTTGCAATATTGAATTTACAGTTGTTTTAGATAATAAACTTACGAATGATCCAGATCTACGTTGTTGTTCTTTTTCAAGGGTATTTTTGTTTTTTTCGATGACCTCATTTAAATGTTCTTTTAAGTGTACATCATATTTACTTACTAACAATATTAATTCCAAAAAGTTATCATGGTCCAATGTGAGATCAGCTAAAGTATATGCAGCTTCATATTTCATTCCTCTATAACTTAATCCGCGTTTTCCAATAAGTGTTATAATGTTTATAATCACTTCTAATACTCGTCGTTTTTTCTTTATTTGCTGCTGTCTGATATTTAATGTAGATGAAAGAAGCAAATTGGAAATGTCCTTTTGATTCTTGCACATAAAGTATGCTCTAACGTAATGTTCATGTTCACTGCTTACTTCATGCCCTGAATTCGTTGATAAGTGTGCGAAAAGTCATTCATACCAAGAACAAATCGATTTTCGTGCTTTGCGTATACTAGACATACAGTACAAAACAACTTGAAAGTTTTTTCATTGTATGTTAGCCAGTTCCTTACTGTGCCATTATTCATTTTGAAGGCTTTTTCGCGATTAAAAAACTCAATTAAAGCTGGTTGTCTCGGATAAAATTAAAAAAAACTTGAATGTCGTACAAATTTGGCTTTTTAAAAAAACTATCATAGTGACTATCAGTAATATTAATTGCGGATTGAAAGCTTGATTTTGCTTTGTTGGTTTTTGCAATGCTTTGAAAATTACAAGAAGTTGTTAAAGCAGTAGACGTGGACGCTTGGTTTTCACCTTCGTTTTGTATTCTTGTTTCAACTTGAGAACTTACGGATTCAGGAAACGAAACAATTTTTTTCCGATAATTCTTGAGATGGTTGCGGTTGACTAATAATAGAAGAAGAGGCTAGTTTTTCAAACATAAATTTAATGTTTTTTGACTTGTGTGCCTCAGCTTCCATTGCCTTCTTTCTCTTTTATGACTTATCTTAATTACCACAAAATAAACAAAACATAAAAGTTTGAGAGTTATTTATGGGCAGTCGGAAGAAGAAATATAAAAACTCAATTTTTTGCTGATTAATTATATAGGCAAGTAATAGTGTAAAATACAGGAAAAAAATTACAAAAATTTGTTAAGAAAATGAAAAATTCATTCCGGTTTTTTATTTTCGGTAAGTACATGTTTATGAAGATAGGTTGGTAGATCACTTAGACGTACTTTCAGCCACCGGCCCTGCGGGCCTCTGAAAAGCCGGCCCACCGGGAAATTTCCCGGTTCGACTTATGGCCCATCCGCCCCTGCTAATAACTAAGCAAATAAATGTCCAATTACGTTGTTTAATGTCCAGTTTCTATAGATAAAGCACATAATTTAGTTATTGGTCTTTTACACGCCCCATGACCTGTCTTTACCCTCATTAATCCGTCCTTCCCGGAAAACACTGAACTACTCTCCCTAGATATCTATTGAGTGGTGGTTTGCTGATCCTTCAGGACTAGCATGGTCCCTGGTTGCAAGGTTCTCCACTTAGTCCGGTGCTGAAGCTGTGTTAGGTATTCCTAGGACCACTGCGATCAGAAATGCTGCACCATTTGGGTGAGGTGCTGATACCTCGTTAAGCAGCTTGCCGGAACGTCCATTGCGCTTGTTTAAGGTAACGCTGTCAACGCTTCTCCAATAAGGAAATTCCCGGCGGTAAAGGCCTTAAAGTCTATAGGAATTATTACTTTATACAAATGATTTTTGACCGATTTAATCGCTGATTCCCACAAGCTCCCATAATTAGGCGATTGAGGTGGTATAAAATTCCACTTGATGCATTGATCAGTAAAACACTGGAGTGACTTTTTTTGTGTTCTTCAGTGGACAACAGGTAAACCAGATAGCTTAGTTCATTTTTCGCACCAAAAAAGTATTTTTGAATGCTAAAACTTACTTTATTTTCGATATGGATGCTAACTTAACGCTACAAATATTACTAATCGAACGAAACAGTCAAAATGCCGTCGATACGGCAGCTTTTGTTAAAATTTTATAAACGTCAACTTTTCACATTCTATATGTGTAGGTGTACGTGTAGAGTATCAAATTTAAAGGCGAGAGTGTAAAACTATATTCAATAGTTTATTAACAATTTAAGGAACTTATATCATTTGGACTGAACATTTTCATCTAGAAAATAAAAACAAATATTTTATTACGTCATTATGGCATGCCTTTGGGCGGTATTTTCATTCCATGATTGAGGCTGTCTTTGCGGTACTGCTTTGCTTTCATTAGAGTATCAAATTTAAAGGCGAGAGTGTAAAACTATATTCAATAGTTTATTAACAATTTAAGGCACTTATATCATTTGGACTGAACATTTTCATCTAGAAAATAAAAACAAATATTTTATTACGTCATTATGGCATGCCTTTGGGCGGTATTTTCATACCATGATTGAGGCTGTCTTTGCGGTACTGCTTTGCTTTCATTTGTTTTATACATACAAATGTACACCACATTCTCTCTCTTTCTCATAATAGTCTGATGATTAAATTTAAAACGATTATATTACCGTCGTAACACCTTATATGATTATTACACACAACTGTCACAGGACTGATATCATCCAACGAGAATCATGCATTTGTAAAAAATCCCGAACTGATTAGCTGATAGCGCCCGTGGGCTGCTTACCAAGCGATACGCTCCCTAGGGATGATTATCAACCCCGTGGATGGTGTCATAATTAGAAATAGAAATGCAAGAAACTAGCAATTTGAATTTTTTGGCATAATTAGATCAATTTTAAATCATAATTCGTATACGGGTTCTGTGTAATAATCTTCAAAATATAAACGCGGGCAACACACTTACATATAAATTTGCCCGTGCCAAGAGTCATAGTGCTGGTTGCCCTTAGAAAACTGCCCTCGGGTAACCCTCAGGACAGTTTTCATTGCAACCAGCACTCGACTCTTGGCGTGTGCAGAATTATCGGTGTCTCGCCCTTGTTATATTACTATTGATCATTTTCAAGTAATTTCTCAACATTACTGATGCCCATGATCTGTAAATAAGTTGTTTTGGTAATTAATAGCAATGTCAGAAATGCAGAGAATAAATGACGTTGTAGATGGTTCATTGTCCAGCAGCAATAAGTATTTCAGTATAGAAATTGCGCTTTAACTTCTTAAAATTATTAGAATTTAATTGTTTTTGCTATGGCAAGGCACTATTTGTCGCTGTTTTTCCCGAGTATACGTGCCTTACGCGAACGGCAGCGCCAAGATTGCAGACTGGAGGACGGGTCACCGCTCTTCGTGGTAACGGTGTTTGCTTCCTCTGCTCTACAACTACGAGTATGATCTCGGCAATTCTTTCGTTGGCAGTTGCCTTGACGGTGTTTTACACGGCCAAACACTCGGTCTGCTCCTAAAATATGCGCTGCGGGTTGTTGGTGTAGGTTTTGCTTGTTTCACCTTGGATGTTTGTTGATTCTTGAAGTGCCCAACCAGCATGGATTACCGCAACCTTAGGAAGGTGACTATTGGCTCCGACTGTTTACTATACGTTGTAATGGGAAGTTTGGTATTGGTTTTGTACAACCCCGAACGGGCAGTTAACCTCATTCTCATATCTGGCGGCGCTTGAAGGGGCTCAGTGGCCCTCTTTGTTTATAATAATGAAGTTCATTTTTGTTACTTTACACCGCTTTTGTTTACAGTTGTAGTAAATACATTCGTTACACGTTGCACCTTACGGCTTATGGTTCATAGCGGCGCAGTTGATAAGCACTGAGCGCAATCAAAAATAGCAGATAGCTATAAAAGTGAAATGGTAATTTTTCAAGAACGCCCGCCCGTTGAAATCGATAGCACACTAACTTCTATTATTGTCCCATTATAGGTGTGTAATTCGTAATTTTGTGTCGTGTGGCCAATGCAAGCAATGTTCCTGTTGAGCGAATGGCTAATTAGTGCGAAAACTGGAAAATGGGCAAATGCAAATAGTTTTGATAACCGCTATCGTGGCGCAGAGGAAGCTAGGCAGGACGCACAACAATAGAACCTGTCGCGCTTTGTTAACTTCTGACGACGCTTAAGTGTGCAGAACGTAACGGTTAAGGCAGTAAGCGCAGTTTTAGTAAAAAAATACGCAAATCGGCGTATCCTTGCAAAGGTGGAGATTAGCTCAAGCCCATTATAGTTTATAATTAATGTACAGTTTTAACATTTTGAATGACCTTTTTAAAATCTTTACTGCAGGCTGCCGGCATAGAAAGTAGTGCAAGATTATTATTGTTGGTTTCTGCTATAGGTAATACATATTCATATAGTTCTTGAATTTTTGAAATTTTAATCTTATATGCATTATCTATAGCAATGTTTCATATTTACGATGACTTTTTGCCAGTGTGTGTGTCACACTGGCGAAAAACCTTGTCAACAAAACTGTTTATTAACTAACTTTTAGAAAAATCATGGCAAGCCTATGCAATGTTGCAGTAGAATTTTACTTAAACAGAAAGCCAGGGCATCCATATTTTACTATTACATTTTCATGTTGGAATATGAAATTTTTTAATTTAAAGGCAAAGCAACGTTGTTTGCGAATATCGATTTACTACATTCGTCTCTATTAATCCGCTTCGATTGTCCTACCTAATCGAATTAAATAACATTTTTGCTTTACTAGATATTAGTCGAATGCATTCGATTTTATTAAATTTTATTTTTATTTTATTAAATTCTATCAACCGATTTTTGACCCAAGTCTAATGTATGGGGTTCTTCCTTACGATTACACATATGAAAACCTTTTTTAAAAGTTAAATACTATTAATTACAATTGTTACAGTTTAACAAGCACAAGGAATCGACTCCAACTTAAATTTTGTTTTGCCGGGGTCGGTAGCTAAGTGGTTAAGCATTCTGACTACTGACTTAAGGTCACGAGTTCTATCCCCGGTCCCGGTGAGGTTTTTAAAAATAAAAAATGCAGATGAAAGCTTCTATAGAATGCCATCATTCGGAAGTGATGTAAAGCCGTGGGTGCCATGTCACTACGATGTGTAGCATGTAAAAGATCCATTGCTAGGGTTGGCAGTCCGTAGTCTCGGCGACATTCTAAGTAGGACTTTGACCATATGACCAAAGCAGTCGGTGTCTAAGGTATCTGGTACTCCGCAGGCCTACATCTTGTCTATTAACAAACACATTTTGTTTTATTTTGTCTTTCTTAATATTAGATCATCGATTTTCATATCTGTGTAATTGAACGCATTTTGTCCCTGTAAAATACAGTTCGATTCGATCGTGATATAATCTATTTAAATTGACTTTCGAGATATCAAAATTTCGTCAGAAAATATAGTCACGTGACGCAAGAGCTTAACCAAAGTTTTGGAAAAGTTCTTGAGTGTTTCTGGTTTCTGTTTTTGCATTTTTGGGAAAGTTTAATTTTTGTGTATATATTTTCATTTTTTGCTGAATACGAATTAATTTAGTAAGTGAGTAAAGTGTTTCAAATTTCACGATTGTTGGATTGGCCGTTTAGTGACTGTCGCCTGACCACTTCGATTATGAAATACCCAAAACAACAGGAATCAAGCAAATATAATAATAACGTTTTGTTAAACCAATGGTTAACATACACCCATGCTTAGTGCATACATAAAAAGGTTAATTTTTTGTGGAATTTTCAGGGCATTTCTGGAAAAACAGTTCTTTCCTGTCAGATAAAAATTTCATGAAAATTTAAAATTCCGCTAGCACAGCGATATGAGGAGTAATCATCTGTCTGATTTATAACAATTTGTCAGTTAGAAAACTATTCATGGCTCCTTAATTGTACTTCTACATTTAGAAAACAGTAAACATGTAAACAGAAGACACGCAATTCTGGTTACAGTAGTGAAAAGTTGATGTGGTGACTATAGGAATGTAACATGCGGTAGGTATATCGTTCTAAGTAACATTCTTGCGATATTTCTAAATTAAGTCGATTGTATTCTTAATGTCATTGAAAAAAGAATATACGTAAAACTATAAATTATTAACGGCAAAAGCCGTTTGCAAACAAGTTGTTTAGTAGTTTGTATCCGATAAGATAAAAAGGTGGCTTTGTGGATAAATATAAAAATAAAGGCGTGAGTATTGTTTTACAGACGAACAGTATAAAAGTATGTAATGTTTGCTTGGAAAGATATCAGCCGGGGAAAGTCTCATAATTATCAGAATGTTCGCAGCAGACATTATTTTTGTTATTTTCAACAATCAACTGGACCTAATAAAACTAAAATACTGCCAATCTGTTATTAAACATTTCCGGAATTTAATTTAACTAGACCAAATTCATGCATTTGTGGCACCCAGAGCATTACTTCAGTAAATGTTTAAAATATTGATGTCATAGCTGATTTTACAAATGAAATGAATCATCACAATTTATTGTTCTTAAAATCTTCTTGCAAATATAGCAGACACGCTTCATTTTCGGTTTTACAGGTGTTTTTCGACATCATAAATTAAGAAGAGCATTTGCACAATTTATACTTATACGTACCTCCAAACTCTTTCGTTGGAAATATACTTTAACAACACATTTTTATGGACCTTTTGGTAACCTTTAATGTCATTGTGTGTATTAGGTTGCCTATATAGTGTATACCTTTTGGAATCGTAATTGCAATTTTTTAAAACTTCCAAGTGAATAACTTCAGGATAGAGCTATTTTCCGCTATCCAGTTTAGGAATTTTTGACTCTTCACTTTCTTCCGACGCTGCAAGACACTTTTTTGGGCATCCGATAAACATTTAGTGAACGGATGTATTCTGAAAAACGTTGGGTGCAGATTTCATATGATGGTTTGGTGAATTGCTGCATCCACCTTAGTGAATCAGGATTCAATGGTATTTCATAAGTACAGCTACCTTTCGGCCCCACACAATTTCAAGCCTTTTTCGAGTAATTTTCGATATCCTTTATGTTGTCTTCGACAATCTATCACAATTTTTCGAATACTAAAGGAGCCGTCCATGGTGTCCTTTGTATGTTGGACTGCAACGGATCCATTATAGTCCGACTGCGAATCATTTTGTCTTTAGACGCGCGTGGTTGGCAATTTCAGATTAGGGGTATGTTACTCAACATATCGTTAGCCGGAGGCCGCAGCCACCGCTTCTGCGCTTTCCGCTGCGATTATAATCGCATAGCTTGTTGAATTACTCTGTTATGGAGGTTACGTATTGTATATTGTAATTCGTTGTAATTGGTAATTATACCGATTTCATTTACTTGGTGTATTTTCCGGATTAGTAATCCCGCTGGTATATGAGTGCTATCTGACACTAAAGCGAAGTGCTTGCTTTTGAATGCGATTCGGACCTTTGTGTGATTTCGTGCATTCGATTACGCCTTTTCGGAAACGGAATGTGCGAATAGTTTTCCGTAAGTAAATGCTAGGTGATGCTCATTTCAATTGGAGTTTTATATACTTCGCCTGGTCGATTCCAGGCGCCTTTAATCAGACCGACCCCTTATAATACATACTAATATTTTATATATAAATCACGTGCTTGATTTCTAGGCCCATTTTGAATACAACAAACCTGGTGTAATTAATGTAACAGTTATTTGAAGCTGAACTGTTTATTCAAACCTTGATTCACGTTGAATTTTTCTGTCGAGTCACTTACATTTTAATTTTCGACGAATGTGTTAAATGAAACTGAGTTTAAGTTCATGCTTCTACCGTATTACTAAGGTTATTAACGTTATCGGTTTGGTATGTAACTGTTCAATATATTTTTCGGTGTATATAAGGTCCGTTATTTAAATAAATACATTGTTGGTGTACGGCACTAACTGTTGTATTTTTCTTGAGCATTTATTATCCATTTTCAGTTTCTCTTACATCGTATCTCGACTACCCTGTATGGTTCCGCGGGTTGTGTTACGTTAGTCGTAGAACCTGGCGTGCTAAGCTTTCGTTACTTGTACCGC
This sequence comes from Agriotes lineatus, assembly GCA_940337035.1. Taxonomy (NCBI): domain Eukaryota; kingdom Metazoa; phylum Arthropoda; class Insecta; order Coleoptera; family Elateridae; genus Agriotes; species Agriotes lineatus. Next base: position 262,659,334 of record OW679194.1, on the reverse strand, counting down.
TTGTAAATTACTGTATTTGCCCTCGCTTCCCTTGCAGTTTCCGTTTGACAGTTGGTCGATTTTTGTAAGTCGCATTTTTCTTATTTAGTAAAGAAACCATTTATTTAATATGATGTAACGTTTAATTTGTGTGGATCAGGTAGTTAGAATCTAGACATTTTTGTAGTAACGCTCATAGGCAAGAACACATTCCCCAGTATCCTCTAGGCCCTAGGGTCTAGCCTAGAGCACATCTATTAGTGACATTTCGCAGACCTCCTTTTTGCAAACATCTATTATGCGATTTGCGGGTTTTCTAAAATGGCAAGTTCCTTGTCATATGTCAAGCCAATAGGATCAGCATCATCCAATGGCTTAGTAATTGTAGTTTGGAAGAAATCTAAATACATTAGCTTCTTGATAATATGAGTAGTATGGACTATACTAACAATGGTACTTTGATAAACTCAAACTATAGTTCTACGTCACAGTTATCAACGACTGTTAATTGTTAAATAACTCTGGGGGCTGTCTTAGCTTTTATACTCTCTGAATGTGCCGTATCCAATATTGACGTTGTCATGACGGCCAAAGCGACATTTTTAATCATGCTTGACGACATGCCTCGTATATTATAGCGAAATTTGTTTTCTGCAATGGTTTCTCGTTGCTTTTCGCAGAGTTTGCAATCGTGCAAACGTGTAGAGTCAATACCACCTAAATAATAATGGCTGTAGCTTTCCTGCGTGACGTCATCGCAGGAAGGCTAACGATTGGTAGAGTTTAGCCTTACTACATAGTCGCAGGCGTGTTTAGTTCGTAAAAATGATGTGTCCTGTGGAAACGTGGCTACCAGTTGTCCACTAAGCCCTGAATTGCACCCAATTTTTTGTAATGGAAAACCAAGTTTCGAAGGAATAACCGTAATTATGAATACAAAACTCTAGAATAGGTAGCGCACGATCTTCTTTCCTCGTTATGATAATGGCACCCAAGAAAATAAACTAGGGAACCCTCCTGCTTCGTCTCGGTAATTCGATTTAAAAACGAATTTAGTTTTTTTAAAATATTAAGTAAATTGATAAAAAATTTAAAAAGTTTAAAATTGTTAATGGAGATAATTATATCAATTCAATATGAGATAAGCTTGATTTTTATGTAGTATAAATAAAAATCATATTGTAATATTTAATTTAATGAATATACGTTTCGCTAATAGTATTAGCTTCTTCAGTATTCTATTTACATTATAATGAAATGAAAGTTGCCATGCTTTACAATTAAATTGTTTTATTTTGCAAAAGTTTCGAAAAAGGTCCTCTTGATCAGGTCCATATTTAGCGTTAATAAATTTAAAGAATCCATTTGCAGGTAGCTGGTCATCCATTTTGAAAACGGCTTGGGAAAGCAGATTAACAGCTGTAGTAGATAATGGTGTAGCTTGCTTGTGATGGATTAATCCTTGTTACATGGGCAGTCGTTTATGCAAGGCATGGGTTGTAGAATGCTGATCTCCAGTGCAGATTCGATTTAGTTTAAAAAATTAAGTAAATTGATAAAAATTTAAAATTGCATACACGACTGCCCATGTAACAAGGATTAATCCATCACAAGCAAGCTACACCATTATCTACTACAGCGGTTAATCTGCTTTCTCAAGCCGTTTTCAAAATGGATGACCAGCTACCTGCAAATGGATTCTTTAAATTTATTAACGCTAAATATGGACCTGATCAAGAGGACCTTTTTCGAAACTTTTGCAAAATAAAACAATTTAATTGTAAAGCATGGCAACTTTCATTTCATTATAATGTAAATAGAATACTGAAGAAGCTAATACTATTAGCGAAACGTATATTCATTAAATTAAATATTACTACAATATGATTTTTATTTATACTATATAAAAATCAAGCTTATCTCATATTGAATTGATATAATTATCTCCATTAACAATTTTATAATTTAGTTTTATTTTAAAGTAAATTACAAGGACGCAACATCTCTGTAAGAAAATTAAAAAACCAGCTCGTGTATGGTTCATTTTGAGATAATGTAATTCCATATCTTGGCGTGTCTGCCTTTGGTATAGCAGTAATCCAGTTTTGAAACACCAGCGAATCGCCATGCGGTGACAATGCATTTATTTCACAACCATCTGTAACTATTATGTGCGTGTTTATTTGTGCAGTACTGGTGGCAAATTACTCACACGCACACCACCAAATACTAACAAAGGCACTAAGCGACTTGTCAATTAAAAATGACTCAATTACAATTAATAATCGTAATAAACCTGTAGCTAAGATCTATTCTCATGGTTTATGTCAGCGGCATAACTGGTCTTCTTTAGCTGACGTTACGAGCCCTTGACGTCAGAGAGCTGAGGCCTCTGTTCTTTAGGTGGCATTGGTATTGTATGTGTCGTGTTACTAATCTCTACTCGACATTCTACATTATTCAGTTGGTCGCTGTAAAGGATATCGAATATTTGGTATTGTTGAAACCAGATAAACTATCTTTACCAGATAGGATAAACAATAATTTCACTTTACCACTAAAAAAGGAAGTTGAGACTACATCACGAGATTAGAATGTTTTCTACGCACCAAGTTTTGTTACGATTTTTTTAATAATTTGCATAATAACCGAATAACAATTTTTCCTATTAATTGATATTGTAGAAATCTAATGCCTTATTCTTATACCAAGATAAGGAGGGCCAGTATGGGGATCTCATTAATTGTAAGCGATACAAATTTGGTTAAATGGGAAGAAAGTTGCGCAATTAAAGGACTAACAAAATGACGCCTATACATAATTTTTCTCAAAACGTAATTAAACCATAATGTGCGGTACATTGTTGAATTCAGAATAAAAAGGGCTTCACAAATTTGGCATCAGAAAATCAGGACCGTACTTAAAAAAATGAAGTTGATGATGGTTTCTCGAAGACGAAACGTCGGATAAAAACTTTGATAACGTAATCATTGAGTCCACTAGAACTTGTTATAAAGAAGTTTTGTCAGTTTCGCTCTAACTTTAATATTTACCCCATAAAAAATCCAAAAATTCTGTTTTTTTAGATAATTCAGAAACGAAAAATCATATCAAGGATTTCTGGACGTCACTTTGTTTGTCTTTTAATTGCTCAAATTTCTTCCCATTAACCAAATTTGGATCTCTTACATTTACCGAGATCCCCATACTGGCCCTCCTTATATCTTGGACACACTGTATAGCCTTTAAAAATTCGTTTTGATCTATCCTGCAATAAATGATTATTTATATTTAATAGGTACTCTTGAACAGTTTATTTCTACATCTGTAGGGAAGAGGGCGATCGGTTCGTATAGACTAACCCAGGGGGACATCAAACTTGCAATTTTGCCAACTACAATATTTGTAAAACGCTAGTGTCAAGGCATGCGATTTCTGCATTGTGTCACTAACGGGAAAATTTCTCGCCAATTGTCCTCATCCATGTGGGAAGTGGATATTTAATTATTAAGTATGGGCAGACGTAGAAACGGTGCTGTCACATCACGCGAGCATGCGTGTCGCAGAGGCGATATATTTGTACCTATCACACGTTTCGCGTTTGAATTGTATTCTGCTGGCGACTTGACCCAGAGCCAGAGTGTTGACCGATCGACCACTTTTCAAGATGTTGGCGATTTGCAAGGTCTCGAAGCATTCCATCGCCGTTTGCATGTCGCCTTTGGGTAGTGCTGCAAACGCAATATGGTTGTAAACCATACTAGGGAATAAAATTGCAACAGTTTATTTTTCGTTTTTAGAAAACTAGACCAGTGATTATTTTTCAGTAAAGTTTTTATAGCTGAATAAATCTGTTATATAACTTATAAATAACGTTTTTTTGTATTTTGGAAATTTTAAAAGATAAATTCGATTAAATTCGACAAACGTTTTCGTCGTTTCTTCAGACAAGTGTAGGTATAACCACTTTCAAAAGTTGATAAAAATAAATTACATTCCATAATTGAAAAAGAGAGATTACTTTTCGGTTTAGTCAGGTCTTTTATTTATATTTGAAATAAATTGTCTTTCATCAATGCTAGTTTATTCAACAGACCTTTTGTGTGGGATGATTTTTTGCATGTCACAGTGGTGAAAACCCTTGTCAATCAATTGAAATAGTGCATCAAGTAGGATAATTAGTTAATCGAGCATTTTTAAATCGTCTTCTGTAGTGCAAACAATGTGTATAGTCTTTGGTAGAAGAGGAAACGGCATTTAAAGTTAAGTATAGATTTAATTTTTTTATTCGACATGAGGTGAATTCCTACTTAAAAACCAGAAGCCGTCAAGATTAAAACTAAATTATACTCATCGACCGCATCCGCCGACGTTAGAAATTGGGAAATTTGATTATAATCTTTGTCCTATTGACCCATATGAGTTTCCACATTAACTCCAGCGTATCATCTCACACTTAACGACTTCACTGCCAATGGCAAGAGCATGAACTTGTACTCTTATGGTAGTGCTTGAGATGCGCTTTTAATTCGTGGGAGTGTTTGGGCCGGCCATTAGCATGTATTGTATTTTAAATGTAAGCATATAATTATGTCATACATATAGTTGGCACAAGAAAATAGCAGATGCATATACAGCATGGCCCCAGAATGAGGTTATAATGGGAAAAATAATAATTTTTGATTTTATACAAGAAAACTAGTTACCAATGAAATGCTGGCAAAAGCTTTAGTGTTAAAAATTAATCAACAGGACGACTGTCCGAAACATTATTCTCATATCATTGCTCTATCCCTTCAAATGTGACATGGTTCGTTCGATAATCTAGATATAAAAATCAGGAGTGGGATAGAGCCCAGCACTAGGTCCGTTGAAACAAAGAAGTGCCGTAAGCTGACCCCAATAGCAAATGAAGCGAAAGATATACATAAATGCATAATAGTAGTTTGCGTAACAGTACCAAAAGCGACTGCTGTGCACGCATGTGTGTGTGTGCCTTTGAGACTCACACGAATTCTCGTATGCAAACGCCTCCCACGGTTTACTTAGGGATAACAATAAAAGAGAAAAACTAACGAAATTCTTCGTTTGGTTAATATCAAAGCGTGTGTTGCATTAGCATACACTTTTGTACAAGAATTTTATGCCTTTAAACACACATTAACATACGTACTTGCTAACAGCGCATTATTTTGTTAGCAGTTTTGGAGCGTGTTTTGCATAAATTATGGTAATGCGTTTCTTAAATTATGCTGTCTAAAAGAACTGACAGCTCTGAGCATATTTGATAGTTGCAGCTCTGAAAGCTTCGGTAGAAATTAGAATAGCTTTACTGTATTTGTAGAAAAACTTTAAAATGCTGGATTTCAAGTATTTGTTATTGTAGTAAAATCAATTGTAATGTTTTACCAATAGACGAGAGCAGATATCACTGACTCGAACATTTTTTAGTGGCACAAGAATGGATCTGATTGTTGTGTTTCTTATTTTTGAGTTATTCGATGTAACTAACGAAACAAATTTATGCTGGAGATATTCTAATGTAGCTCTATTTTCTTCTCTTAAGTTTTGGGCGTATTTTAAGTAACATCGATAGATTGGTACCGTTGATTAGGTTTTGATAACTTTTTCGAAGAGTCCTAAATTTTTCTTCAATATTCGTTAACTGAACGTCCAGCAACTTTCTTTTTCTTTTGAGAATTTTGCGCATGTAACTTCAGTGTAGAGCTCCGGTTCCTATTTTGAAAATTTTGGACTCAAATTTACTTCAGATGCTTTAAGGCCAACGCGCACTTGTGCGACGTGCGGAGAAGCGCGGCGAAGAGCAGTTATATGTTCAATGTATTTCTTACCTAAATAAGAACCAACCCAGCCCAACATGGCATTCCCTACTCGACCCCCAAAAACTGCACAGTGGGTACAACCTGCCACGTAAATCCTGGGTTCGTCTGAATAGGGTGCGTACTGGCCATGGCAGATGCGGAGCAGCACTACACAAATGGGGTATACGCCAGGACGCTGAATATGACTGCGGTGCGGACAGCCAAACAATACAACATATCACTTACGTATGTCCAACGAGAGCATTTCCTGGTACCAGTAACGACTTCCTTGAAGCCACACCAGAAGCGATCCAGTGGCTCCAACAACTAGACCTGGAGCTGTAGTACTTGAAACTGAATTTGTATCCCAGTTTGACTTAATTTTATGTTTACATAGATGTTTTGTTTTTATTTTACATGTTATACCACCTGTATATACTGTTTTATATTATGTATGTTGAGCCATTAGCCAAATAAAACCTAATAACGCGCACTTGACGGAAGCGCGGCGCGGCGCAGCGAAGCTACCCTAGCGGAATTCTTGCCCACGAATATTTTTCGCTGCGCCGCGCCGCTCCGCGCGGCGCTTCGTCCAAGTGCGCGTTACTTTGCGACCCAAGTGACCGGAACAGGGTTTACGAAGTTTTCCGAAAACAGTTGGAACTAGCCGAATGTATTCCAACATACGCTAAACGCAACAGTTGAATTTTTTCTTGTTTTTCGTTGAAGCTTGAAAGCAGAACTTTTTATAAGGAATGACTTTTTGTCGTAAAATCAATAATACACTTTTTTTCCTCTTGTCAACTCCATCCGGGGACACACTGTATATATATTTTTTTATGACGTAATGTAATAAATAAAATTTTTATGGGTGGTCCAGTTCATTTGTTCAGCAGTATATTTTTAACCATAAATGCTTGTTTTACTTATTAGAAACACCTATTTCGTCTTAAATTTAAAATTACTGTTTTATTTTCATAGAAATTAACTACAAACCCATGACACATTTAACGTTAAAATTACTAGAAAATGCTGTGACCTGAATTGTGGCTTGCAAAATTTGTTTCGTTTCATTGATGTTTGGCAAATGATTATCTATTATAAATAAATTACCCGGTTGTCGACAGAAACGGCTCTCAAGTGGGCGTTAGCACGGCTCTTCGCCGCGCTTCTCAGCGCGTCGCACAAGTGCGCGTTGGCCTTTAAGGTGCACTTTTCGAGGCTTCTTTTGGTGACGTTTTGGAAACGGATTTATTTCGATTTACTTCACCGTAAGCTGATGCGGATTTGGTTATATTTATACCGCATTTGTCTGTTAAATCATGATCTCATAGTATTTTTAGAAGTAAACCCTGAAGGCTATCCGCCATCTGAGGCCGTTTTTGCTCTCTTGCGTTTCAAGTAACCCCAGCATCCACACACCTGATGGACACGGATCCGTCATAGCTTGATTACGATTTTTACGATCTGCAAAGGTGAGGATTTTTTTATATACCACCTTTTGACTACCCGAGGCCCAAGTACCACCGTTATGCTTACATTTTGGCAACTAGTAATGAATGTTTTGTGCATTCTCTTGAGTTTTTGCTATACCTTTCAATTGTCAAGAATAGTAAACGGAAATTTTATTGGTATATGCCGGTGATTATGCGAAGACCTTTTCTATGCATTTTACACTATCTTATTTATAAATTCTTCATGTTTCGGCGAGGCTTCATCGACAACTGATATGCAATACACATTTCATGTTATTGAATAGTTTTTTTGAACGCCTGCTGATGCTTACTTCAATTAGTTTTTATAATCGTCGCTGACTCGATTCCGAGCGCTGCTAATTAGTCAAAAAAATGCTTTTTTAATCCGTATACTATTTATGTATTGAATCTTTTGAAATAATTTTATAATAATAATATAAATTCGAGGTTAATTACAAATATAACGAACCAGGCGTTATTTGTGTAATATTAATCTTGATCTTAACTATTTACTTATTGTTGTATTTAATTTCTTTTAAAATACAGGGTGATTTACAATGAGTTTAACAAAGTTTGACAGCTTTTTGTGGAAGTCACTTTGAACAAAAAATGTCATATGTAACAGAGGTTGTATTCTAAATAATTATAGAATTACAACAGATCAAAGTTTTATTAGTGTAGTAGAAAATAGGTGAGCTTAACATCGAGTTACATTTCAAAAAACAAACATATGCTATAAATTTATAGGTAACTAAAATTTCATATAAAAACGAAAGAGAGTGTACGATTTATAACTAGTGCTCAAAATGTGGCCCTTGAAAACCAGCGCAGTAGCAATGATGTAAGGCTTAACTTCAGTTTGCCCTTTTTAATGCACATAACTGTTTTTCCTCCCGTTGCAAAATTTGCTGTTCAGCAATGCTATAGAATTATTGGGTTATTACGAACAAATAAAAATTATTCAGCGGTCGTTGTTTGACTTTTCATTGAGGATTGATTCATAACATAACTTAGTTTAGATAATCAGTATTGCCTATTATTCATGTCATAACTATGGGAACATTTGTAGATGGCACTGTAGTCTTAACTGGTAATGAATTGCCACATAATGCATCAGAGTCAAGCAGTCTAAGCAGCATCAATATGATACAAGGACTGGTTAGATATATGGAGCAAAATTAAAATCAATAAGATTCTTGTCAGTTTCACTTTAAGGTCTACACTCGACAACAACAACACTGGTGTATCTGCAGTAACTGAAACTAGGTATTCGGGTATATCCATATAGATACACCTTACATAGAAATAAGTCGCTATCAAAACCCAAAAAAGTGCAGTGTAGAGTGAACATGCATTGAGGAATACATTTTGTAATGGATGTAATATTTTTAAAAATTAACTTCTATACAAAATAATAACAAATTTATACTCATAAAGATGTGGGGTTTATTGGATTCAGCTTAAATGTCGAATATGTCCGCCATTTTATTCTTCAAGAAGCAACAATCTTCTATGTTGCGAATAGGATTTTCTCATAGATGTGGTGCAATAATTTCAATTTGTTGTGAAATTGCATATTTGTTCGAGGATAGTCGTTGAATTAGTTAAAAAACTCGTTTTAAATAACCCCAAAGCCAAAAATCCGCTGGATTGACATCAGGGTTATAGAAAAATCTGCAGCATGTCGAAATAACGTCCGGTAACCGTAACTGTTATTTGATTTTTTACAAAAAAGTAGGATCCTATAATGAAATGGAATGTGAATCCACACCATACCTACCACCACCAATCCTACAGTTATAATTATTATAAGTATTAACAAAACCTGTTACCATGATAACCAAAACAAATAAATGCGATAAATTAACAAATACCATTTTTCGATAACAACAAATGCGTTATTATTTTGTGTATACATTAATTTTTAAAAATATGATACCTATTTCAAAATGTATTTTTTTTAATAACCTTGTATAAAATTAGAAAAATAAACTAATTTTGACGTATGTCAACTAATATCTCATGGCATATTTCTAACCAACCTCAGTAAGGTAATTACTCAAAATGACAATTAAAACAGGAACAACTGAAAATCAATCGCAACGAACTGATCAAAATTGATTCATCTACAAGGTTGCAGGCAATATCAGGGATTCGATTATATCCCACGTAAACTAGAAATCATAAAATTAGCCCATAGCACTCGATACATTGTAGGATTGTTTCGATTGTTCCTCAATAAATTTATTTATTTAATTTTGGAACCATAATCGTGTTTTATTTTTCACTATTATTTGTTGTTCATATCTGTGATATGAGGTACATAAAGCAGTTCGTAACGCCCTAGGGCGTAAAGAGCGAATGTAATGATAATGCCTGACAATCGCCTGTTGGTATTGGTTCCAAACACTGTAATTTAATTTTAAAATCAAATGTCTGTTTAGGAAATTCTGTACAAAACACGAGGAACTTTTTTGTTTTTGTTTCCTCCGATAAATACCTGGTTATTTCGTTCTTGATATTGATTAGCTCTCAAACAATGGTTATTCGTTGAATATGGTGATTTAAATGATAGACACAGTTTTATTTCCAATTTCAAATTCTATCAAGAGTTGGTGGAAGAAAATGTTCATAAAGTTTCAAATAAATTGTTTAAGAGAAACCATTATAAAGAAACACTTGGGTGTATAAGTATTAAAATTAATAGAAGCTGTAACAAGAATAGTTTTCGTGTTGTAAGTAGCGTATCCTTGAAATCGCCACGCTATGGATTTTACCTAATGTTTAAGAAATGAGAAACCAGACGTGGGTAATCCAAACCTAACAATGTGGAAAGCGATTTGGCGAAATAGTCGATCAACAACATAATTTGAGAGTTGGGTGCACTTAAAAAAAGCTTCCTCACACTTTATTAGCGTTTTCCATAATTTGACAAAAGTATTTATCATTGGCGAGGAACAAATACAATCTAATAACATTGACGTCAACACTGTGGATGAATATGGGAATACCACTTTCTTGTTTTCAAATTGAGGTGAAAATGCTAACCTTGCCAAATTAAGATCAAAATAACAGAATTGTTGTTCGTCAACAAACATGATGTTATAGAAACATTTGGAATTGCCAAGGAAACTTTACTACATACATAATAACTAATAACATAATGTTGTCAGATGTTTCACATCGAACATATGAAAACTTTACATCAGGATTAAAACCTTCAATATATCAAAAGGCAAGTTGTTGGTTCTAACCATATATTTTTACTACTATATTGCTAGCGGCTATGAGTGGGGAGCTCACAGCGTAAGTGAGACAGACAACCAACTCTTTTACACACTTCGTGAGCTGTGCGCAAGCGTCGTCCAGCTAGGTGGGGAAGTGAACCTCACGATCAAGTTTAAAATTCCCTTCTAAAGGCGAAGTTCGAATTCTCAGGCATGCGCACGAGACGCGTAGTGCTCAAAGTGAGACTATGTCGTCGCCGTAATGTTTTCGCCCGTTCCCAGGCCCTACTAGTAATACAGTACTTTAATTAATGGTTCTAACATTTATTAGATATGTTCACGTATTCTATAAAATTTCAAAAAATGTTGAATTATTTTTTGTTTTTAATAAAAGTGGATGGATAAAATAGTATAGAGAAAAAAGAAACAAAACAAGATCAGCAGAAAACTCAACGATCGAAAGTAATAAACATACGCTAGCTATAAAAAAATCGAAAGAAAATTTATATAATCTGTTGTTCATCTAGGGGAGTTACATCTAAAAATGATTTGTAATTTCAAGCTAAAGAAATCGCGCGTTACTAGTTCTGCTGGCGTATGAATTATGATTTATTAACAAAAAAGCTGCGACCTAAAAAAATTATAAAAAAACAAATCTGTTAGCTATGCTTAGGTATTTTGGTTGTTAAATGTATTACAAGGTTGAACACGGGAATTAAATGCAGTGTTTGTGTTACAAACTATATCATCTAGTATTCTAGTATGTATCATTAAAGATAAACCTGCTTTTGCATCTACAATTTTTACATGTAAAGCGTATCTAACGCACAGCAGGACATTGCATAAATAACTGTAATGCCGTTTCGCGAATCATTACAATGTTCTTGACGTTTTGTTGCGGGAAAATTGGCTTGAATAAAAATTAATTGTGATTATTAGGTACTTAAAATTGCCCTATGATTTCAGTTTTCCATACTTTATGCGAAATATTACCGTTATTTTAATGAAAAATGCATAAGGTGCCAGTTGTCATTGGCACTAAAAATTTAATGTAACAATACTATATTTTAAGAATTATGCAAGGCCAATATCAAAGTTTTTCCTGTGTATTGTTGCTTCCATTATTTGTAAAACGGAATGAACACTTTTATTTTCATCTATGTTGTAATCTCTTATTTACCGGAGAAAGGATATTTTCTGAATTTTATCATTGTAAGTCCAATGGAATTGAGCCGGTATCTTCGTAGTTTGAAATTTTTGTCACCGGGCTCTTTGAAGAGGTTACAGATTATAGTATGCAGCCCGGCCCGGGTTAACACTATCAGATGTTATCAAGGGTTCGTTACCTAAATTCGCTCCATCAGCCAATATTTTGTTTGTAAGAGGTTGTAATACGTAGTTGTGTTAGTTTTAAGTTAGTACAAGGCCAGATATGGTTCGATAATGTAACTACAGTCTACAGTCTGCTTATTGTATACGCCGTGTGATTAGTGTAAATACAGGGTGAGTCATAAGTACGGTCATAAAATTTAAGGGTGGTTAGATGGCATTAACCAGAACAACTTTGCATAATAAAAAAATATGCCAAAAATTAATAATAATCCCACAAAAAAATAAAATATTCAATTGTTTACACTGATTGACGGTCACTGGAATGAATACAACTTGGCATAGCGCAGTAACCTTAAGCACAGGTGGTTATGATGAGACCGAATATGAGTAAAATTCAGGAGCAAAAAACTGTTTTATGGATATTTCAATCACATTTGGAAAGCGGTTAATGTACTCTTATCGGATTTACTTACTAAAGGTTTTGACGTTAGCCGTTAGTTCTCAAAAGTTTTCCGAGGCCCTACTGCATTTTTTTCCATACACAATTAATTTTTAGTGAAATGTGCTTCTACTCAGGTCAGTATACACCTATTTAATTTAATGACCATACTTATGAATCACCCTGTATATCTGAATTTATCTATTCCCGTGTTTTATCAACCAACGGGCAATTGTGCTCTATAAATTCAGATTTTAATATTTTGAGCTGTAGACTTTTAAAATAAAGCTCTCGACTTTAAAGAAGAAATTTCTACTTTTAAAATAGAAATATCTAATTTTAAACTAGAGATCTCTCGTCGTACCTTCTACCAATATTTATATGTTGGTTCTTAAGAGTCATGATGAAAGTAGTTGGATTTTTTACTTATTTAATTTTAATCAGGGCTCGTGACGCTGCTGAAGAGTGATGATAGAATAACAGAAATGTCTACTTTTATACTGTTTGAGGCTTTGCGGTTACTCGAATTATTCTTCTTAACTTAGAATTTTGGCTTAGACCGCGTAGTATTTGTAGATGAACGCCCAGCATTTTCTGGCTTAATGTGCTTTGCAGTTTTGTGCCGGATATCACACAAAAACCAGTCGCGCGTTTCTTGTGACGTCACAGTTAGAAACAAAACGAACTTAGTAGTTGCTACGTCACATAATTAATGCATACAGTAGTTGCTACGTCACAGCATTAATGCATACCTGACGTGTTTTGCCATTTTGGTGGTTTTAGAACTCAATTTACGCTGTTTCTGGTGATCACAAATTATTTTGTTGTTGAACCAAATTTATAGGTTAGCTAAATGTCAGATGAAGGTGTGCATTTGCCCGAAAGATTTGCGAGTATTTGGGATACAAGTTATTTGTAATACAAAGTTTTTCCTAAATTTTATGAATGCACGGCCCTGAAACCAAGATTGTCTCATGTTCTATCGAGCTAGTTGCGAATGTAATGCAAATATATAAGATAAGAAAAGGGCAATAAATAATTTATTTAGTGTAAATTATATTACACTCTTTTAATTTGCCCTGTGTTTGACATGTGGATTTCAATTGAAACTAAATAATTAGAAAGTGATAATTTTCCTTGCTAGTATTTATTTTAAATTCCCTATATTTTATTATCATTAAGGGCATGGTCATTACATTTATATGGCGCCCAACGTGGGGTCCGAACCGACGACTCTGAGAAAAAGAGTCTCATGCCCGCGACTTCACTCTGATGCTGGAAGTTGCAAGGTTTTGCAAAACGTTAGTGAATATGGATGCACAAACAGCAAAACGGCCAAATATGCCTAAGTATCCCCGTTCTCAAGATACACAATCAACACGAGCCACCAAAGATCATGGCCATCGCGCGGGTATTTCTTCGACTTCACAAGGTGCAAGGCGCATTAAGCCAGAAAATGCTGGTTGTTCATCTACAAATACTACGCGGTCTAAGCTAAAATTCTATGTTAAGAAGAATAATGTCTACTTTTAATCTGGAAATCTATATCACGTTTAAAATAGATTTTTCAAATTTTAAAAGTAGAAATCCACTCTTAAGTAGTAATTTGAACTTTTAAATTGAAAACTTCTGCAGGTTGCTAGAGGGCCTTCAAAAGAAAAACTTTAATTTAGACATTTCCCAATATCATTCTCTCGATTTTTAAACTAGGAATCTGAATTTTGTAAAGTCTAAATTGGTTCAGAAGGGTCATAATAAAATATATTGTAGAGATTCCGATTAAAAAAAGGAATACCCATGATGGTTCTGCAATATCACGATGAAAAAAATAGATTTATTCTTAAATCAGTTTAGAGATTTCTTTCTGTAAAGTAGAAATATCCACTGTCAGCGTAGAGATCCCGACATTTTTGTAGCAGAATTTCCGACCTGAAATATCTATACCATGAAGCAGCACCATGAAAAAGTATAAAGTAGAAATGTCTACGTGTAGCCCAGATATATTATTTTTTAAACAATATACTTCCATGACCGTTTAGTTTCGATTTTTTTTAAGTTACTGCTTCTCACGATTTCAAAGACTAGTACCTTTTGTACCTAACGTTTTCGATTATTTAGCTACATTTGACAAGTATTTCAAATATAAAAATTTTTGATGAAAATACTACTGTGAGCTTTATACTAAATGTTTTCCAATTTACTGAATTGAGCATAAAAACATCACGTATATGTGTATGCCAAATTGTACCAAATTACTTTTTCTGTTTTTTTAATTAAATAAAATCTATGTTTTTCCACCAACCTTCGTAGGGCAGTAGTGTAGCTCCCTTAAATGACGTTATTATTCACGGTTAAACTAACTGTTTCTTGTTTATTAAGTACAGTACTATCAGGCGTAAAAGCTTGTAACACTACTTTTAAACCACGTACATCCAACTTTAAAGTAGAGATTTTGACTTTAATAAGAAATCTTGAACTTTAAAGCAGAGATCGCGACTTTCGAAGTTGAGATCACGACTTCGTACAGTTCTTTACTTGTAAACTAGAAATATCGGTTTGCGGAAAAAAGTCACAGGAAAAAAAGTCACGGAATTAAAGCCCTCGGAAAAAAAATCACGCGGAAAAAGTCACCGGAAAGAAGGTCACCGGAAAAAAAGTTCCTTGGAAAAAAAGTCACCCGAAAGAAAGTCACCGGAAAAAAGTCCCACGGAAAGAAAGTCATTCGGAGAAAAGTTACCGGAAAGAAAACCACTGTAGAAAAAGTTGTCGAAACACACAAATCAGAAACGCCGCCGCCGTGTTTATTATTTTAAAAAGTCCCTTACATTTTTACATCCCTCGACTAAAAGACCAAAGAAATATTGTAATCATGGAAACGCGCCCTTCGAGATTTCTTCAGATCTTCACGTTTCAGGGTCCCTAGATTATGAAAAACATGTATTTTCAATTCTGCTGTTTGTGTTTCCGTCTGCCTGTTGGTGGTGTAGCTTTAAAGTATTTCTTGGATGAAGACGATATTTTGCATCCGGATTATACGGGTGTATATCTACCTGGCTCAAAACCGAGAACATTTCGGTTAAATATACACAGGGAGGACATCTTAAAAAAAATAAATTCTGCCTCTTTTTGCTTTAACTCAAGAACTATCAGTTAAATAAAAGTAATATTTTGCACATAGCTCAGAGTTTTACCCTTGACGAAAAGGAGCATATTTGGAAACAATCATACACGAGCGAACGCCTTAAAAAATATTTTTTTCTTTTAATATTTTCAAAATGTTTAGTAAACTCCTTTACATATTTTTTAAATCCCATTAGGCTAGTTGGCTAGTACAATATATCTATGTATATATATTTGAATACAGGCTTTTTTTCCGGGTTACTTTTTTCCGGGAGTTCTTATTCCGGATGACTTTTCTTCCGGGGGCTTTAATTCTGTGACTTTTTTCCTTTGACTTTTTTTCTGGGATTCAGACATATCTACGATGTATATGAAAGGCATGATGCAAAAGTATGATGCAAATGTGTACTTTTAGAGTTCTAATATTGAGAGCTCGACCTCGACTCTTAAAAGTAGAAAGCTGTGCTTTTAAAGCAGTAATTATATCGAATTTAAGGTAGAGATCATGAATTTTCAATTAGAAATCACCATTTTAAACCAGTGATTTCGGTTTTCGAAGTAATTATCAGGATATTGTTCAATTATCGATTTTTAGAATGAGAAATACCTACGATATATCCGAAGCAAGCTCGACCTTGACTTTAATTAAAGCAAAGATCCCGACTTTCGAACTTAATACTATAACTGTACAATTTTCGACTTTTAAAACCAGAAGTAGGTACTTGCGACGACCTTGAATGGGCATAGTGCAAAAGTATAAAGGAAAATGTATACGTTTAGGCTATAAATCTTTACTTTAAAATTTTGAAATTTCGACCTCGACCTGTAAAAGTGTAAATGTGAGCTTCTAAAGTAGATATATCCGATATAAAATAGAGATAAGTAGACATCTCATTTTTTTAAAGTAGAGATCTCGTCTTTTAAGTAGAAATCTCGACCTTGTAAAGCAGAGATTTCTCTCAACTATAAAAGTAGAAATTTTAGTTTTTCAAGCAAATATATCCAACTTTTTAATAAGGAGTCTCTACTTTTAAAGTAAATATTTCGTTTTTGGAAGTTGAGATCAGGATTTTCTAGGTGTCGATTTTTAAACTAGGAATGGATTCTAGATCTGAAGGTATGTGATGAAAAAGTATAAAGAGAAAATTTACGCTTTTAAACTATAACTCTCCACTTTTAATTTTGAGAGCTCATCGTCTACTTTTTACAGAGAAATTTCTATTTCTAAAGCAGATATATTCGATTTAAAGTAGAGATCTCACATTTTAAAAGTAGAAATTACGACCATGTAGATCAGAGATCTCTCTCCTTTTTAAAAGTAGGAATCTTGGGTTTTGAAGCAAATATATCCAACTTTTAATAAGGAGTCTCAACTTTTTAAGTAGATATTTCGCCTTCCGAAGTTGAGGTCACGATTTTGTAGAGATCTCGATTTTTAAACTAGAAATAGGTATGATTTATCTGAAGGTGTATTATGAAATGCAATTTTACATTTTTAAACTAGAAATTTCCACTTTTAATTTTGAGTTCTCGTCTACTACTTTAAAAGCATAAATCTGTGCTTCTAAAGTAAAAATGCGTAATGAAAAAGTATAGAAAGGTTATTATAGTGTTGCATAGCCATTAATATGCCCGTATGATAATAAATCTATCAATAATCCCGTAAACGAAGCAATTAAGATAAACCAACCCCCAATGGGTATAAATAGAGTGTAAGAACAAGCAGTATTCGGTAGTCATTTTCTACTTGCGTTATGTCAATGTATCAGGAGTGAACTTAGATTGTTTGGACATCTATTGTGAAACTGTTACTTGCATAATAAATAATTAGTTCAACGACTTGTATTATTGAATTCGGGTAGCTAGCCTACAGTCCTCGTTAGTGAGTGATTCAATTCATTAATTCAGTTGTGAATTAACGTCAAGTGTTAGTTGTGTGCACGGGTAGCTGGCCTACAACCTTCCGACCGAAGGTTCTGCTCAACTTCCACGTAGACAACCCCAGAAGTACGGAGCCTCCCTTTAGAAGCTCCCCTGGTGTCAGAAAGTTCCTGTAACCTCCGTGTTGGTTAGTCAGTTCCTGGGTATCCAACAATAGTTTGAAACTAGATATTTTTATTTTTAATATTTAGTAGAAGTAGTATTCCTTTGTTTTTTAAGCAAATATGTACCAACTAGCAACCAGTGAGACAAATGTCTCATTTAATAAAACAAAAAAGACAGTTTTTCACGTGATTTCTCGAAAACCGGAAGTGTCACGTAACTGAAATTCGGTTCCTGACCTGATATGACCATTCCAAACATATAACTTTCATAACTTTTTTCTCTATCTCTTACGGTTTGGCTGCTGAAACAGCGTCCTGGACAGACAAAACAGCGTCCCGGACAGATAAGTCTATTAGATAAAGGATATGGAACTTTAAAGTGGATATTTCGACTTTTAAGTTAAGTGAGATCTTAACTTTTAAAGTAGAATTATCGTTTTTCGGAGTTGTGACTTTGTAGAGGCCACGATTTTTAAATTAGAAATACCCACGATTGATTTGAAGGTGCATGACAAACAAGTATAAACAGAAAATGCGGACTTTTAACTAGAAATCTCCACTTTTAATCTTTGGAGCTTGACCTCGACCTTTAAAGTTGAAATCTGAGCCTTTAAAGTAGACATATGTATTAAAGTAGAGATCTTACTTTTTTAGTTACAAATATCAATTTTTAAGTTAAAGGCTTCTAAGTCAATAGTGTAGTCAACACAGGAATTACATTAAGAGTGGATATTGCTAGTTTAAAAGTAGAAATTGCTACTTCTAAAGTAGAAATTGCTACACCATTTGTTTAGTTTGCTTTAGAATATTTTTACAGATGTATTGTTTAAGTGAGACCTTTAAAGGTTCAAATTTTTAGTGTAAGAGGTGGGATTTTAAGTTTAAAATGAACCATTTCTACTACATTATGTCATCATAGTACGCGTTATTACCAAAACGTTTGGTGTTTCAAATTGCCGTTTACGCGAAATAGTAATCATTTTCCAACGAATTCTAAAAATTGTTCGGGCTGCAATTCCGAAATATTGAAATGCCGGTGGTTCGCTGGCAGCTGTCGTGCAAGCGGACTTTTGTAACAACGGCTATAAAATTTGTGGAACAATTCCGAAAGCAGTCGTGAGTAATGGACATTGCGTGCTTCGTGGTCACTTCTCGGGTCACACGAAATTGTTGCAGGTTTCGATACCATCGAAGGCGCCGTGAAGGAGCTGCCATCTTGCTGGGCCGCCGGGGCCCGATTCGAATCGCTGTTTGTGATATTCAGGAATATTTCGCTCAAATGCACAAATATTGCTGCGAAGTGCGAAGACCCCGAGTAAATATTTGATTACTTTGTGGTCGGTCGCAAAATTATGTAAGAAAGTGTACAAGCCGGAATTTGGCGGCTGCACGTGGAGAATTCTATTACAGGCGCAACAATAAAACTGCGCCTGCAAAGTGCAGCCTTGAAAGTCTAAAATCAGTAATAAAATTGCGGTGATTTTAATTTGTAATAGAAACATTAGTTTTTAATTGGGTTTTAGGTTTGAACTTTTACTGCCATGCCTAGGATTTTGAGTGTAGAATTGGAAGGATTTGCGCTAATGGAAAAATAGAGTTTCTAGGAACTGAGATTTTAGAAAAAAACCAAGAAAGTACGTTATATTTTAATTTATTAATCTGTTTGCTTTACAGGCGCTGTTTTGCATTTTATACTGTTTGAATTAATCAACATGGAATAGCTAGGGTAAATCCACTAATTCACAACAATGCTGACATTTTAAATAGTTTACTCAGTTAACTGAGTTAATTGAGATTTCGTATATTATAGCAGCTGAGGGAAAAAGGGAAAATAATGTATAAATGTTGCTGTTTCAAACAAAATGAATTATTTGTTTAATTATCTTTCAGTAAAATATTCGTGTTAGAATGAAAATGGGTTTTTCAAAATTTCCGGTTTTTCGGAATTATAAAATATTACTGGTAAATTCCCGCTATAGAAAACCGCCTGGCGATGGGAAATGTGAACGGTACTCAACTCCCTTATTTGGACCTTACCCTACCTCTGGACTTTGAAAATACTTACTTAGCTGCAAACCAAGCGGAACTGCATTGCGTTTTACAAATGCAAATAACAGACAAATTCAAAGAAAATCTGTTGAGATCACATTTATAATATTACATTATATTACATTACAAACACATGTACACATGTAAAATTCTTATTCTAGGTACATAAAACACATTTAAAATGTATGATAAATCACTTACTTATATAAGTTACGGACCCCAAGCGTCGCACAAAATCTTTGCCAAACGTATTGAATCCCTCTTCGCCACAGTTAAGCGACGAAGGCGGGCTCGCAGGTGTAGCGAGCTGCTGGTTCGAAAACAGAGTAGAAAGGGTAGCTCCACAGGCCTCGATGCTACACACGATGTAGGGGAAAAATTTCTTCAGAGCTTCATTTGAAGAATCAACAACGGCAGTTCAAAGATTACGAGCATCCAGTTTGAATCCATACGCGAGGAATGGAATGTCTTTAGGGATGCGTCGATTAACAGGGATGGCTGCGATACAATTCGTCGATGAACTATAGTGGTTGACATTAACAGAAACTTCATATAAACTTGGCTTCTTCTCGAAAAATAATTATTATTGAGGTACGCTTCCTGGCTACCACGCTAACACCTGTGGTAGTCGACAACCCCTGATAAGGGAATTATTTCTCCATTTCGACGGGCAAGGCTAGCCACCTATCCGACTTATGAGCAAAGAAGGCTCATAGAACCACAACTTTGTGAAACTAAACAGCCCACTGGCCTAACATAAGAGGAAGAAGAAGTTAGAAGTTAATTGAATTTAAATTATTTTTTCTACGATCGTGTCAAGATGTCAACTTTTTGCACAGTTTCTAGTGTCGAAAGTGACGTTTGTAGCACTCTTACTATTAGCGCCTGAATTACGTCTTTTTCGCACGTTACCATTGGCGGCGTGTTTTAATACTATATTAAAACACGCTTTGTCGTACAATTGAATGTCAACATAACATAGAATGTCTAATACAATGTGACGGAAAAAGTGTCACCGAACTAAGTTTATATATTTCTGTTACGATCGTATAAAAAATAGCGTATGATACACGTGTATAAGTGCCATTACAGCACTAGCGACGTGGTTTAAAGGGATACACTAGTATCATGACATACTATTAAAATGATGGCATCTTTACTTATCACAACCATTCAGATTATATACATCTATTGTAATGGTCTTAGGCCCCAAGACACGACTCTGCTTGCGGTACAGTTTAAGAAACAAGTCAATAAGCACAGGTGTTTTATGTAACTGCAATACTAAGGTTAAATTTCAATCAGTAAATGCATTGGAAAAGAGATGCCTGTATTAATAAATGAATTGAGTAGGGAACGCAAAGGGAAAAGCTTGTTTTTCACAGGTTGAAGTCGAAGTTCAAATTAATTAAATATTAGGTTTGGGCAGAATGAATAGCCAAACCAAAAGAAATAAATAGTTTGGTATGTGCAGGACAATGAAGCGTAGATTTCAATATAGCTAAATAGGTAAAGTTGTGAGCAATCTAAAAAGGTATAATAAGCCAGAATAAAATAATAATGTCGCAAAGAGCAAATTAGAAGGCTGACAGAAAGTCAGGGAAAAGCAGACAGTAAGACATGAAAAAAGCAAGTGAAAAGCAGACAGATGGACATCGAAAAGCATTTATGAAGGAAGTGAACTCTTTAAAATGATCAGTGTAATTACGCGAGTGAATCAGAGCAGGGCAAATAATAAAACGTGTGGTAGCGCAAAGTGACATTTTAACAATTAAAAATGTGGACAATATTTTAGGTATAAGAAATTTGTAAATTTAATAATTAGTAAGTAAACTTATTTCAAAATGTATTTAATTTGAACATGGCTAATTTTCGTTTGTATTGGTAACCATAGTTATAGATTAGTTTTTGTTTATAACGGACAAAGGAGAGAACAAATGAATTAATTTAGAAGCTTAACATGTAATTTTGTGCTCCACTTCAACGAAAGTTTTATACAATAAAATTAAATATTACGAGCAAAAATAGTGTTATCATTGTGTTCACCAAGTGTTAAGGTTCACGTGGGAACGTTAGTGGCGATTTCCGCAACAGGAAAATTCATTTCCACCGAGAGCACTTCCGAGGATTGCGGTCGCCATTCACATCAAGATTCCGATGATGAATTCCGGCCAAAAATAGGGTCCAGAGCCAGGGTTTTCTACTGCGACGTATCAGGCAGTAGTGCAGGACAGCGACTAACAGCACGAACGCCGGGGGAAACCGTTCCAGAGGAAGACATCAGTTGGGCACCCTTTTGCGAATATTGAAGCGAACATCTCAAATTTTAAGGTACTGTTTTAACCTAAAAATATTAGTGTGAGCATCCATAAATTTGTGTGCATGCGAGATCAAACCTTGCTTATCAAGATACAAGCATATCCTAGCATCCAGCAAAGGTTCAATTCAAATTAGAAGCATTTTCCCAAGTGTGAGGCTAGGCGGAGATAAAACAATTGCGAGAATTGAACGGCGTTCCTTCTGACGTCACATACAAATTAATGCCTGTAATAAATGATAATAATAACCGCCAATGCGCTCCGATTTAAATAAATACCTCTTCGAATGTTCACAAATTTTGATTTTAAAGTCAACAACGCTTGCCGCACAATACGAACCATTTTGTGTTTTTGACAGCATTGCATACATTAGCGACTGCGTAACTAATTCGGGTGCACAGTGGCGCATCAGTTTAGGTAAAAATTTACAAATTATTAGGGATTCACCCCTGGGAATAGAGTTGATTGTTCTACCGAGCTAGCGTTACGATAATAAATTGCAAATAAATAAAATACGAAAAGGGCATAATACTATTTATTTGGGCCAAGTAAATAAAAATAGGAAACACCAATATTTTAATCAGTTTAAGTCTGAAATTATAATTAATAAAAACACACCTCGTAAGTCAATTAATAATTATCACAACAAACCATAGCACTATATCTACATGCTAAATAAAATAAGGCGCCAGTAGCTGTATAGTGACAACGATAAACTCAATGGAACTATACATTGTTCACCGAACAGGAATAGTTAAGCCACTCACCACAAATGTATGCATGTCCAAAACCAGTTTGACACGCTAAAAATTAATAAAAGTTACAAATAAGTAAGAGCAGCTTGACCCATGTAGTACCCGCTGGCATATAATACAAATTTTAAAAAACCAACAAACAATAGAAAATGTAAAATATTGTGCGTTTTCGTAGGGAGTAGCTTAACTGTTTCTGTTCGGTGAACGGGGCATAGCAGTCTAAATAAACTCCACTGTCCGCTCACGGCTTGTATCTTTCACGAACTTGGGAAAGTACCAGAAGTAAAATTTTATTACCAATATTTTAATAAATTTAACATTCATAGGGTACAGCTTAATGGATTAAATTAAGATTGAGATGAGAAGTCACCTTTGATGTTTTAAATTAAAGATAATACACATATAATGCTGGGTTCGATATATGCAAAGCAACGCAGACGGTTAAGTCAATATAACTGCATAGTTACGCCTCGTTTGTAAAACAAGGAAAAGTAAAAAATTAAATATTATTAATATTATTAACAAAAAAAAATTGTCGACACAAACTCATGATGAAAAAAGTATGCCGGTTTTATAAACAAGCAAAAGAATTGAATTAATTGTTCGTCTTAATACGAAAAGCGTAGAGATACATATACCTAATTCAAGGAGTCGCGGCGCTTATCACAAAAACCTTTGGGTAATGAAGCGCATTCATAATTACAAAAAAACAAATGGTCTCGCATACTACCTTAACAGATAATTCTATAAGTCGAATGAAATCCAAAATTAATTAAATTGACATGCCAATAGCGTAAGTAAAATCCAAAATCAATTAAAAAGTTAAGCTAATTGCAGGCAATTGCAGATTGTTGAATCTAAACAAATGATTAAAAATTTAACGCTTGAAAATATATTAACAAATTTCAAGGACTCCGTTATTTCAAAATTCTGCGAACGCGCGATTGTTGAATTCTAAGCGCCTATTGGTTTGGATAGAGTACGTTAGAAGTTTTAGTGTTTCTTGTCCCTGGTGTATAGCGACTCTATTTGGCAGTAGGGCGGTAAAACAAATTTCATATTGCGTTATCCAAGATGTGGCAGGTCGGACAGCGGTGCCGTTTCAAAGCAAGTGGGTTCTTCAAATCTATAAAAAAGATATGGAACACTCAGGAGGTTACCCATATAACGAATTAATCGCTGAAGAAGCCACGAATCCGGGAGCACTGAAAAACGTCTGTAAGTGACAATCGGTCAGTAGAGAAATGCGAGCTAATTACGGAAAATCTGCACGCCGCCCAAAAAGAAGAAGAATTCGCTCGTAAATTGGCCGCTACATGGGATGGCGACCACTTAGTAGAAAACATCTTTCATACTGACAGCACACCACTTTCTAAGAACATCGGAAAAAATTCTAGGAAAAACAGGAGGAAGCCTCCGCCATCATATTAAGAGCATATAGCCCAACAGTCCAAGAGGTATCAAATTAAGATTTGAAAAATTAACCAAAATAAAAATAGGCAACATGCTCCACACACAGGCGCTTAAAATGACTTACCTCGAAGGACACAGCATCTTTATATTTGCAAGAAAATTCGCCAAAAAGGCGATTTTATTAAAGCCTTAAAGAGCTGTTCCGTAAGGTTAAAAATACAAGTTTGGGTCGTTACACTATTGGAATTATTTTTATGACGTTTGATGCAAATTTTGATTGATTTGTAGAATTCGACACTTCTTTCCACTTGTAATTACAATATTTACCTTCGATTAATAGGACATTTCAAAAACAGTTTCTAAATTGCAGTTTTGAAGGAATTTCACAAAAACAAAATTTTTTTCCGCCCAATAGTTCAGTCACTATGTCCAAAAATAAGGCCTTTGCTGGAAAGTGAACCGAAATTTGAAATTCCTTTTTTGGGGTGTTTGGGGGGCCCAGCAAAGCTAAACTTTAAGTTGTCGATCAAGATTTCCTATGGGCTATTTCCGCCATCTTGATAAATGAGTGCGTTTGATTTTCTTGCGATAAATCGGTTCCCGGTTCACTACGTGAAAATAATGTCATCTTTTTTTAGAATTTTGAATGCTCTATAATTTATGTTCTATTACTTTTTCGCGTACGAGCGATATTTGTCGAGATATCGAACGCGAAACGAGACTGTGAAAGGGTCGAGATTTTTTTTTCAAGCTTCTGGGCTTGTGTTTCATTTCTCTTTCTATTTAGCGAAAAAGTAATCATTATCAAACTTGTAGAGGTTGAAAATAGCTTCAATTTGACCTATTATAAATTGATATGCGACTAAAATTACGACTTGTAGAGCGGGCCAAAGTTGTCAGTCGGGGCTTAATTTTTATTACATGTATCGTACTACTACATAAATGGCATAATAAACTTCATTGCATTATGAGAATCGTTATATTTCAAGTAGCCAGTACGTAAGTTGTAATTTTTGACGTTTCTGCTATGGAAGATCGGTTTAGAAATTTCTAATGAAGTAAATTTATTAGTAAGGCCAGGATAGAATCCCAGTTTCTGATGATGTCAAAAACTTGTCTTTATCTTGATAGTGATTTTAAATTTACTAAACATATTTCAAAATGTCTACAAAAATCATATAGTTTCTTGAAACTTATTTATCAAAATCGACAATTTTTAAGTGTAAATGTGAAAACCGTCTTGTGTAATGCATTAATCTTGTCCTGTTTTGATTATTGTGACGTTGTTTATGATTCACATTTAAGTAGCTTTAATATTGCTAGAATTAAGAAAATTCAGAACTCATATTTACGGCTTGCTTATATTTGGAATACGAAAATATGAAAGAATTTCTTATAAGCTGAAAGATTCAAGCTGGCTTAATATGAAAGAAAGGCGCTTCTTTCATTCTGCATTTCTTTTCCACAAGATCATTTTGTGTAAATCACCGAGCTACTTATACAACAAAATAAAGTTTAGAACCGACTTACATACATAGGTACTTTAAATATAAGATTTAAAGGAACGCTGACTCCACCTCAACGTAAGTCAGAATTTTTCAAGCGATCGTTTTCTTACAGAATAAACTGCTCAATTACAGATCTAAAGAGTAGCTTCAGAACGTGACCACCGAAGTTCTGTAGATGGCGCCAAGTGGAATTATAGCGCACCCAGAATGTGTAGTTCAAAACGTGACCACCGAGGTTCTGTAGATGGCGCCAAGTGAACGAGCCGCCACCGTGCTAAAATGCTTGGAAATTTTGTTTGCAAAGTGGAAAATCGCCACCTTTCGCCAAAACCAAATAGCGCATGAAGGTGCTCGGGACTTTAGCAACAACTTTGCCCCCTTTCACAATTTCGATATCTGTAGCCGTTCGAAAGTTACAGGCGATCCAGACAGACAGACAGACAGACAGACAGACGGACGGACGGACAAAGCGTTCGCATAAGTACGCTGAAGCTACTAATAACTAAATGCTATAATTTGTTACCAAATGTAGTAAGAGGCTATTGTACGTCAAAATTTAAAAAAGCTATTTTTCACAATTGTATGGATAAACATCAATCAATTAATTATTAGGGTCAAAATAACACACTTAGTAAATTGCTATATCACTAAACACCGCCATAGCTGTTTTGTGCGTAATATTTTACCTGGCGCCAAAGCGTAGATCGTTGGATTTTTTTTGAATTGTTTTTTTTTTGTTTTTCACCGGGTTAAGTGGAAGAACAGCGGATAGATCTGTTTTTCTATCAAGTTGAACTTTGCCTAAGACAATATTACGTTTTAGTCAACATTTTTTTGTCTAATTTTGTAATAATTTAGTAAAGACCTTTATTATTATTATTACTATTAATATACAGTAATATAATGCTGTATACTATCTACTTGATGAAATATAATGATTCCAATAATGCAATGAAGTTTGTTATGTCATCTACGTAATAGTACGATACATGAAATAAAAACTACGCGCCAACTTGACAACTTTGGCCCGCTCTACAAGTCGTAATTTTAGTCGCATATCAATTTATAATAGGTCAAATTGAAGTTATTTTCAACCTCTACAAGTATGATAATAGATACTTTTTCGCTAAATAGAAAGAGAAATGAGACACAAGCCCAGAAGCTCGAAAAAAAATCTCGACCCTTTCACGCTCTCATCCTTACGCGTTCGATATCTCGACAAATATCGCTCGTCCGCGAAAAAGTAATAGAACATAAATTGTAGAGCATTCAAAATTCTAAAAAAAGATGTCTACATTATTTTCATGTAGAGTTAAAGGGAACCGATTTATCGCAAATAAATCAAACACACTCATTTATCAAGATAGTTGAAATAGAACATAGGAAATCTTGGTCGACAACGAGGTAAGCTTTGCTGGACCTCACCAATACCCCAAAAAAGAAATTTCAAATTTCGCTTCACTTTAAAGCAAAAATGACTGGACTACAAAGGCTCTCTGTCAAATAATCACATTTTTGAAACAGTTGATTTTGATGTAATCACAAAGCCGTGGAAGTAGCAGTGAGAAGTTCCAGGAGTGCGCATCTGCTTTCTCTTTTGCTTTTATTTCAGGCACTTATCTTTTAATCTGGAATTCTCACTTTTCTTGCAAACCCTAATTAGGTACTCAGTATTTTTAATCTTTTTTATCATCAAAATAACTGGAAACAGAAACAAAAATACACAAACACCTTCAAGGTTTAGTTTCGATAAAAGTAATCCTAATGTTATTGTGTTTTTACATACGAAGTTGCTTTGCAACAGAAGTAGAACAAACCCACACTTGCGGTACTATCACAGTACTGGAGAAGAATATCAAATATTTACCCATTGCAGGTATGAAGAAAATGTTCTGTTATTCATAACCTGGAAGAGCAGCTGCATTTATTTAAATAAATTAGCATAGCTTACAATTGCGATTAATTTTCTTTCCTAAACCGAGACTGAGCAGGGAGAAGAGTAAAGTGTGCTAGCTATATTTCAACATAGGTACTTATTAAATATAATAATTCAATCTGAAAATATTTATAAAATAATAAATTAAATGCCATATTTATAAATCTACAATCCAAATCTTACTGGGGCTCGTTTCGTATTTTCATAAAGCCGGGTGTACACCTTACCAGGAATGCGTCTGTTCCGAGTGCAATTTCATGCGCGTTATTATTCGGTTATGTAGCAAACTCAATGGCTAAGACTTTATCGCCACGTTAAATAAAGATTAATTTTATAATTGTTTCATAACGCAATTTGTTTTCGCAGTTATTGTGCACAGCTGCCATTAAAACCGCACTTTATGTGAATGGGCTTTAATTGAAAATGGAGACGATCTGATTGAAATACATTTTATGTAGTAATTAGAGCAAGACCTGTAATTAGAGCCGGAGCACAGTCATTAAATGGACTGCAATTTTCTAACATTTGGTGTCGCTAAAGTCGAAAGAGAAGATCGACGTGCTTTCTTTGAGTTATAGCCGAGAATGCCGAGATTAAAATCAGGAATTATTACGTTTATATCTAAATATAGCCACCGCCAAGATTCAGACATAGTTTTTTATTAGGATTTTTTGTTTATTTTTCACTAAGCAAGTTGCAAATGTTTTAAATAGTCGTTAATTAAATTCGTGGTTTTCTTGGGATGACGTCATTGTGTTTAAAATTAGAATTTTAAATCACAAAGGAGGGGATCTTGTCAATAACTTTTTGCAGGATCCAAATTGAGATTTACTCGTTTGTGTTTGTCTAACCGTTAAGTTGTATTCTATGCTTCTAGACGCCATAAAAGTAAATAGCACCATAAATAAAATTTCTATCCTTTATCTTCTTTGATAAAACTGAAGGTAACGAACTGTACATACACAGAAACAATGAACTTTTTTATAGCGTCGCGTAAACACGTTTTCGCGTATTAAAACTTCATTATTGTCATGTGCACCACAAAACGAGCATCATGTTCCCCGGCACCATAATGTTCGATTTCAACGTTTTCTACTACCAGCCGCCTGATGATGACCACAGGTTGATTAGTTTAACCGTATACAACTGCTTCGGTCAATCTAAACCAAGTTTTTGTTGCAGGCCATGTGAGAGATCCAGGCAGAACGACATGCCCGAGGCCGAGAGCCCCTTGGGGCATTGGCCCCACAGCCTCAGCTCCATGCTCGCATGCCTGGGGTGCACCGTCGGGCTCTTCAACATATCGCGGTTTGCCACCCTGACAGTGCACTTCGGGGCGAACTTCATTTTCCAGTTTTTTCTTCTCTCCATTATCATCGGCCTTCCGTTGTTCACACTGCAGCTGTGTCTGGGGCAGCAGCTGGGTGCTGGTGTGATCGATATGTGGAGGATATCCCCGCTTTTCCAAGGAGTCGGGGTTGCCCTCCTAGCTTCTCAAGCCTTCATCGGGTTGTACAGCATCATGGGGGTGTCATGGATGTTTGTGTATTTCCGGGACTCATTCATCACGAAGATGGACCGCTACCGGTGGGCTGAACCGTACGCCTACTACAGAGATGGTGAGTTTTTCTTGCCGGAGCTAGTCTGGGTTTTAATGGAGTGATTTGCAGCAGACGTGAAGTCGCCTGATAACACCACATTCAAGCTGTCCGAAACGGTGTCGGACTATTTCAGTGGGGTGGTTTTGCAGAGGCATCACTTGAAGTCTGGAAGCTTCTCCGGCACCATTAAGTTCCAGCTCGCGTTCAACTTGGCAGTGGTGTGGATGATTGTGTTCGTTTCACTGAGCAAAGGGCTGCGCTCCTATGGAAAAGTGATTTATGTTTTCACGCTTTTGCCAGTGTTCGGTATGTTCGTGGTGTGTGCCAAAATCCTTAGCCTGATTCCTCCGGATTTTGTGTATGTGGTTTTTCCTGAAACCTCATGGAGCGAGTTCTTTCTGAATGCCAGGGTAAGTTACCTAAATATTTTATTAATTCAATTGGCGCTGAGAAATTTACTACATTGTTTGCTGTCTCCTGCTTTATACTATTCTATACTAACGGGTGTTCATAAACAGTCGTCATCCCAGTAGGTTTTGACTTCAGAAACGTATGTCTATTAAAATTGAGAAAAAATGCGCTATGACAGTAGTCAATGACGTTTCATTGTGTTGCACGAATTAATCAAAGACATAACATTTTGTTTTTCAAAGCAACTGGGATGACGACTGTTTATGAACAACCGTTATAATACTATACTATAATTGGATTTTTTTTCTGCTGGACAATAAACCATTATTATTATTTATATATAGGTAATATTAACGCAACTTTCCAATCTTTGGGTATCTTCTCTGTCTGCCAGCTTGTGTTTCATATTTCAGTCAACAATTCTGTTTCTTTTTCACTCATTTTTTTTAACATTTCTGACATGATCTTTTCGTTACCCAGCGCTTTGGTATTTTTCAAACACCTGATTGCTTCTTTAATTTCTTCCTTAGTTATTGTTTTCTTCTCGTTACTTGTTAATATTCTGTTAATATTCAGCTTGAAATTTTATAAAAAATGTGTCTCTTCAACTAACGCTCTATTTTGTACCGTTTTTGTAGAATTTGTAATTTTTGAAAATGTTTGACATATGCTAAAAAATTAAAAATGAAATTTTTGACTAATTATAAGATCACTGTAAAAGGAGGTTGCGTAAGTGTATCACACCAGATTTTTTTATTATTCTTGCACACTCTACAGGCTTGTTTAGCAGCTTTTATTAAAATCTCCTTATAAGACTTCCATACTTGTTCTAGGTTGCATTTTGCACCTCTCCCTTTTTTGTTTACCTGCATCTACTAATTCTTTATATTTGTTTGCTATTTCGCTATCTTTTAGTCTAGGTACATCATATAAAATCGATCCTCTTCTACCTTACGGTGTCGAGGCGTCGCGGCAGAAGTTCCTCCATCCACGACGATCATTTGCTAATAGTTCCGCTTGTCTCCACTGTATCTCTCTTTCCTGGAGCTCCTTGGCTACCTCATTATTCCAACTCCTATTTGGTCTGCCCTTTTTCTTTTTCTTGTCAATTGCAGTCTTCCATATTATTTTAACCTTTCTATTCTCCTTTATCCTCACTACGTGACCGAACCACGTTAATTGACGCGACTTTAATGTTGATTGCACTGAGTTAACCCCAAACCACTCACGTATCACATTATTGTTAATACGATCTTTCCTCGTAATTCCCGCTGCAGATCTAAGATAACGCATTTCACATGCTTGAATTCTACGTCTATCCCTGTCGCTCATAGCCCAAGTCTCACTACCGTATGTTAAAACTGCCACATATATGGTGTTAAATATTTTCCCTTTTGTGGCATTGCTTACTTCTTTTTTCCTTATAAATGTTTTGTTCAGTGCATAATACAATTTGTTACCACTCTGGATCCTGTTGTTAATTTTTGCTTCTAAACTGGCTCCTGCACTTATGATTGAGCTCAAATATTTGAACTCTTCTACTTGTTTCACTTTTATGTTGTTTATCATTATTTCTATTTCCTGTTTATCCTTTCCTATTACCATTGTTTCCGTTTTATCTATATTAATATTCATATCTGTAGATCTTAGTTGTTCGTTCCACACTGTTACATTGTTTTGCAGGTCTTCTTCTTTATTTGCAACTATCACCAAGTCATCCGCATACAACATCTCAGATACGTAAACTTGTTGTAAATTATAGACCCCTACTCTTGCTGTTTTTAATCTTTGTCTACATGACTTGTATAATTCATCCATTAATAGAATAAATAGGAGTGGACTCAGGACTCCCCCCTGTCTGACCCCTTTGGTTGTGACAAATTCGGTTGAGGTCAGGTTATTGGTTCTTACTACATTTCTGGTGGTTAGGTATAAGCTCTTGATAGCTCTCACTAGCATTCTATTAACTCCTCTATTATGCAGTATTTCCCATATTTTTTCTCGAGGGCAGCTGTCGAACGCCTTACTAAGGTCGATAAAGCATAAGTATAATTTACTATTGTGAGCTGTTGTTTTCTCGACTAGTTGCCTAAGGCTGAATATTAGGTCTATTACTCCTCTTTCTGGTCTGAAGTCGCACTGATTATCATCAATTGTTGATTCTGTTTGTTGTCTTAGCCTTCTCTCAATAATTATTTCATACACCTTACTAGCCACACTTAATATAGAAATACCTCTGTAATTAGAGCAATTTTTTGTATCTCCTTTCTTCGGTATTGGTAGTATTATTGCTATCGTCCAATCTCGTGGTATCACGCCTGTTTTCCATGATAAGTTAATTAATTTATATAGGCAGGCTCTTCCTTCCGCGCTCATATATTTGAGCATTTCAGCTTTTAAGTTATCCTGTCCTGCGGCTTTTCCATTTTTTAAACGCTTGACAGCTGCATTTACTTCATCTATTGTAATTTCTTCTTATTGTACTTCATTTTCATTACTGCTTTCATTATTATAATTTTCTCATTCTATGTTTCCTTCTAGCAACTCGTAGAAATACTCCCTCCATCTTTCTACAGTTTTTATACTGTCTGTTATTAATTTGCCCTCTTTGTCCATTGTGAACTTTAATCCCCCGTTTTTGTCTTTTCTTAGATTTTTTAAAGTGCGGTAAAGGAGTTTTGAGTTTCCTTGTCTGTCTCTTTCTAGTTTATTTCCTAGTTCTTCCCACGTCTTCTGTTTCGCCTCCTTGATTTTATCTTTTACTATTACTCTTTGCTCCTTGTATAATCTATAATTTTCTTCAGTCCTGTTACTATGATATCTTTTCCATAGCTTCTTTTTTTTTTCCGACTTCAGCTTTTATTTCACCGCTCCACCAGGTGGTACCGTTGTTTTGTCTCTTTGTCGTTTTTCCACATACCTCTTCAGCTGCCTCTCTGATCACTGTTTTAAACATATTCCACAATGGTTCTACGTCGTTTATGCTTTCCCAGTATTTATTATTAAGCTTCTTTCTTACTGCGTTTGCATATTTAAATCTTGTTTCAGGCTGTAATAATTTATAGACTTTTATACTTGGGTAGCTACCCAAGCTTTAGTCTAGGTATATGTTCTTATTGTTTTAAATTCTACTCTTCTTTCGTTTTTTCTTATTTCATTTTCTACGTTATTTTTATTTTTATCCCTTATCACTGCCATCAGCAGGAAATGATCGCTCCCTATTTCATAGCCAGTTTTAACCCTAGTGTTCGTTATATTTCTTGTATTTGTTTTTTCTACTATTATGTAGTCAATGATTGACTTTTATATAATAATAATAATAATGTAAACTTTATTTAGCAAACTTGCTGTATAAACATCAAACACAAAAAAATGAAATAAAAATAAAAACAGTTCATTTTTAACACCTATTATAATTATGCTATTGTAAAAATATTTTCCTTAATTTTAATTTCAACATATTTACATTCGTACTATTTTTAACTGCAAGCGGTAACTTATTATATTCTATCGATGCTTTAAAGAATATTGAATTTTGGCTCTTTTCATATTTTTTATGTTGTAGTACAAAGTTTCTTTTATTTCCTGTATCATATTCATGAAGCTGATGAAATTCTTGTATTACAGTATCAAAATATACCGGCATTAAGCCGCATTCAACCTTATGAATGAAAATAAGAGCTTTCATTTCACAAAATTTATTAACATTAATCCAATTTAATGATTTCAACATAAAATCTATGCTTGTATATCTATTGCACTTCAATATAACTCGCATTGCACGATTTTGGAATAATTGCAGTCTATCTATATCCCCTCCTAGCCAAGTACAGTATTGTGCCGGCATAATGGAAATGAGGTAGAATTATACAATTATATACTGCCTCTCTTGCCCATCTACTTAAAAAATCGCTAGATCTATTAAGTACCCCTAACTTTTTTGATATTTTCTTACACGTATATTCTATATGTTCACCAAAAATTAACTTATCATCTACTATTATACCTAGATATTTGAAAGAATTTACTATTTCTATATTTACATCTTCAATTGTTATGCTGAAGCCCTCATTTTTCCATTCTGTTTTTTGTGCTTCTTTGCCTATCGTCATTGCCTTAGTTTTATCTGTATTAAGTTTTAATTTGTTTGATTCTAACCATTTAGTTATATTTTCCAGATCTTCATTAAGTTTGCTTTGTACTTCCTTTGCATTCGTGCCCGCAATGTATAAGATAGTATCGTCTGCAAAGAGGTGAAACTTACAATGTTTGATTACATTATCTATGTCATTTATATACAATATGAACAGTAGAGATCCTAGGATGCTTCCTTGAGGTACTCCACAGTTCACTTGTACATACTCCGACTGTATTTCTCCACATCTAACATTCTGTTGTCTATTTGACAGATAATCCTTAAACCAACGCAGTACTGTGCTACCAATTCCATAATTTTCCAATTTATTTATCAGTCTCTCTATCTATTGTCTCGAAAGCTCTTTTGAAGTCCAAAAATACAGTAACGGTGACCACATCATTATCATTATTGTTCATCCAGTCATTCAATATGTATTGAAACGCAGCTTCACAACTATAATTTTGTCTAAACCCTGATTGATATTTGGTAAGGATATCATTCAATACTACGTAATTTAATAATTGTTTATAAACTATTTTTTCTAATATTTTTGCTATGGCAGGAGGCGTGTTGACAGGTCTAAATTGCTCTGCTTTTTGAGTGTTGATACTTTTCTCAGAGGTATTATTGTCGTCTTTTTAAGATTTTTTGGGACCACACCACTTTCCAGTGAACTATTAATTAAATTTATTAGGGGGTTTGCCACTTCATCAAATACTATTTTAAAAATTTATATTGTAACTTCATCAGGTAGAGTAAAGATTACTTTTCTTATTTCTTCCACACTTATTAATGTAAATTCCTGAAATTTGGCGATTCTATTTATCATTTCTAAAGCATCATACCTCACTGGTATGCTTTGTGTAATTTCATTAATACTGTCAACAAAGAAGTTATTAAATTTTTGTGCAATTTCAGTCATATCCTTATAAAGAGTACCATTAAATTCTATTTGTTTATAAGGCTCTATATACCGAAAGGTAAAAGAGGCTATAGATTATGAATGAATGAATGAATGCTTATTAGAGACTACTATACTTCGCGCAGCGAACAAATAGAGTGGGTTATGCAACCCAAATGACATGTTACAAAGCTGACGGGATCAGTAATTTAATAATAAATACTAAAAAATCAGAGATGGCGGTCCCTATAATTAGACCTAATTTCAGCTGACATTAAATAATTTTTTGAGGTTATGATACAAATAAAAACTTCGACCAACTTAGAAAGCATGCCATTTGTGAACTTGTAATATGTAGGTAATAATGAGATTTAGCTAGAGCCAGGCCACATGCCTACATATTACAAGTGTACAAATGCCATGTTTTGGAAGTTAGTCGAAGTTTCTATTTGTATCATAACCTCAAAAAATTATTTAATGTCAGCTGAAATTAGGTCTAATTATAGGCACCACCATCTCTGATTCTTTAGTATTTATTATTAAAATACTGATCCAGGCAGCTTTACAATATGCCATTTGGGTTGCATAAGACACTCTATTTGTTCGCTGCGCGAAGTATAGCAGTCCAGTGAGACAAATGTCTCATTTAACGTGCCTTCAAACCTCGATCGGTTAGGCAACCACCCAGACCTGGAAGGTGTCAAAGTGGTTGCCTAACCCGATCGACGTTTTAAGGCGCAGAGGGTCGCAGCTCCGTTTGGCCACTGAAACATTTTTATTTAATACGCGTTCTATTTGAAAAACGGTCTTTTTTGTGATTTCTCGAAAATCGGAAGTGTCACGTGACTGACATTCGGTTCCTGAGCTGACATGACCATTCCAAACATATAACTTTAATAACTTTTTTCTCTATCTTATACGGTTTGGCTGCTGAAACAGCGTCCCGGACGGATCAGCGTCCCAGACAGACAAGTCTATTAGATAAAGGATACTCTTTAGCGTTTTCCACATTAATTTCGGATCGTGTTTATTTTGATCTACTGCTAGTTCATAATATTCTCTTTTAGCGTTTCTCATTTCAGCTACAACTACATTCCTGTATGTTCGATATTCTTGCCAGTCTTCTTTCTCTCTTGTAAATGCAAATCTCTTATATTTTAGCTCTCTTGTCTTTATTTTAATCACTAGATCTAGGGTAAACCATGGTTTGCACTTACCCTTTATACTAATACTAATTTTTGGTGCTACTTTGTCTATTAAACTAAGAACATTATTATAAAACAAATTATACCTACTGTCTAAATCATTCAGTTTATAATTATAATACATGCTACTCACTAAATTTTTAAAACTATTTACATTTCTAATTTTTTTTCGACAACTAAGCTTGTTACTGTTTTCTTTAC
The DNA here is from genome assembly GCA_940337035.1 of Agriotes lineatus. Taxonomy (NCBI): domain Eukaryota; kingdom Metazoa; phylum Arthropoda; class Insecta; order Coleoptera; family Elateridae; genus Agriotes; species Agriotes lineatus. The sequence goes on along the minus strand of OW679194.1, from coordinate 262,623,459 downwards.
TTTTAGCGTTTATACCTATTCTAATCAATGAGTGGTTATTGAATACTGGTTGTTTCATTACAGCACAGTTTATTGTACTGTGATTACTTATAAGTTATAACCAAATCTATAAGCGATTTCTGTCCATTATGTGCCATATGTGTAGGTTCTAAAACATGCAACTCCATAGTTATTCAAACATTTTTTTAACCAACTCGAATATGTACAACTCTTATCCATATTTATATTAAAATCACCAAGCACAATAACACTTTGTTTTTGTATAACTAAAAATTGGTCACACATGTGTTCAAAAAATTCCAAAAAACTTGCATCCGAACCACTTGGCGAGTGATATAGATATCCTATATTAAAAGTTTCCTTACCTATATTCACTTTGACAAAAACACACCAATAATTCATTTGTTCCATGAATAAAAGAATTTGATAAGAATTTTTAAACGCATCAACGTTCATCAACAGTTTTTCTATATGCATTAGCTATTTTATTCTTTGGGACTTTGATATACCTACTTGTGGTTGCTTATTTTTCCATTTAATTATAATAGGTATATAACTTTTTCTTCCATTTTTGCTTATCACTTTTCACTTGTTTACTTCCATATACAATGTTATCCCGATAAGTGTTCATTTAAGAATATTCTTGAAGATTCGCCAGGTAGATTACACTGATTACTTATTAGATTTCTTATTTTCTTTGCAGCTGCAAGGTTCTCTTTATGCCTGATTAGTTTGAACTGAACAATAATATTTCTTGGTCAGTTTGATGTTCAATCCCTCGACTGAACTCTATGGCAGAGATCAATGTCAGATTATTCAATAGGACACTCTAAAACTCTTTCGATCTCGACCAGGATATCAGTCACGTTCTCCTTCTTGCACTCAGGAACGCCTTAAATTTCAATATTGGGTAACTGAGAATACTGCTTCTGCTCGTCAAGAAGTGCACTCAAATTTGCAACCAACGTTCTAAGTCATGAATTTTTCTTCGTGACAATATTTACTCTTTATATCTTTTTCGATATTCGTGCACTTCACTTCAAAATCGTCAAACCTATCCGAACAATATTGGATCGATTTGTTGTATGCTTTGTTGTCTTTCTTAAGTTGTTGTAACTCGTGCTCTATTTTTTTCATTATTGAAAACAAACCGCCAAGGGTAACACCCTCAGAGCCATCGAGTAGCTCTGGACTCGTGGGTGCATCGGATACGGGGGAACCCTCAGATATGATGGAGAAAGTGGCATCTGCCCTGCAGTTGAAACATACCCAAGGCATATTTTTCTTTGAACAAAAAGCAGTCTCATCAGCTGGCACATGTGCACACCTAATGTGGAACCAACTGCACTTTCCTTGACACTGAATTCCCGGGGATTTAGCATGCATATTCCTTTTGCATATGGTCATTGCAGTAACTTAAAAAAATATCGTAAAAATTAAAGAAGATAAGCCCGCTCGATGTTTACTAGAACAGCGTTCAGCATAAACTGTAACATCATTACTAAAATTTTAATAATTTTCATATTTTTTTCTAAATTCCAAAAGATTTCCATGTCATAGTCATCATCATTGTCTACAGTTACGATTTCTTCATGATTATTGCTCTCTCAGGATGTATTAGACGGAACCGGCTTATTTTTTGGTGTTTCTGTCTTATAATTTTTTCAGCAGATGTTACAGGTGATTGGAGATCTTGTGGTAACACAGAACAGGATTCTTGTTTTTTTTTTGTTTCTTTTATAAATTTCTCAGCTGAAACTAGAAGGATTTTTTGCGATATACTTTCTCTTGCTTTAACTTTCAATTTCTTTTTTCAGACTGTGAATGACTTGGTCTTGAATCGTGCTTGCTCAGAAACTTTTTTTTCAAGATTCTACTATGTTATTGGTCTGTTGTTCATTTTCTTCTGCAGTTAATTAGGCTATTGTATTGTATTTATTGCTCGCTTCAATATTCTTTAAGGCCTGATTCAATAGTTGCAGAAATACATCTTTTCTAATTTCTAATAATGTCTTTGTGTTTTTAGATTTTCTGAGACACTGACATCTAATGGTTTGGTCATTTATGTACTGTTAGGTGTCAATAAGACACAATTTGGATGTTATTCTCTTCACACTTTGTTATAACATTTAACGATACATGGCTTGCTGATATGTCACCAATAAGCAATTTCGGACCAGGTGGTAATACCTTAAAGTGTAGTAGAATTATGTTTATGAATTAGTCCTTAAATATTGTAATGGTTGCACTTAAGACTGCTAGTTTATTTGTGAAATTTAGTCCATAGGTATGAGAATTATTTATGAAAGGATAAATACCTAATTATTAAAACGTAAAAAATAAATTTAAGTAGAAAAAGAACAGCATAGTTATTCAAAATTTATTTAATAAAGTACAGATTAAATTCAAATCCAGTAATGCATTTAATATTCAAAAATTGTTCTAACATATCAATTAAAAATATGATCTTTGGAATTATATGGATGGTTGTTTGATGTTATCAGAAAGCAATTTAGCCTATAACTAAAAGTTAAATAATAATTAGTACAAAATATAAGATAGTTTAAATTAATGTGAAAGTTCTAAGCTGAGTTAATATTTGAAAAAGTCACTTATAGATGTCATATTAAAATTATCTGTATTAAAATGTAATCCAGGGTGTTAGTTTTAAACATTGTGTATAAATCTTGATTATTATGGTGAATTGTAAGATATAAAAACAACAACTAATTTTTCGGTTCTAAAATGGACAACTAACAATTTTGTATCAAGAAAATTTAATAATGAAACCCTTTTATAAAAGTTAATTTATAAAGTGAACCAATAGTGTAAAAGGGTGCGTAAGAGAAAATTAAATATAAAATAAAGAAATATAAAAGAATTTTAAATACAAACTATAACATGAAGAAAGATACCATTTTACTACTCAAAGAAGAATTAATAATAATGGGATTGGTAAAAAAAAACACACAAATTACACAAAAGGTATGAACTCGGCTACGCCGTTCTTCCGTCCTACCTAATAATATCATATATGGTGCGCATACGTTCACATAAAAGTAATACAAAATTAAGATTAATAACAAAAAAAAAATATATAGAATCTCTATTTTTGATCATAATGTTTTGTGATCAGTTTAGCATATTTAACAAACTCGTAATAATTTAGACGGAGCTGATTCGCTACCATATTTAACAATAAAGGGGCATTATATGAGAAGGAGCCCTCATATTTACTAGTAACATGCTGTGGGATGGTAAAATCATTAATATTTCTAATGTTGACATCATGGATGTCTGATCGTCTTAACAACAAGTTATATAAATATGCGGGCGTCTTATAAATTAAAAGTTTGTATAAGAAAATAAGAAATAAATATTTTACTCTATCTATTATTTTTGGTTCCGATATAATTTCGAAATATGGGGTAACGTGTGCCATAGGGAATATTGCAGACAAATCGGATACAAGCATTTTGAATGCGTTGTATTTTTTGTTTGTTATAATTAGGCAGAAAATTATAATATACAATGCTACAATAGTCGATGTGCGGATAAATGAGTGTTTTAACAAGTTTTAACTTTATATCTCCATTAAGTTGATATTTCAGATGATACAACAATTTTAACTTAAAAAACGTAGTTGTATATACATTGCTAACATGTTCATTAAAACATAACTTATTGTCTATATACAGGCCAAGATTTTTACCGAAGAGACCCATTCAATCGGGCTCCCGTCGACTAATAGCACTTGAGTACAAATAACTTGTTTTTGTCGCTCGGGGCCGATGCACATGGCTACAGTTTTATTAGGATTAACTTTTAGTCCATTGCAACTACACCAGCGGTACACATTTTCTAAATCGATATTTATTAAATTAACTGTATCTGTGGCGTTGATATTATTGCACATTTTATATAGCTGCATATCATCTGCATATAAGTGTAATTGACAAGTTTTTACAGCTGTAGGCAAGTCAAAGCAAAAAATAGAAAATAAGATAGGCCCAAGGATGCTGCCCTGAGGAACGCCACTTTTAGTTACTCCTAACTCAGAGCATACTTGGTTACCTATTTTAACTCTTTGCATTCGCTGTTGCAAATAATCTTCAAACCATGTCCTGGCACCATTATCAAAACCAATATACGACAGTTTAGCAATTAACAGCTCGAAATCGACTAACTCGAAAGCTTTACTTTGATTCAATAACACTAAAATCGTAGAAGATGCTTTTTCAAAAGCGGTGGCAAAATCATCAACTACTTTTAATAGTGCTGAAGAAGTGCTATGTTTTTGACGAAAGCTCGATTGCATTTTAGGCAAGATTTGAGAGTTTTCTAGGTATTGGACTACTTGTTTTGCTATAATTTTTTCAAAAATTTTTGAAAACGCAGGTAATATCGATATTGGCCTTAATTCGTTCAAGGAGACCGGATTTCTTACTTTTGGTATGGGGATCACTTCGGCGATTTTCCAGGTATTTGGAAACACACCGATGTTAAGAGACTGATTAAATATATCTCTTATTGCATCAATGCAATGAGGTAATACAAGAGTAATCATTTTTACATTGATGCAATCTATACCGTATGCGTGAGATTTAATGCTTTTTAAGCTTTCGTAAATATCTTCGTCAGTAATGGTTTTGATTGAAAATTGATTATCATCATTTAATTTGTTTTGATTAAAATGAGTTAGCAAATTTGGATCGACAGTCGAACCTCCAGCCACGTTTAAGAAATAATTGTTTATTTCATCCATTCCATTGGTGAGGTGAATTCATCTGAACATGAGTTGATTGGTTGAGCTGCATTTCGAGTCGTTGTCGAGGTAGATACATCTATAACTGGGTTTGATTTGGATATGCTGTGATAAAGTTATTATCAAAGTAAATACATGTGGACCTGAAATATTTAGTTGGATTGCGTTGGAATCACTGTTGAGGGGGATCCATATGCAACTGTATTGATTTGGATGATTTTCAGTGGAATTACCTTTGGGTAAATACATCTGTATCAGCTTCATTTGGATAAGCTTTGTTGGAGTTGCTGTTGAGGTGAATACATCTGTACTATTTAAATTTGGATGAGCTGCAAAGGATTTACCATCGAGGAGAGCTGATTGGTTTTTGGGTCGCTGTGTGAGTCTTCATCAGTGTTCTATTCATTCTGACAGTTTGGGTTTCCGATTGAGCAAGTAGAGGATTTAGGTGAAGTGGTTCTTAAGGACAGCTAATTGCAGAGCAGGGATCTTCGTTGGGGTTACAAACGGAAGCACCTGAATAAGCTGGTTGCATTTGCATGACTGGACAGGATTATTGGATTGACGCAATTAAGTGAAGGTAATCAGGTATATTGAAGTAAATTTGTAAGAAGACTAGTGAGAAGACTGATGTTCATATTCCTACACGGTAGGAATATGAACATCAGTTTTCTCACTAGTCTTTTTACAAATTTACTTCATTTACGGCGGAGACGCAGGTAGTTGTGTGTAACCTCATGCAATTGAGGTACCACAGCAGGTAGAGTAAATGTATACTCACCTACTGTATGTCTCAGTGGACGTTATCCACAAAAACATACACATCAATCAGGTATATTTTTTTAAATCGCAGATCGTCGATGAAGCTGAGGAGATGTTGCGGAGATTAAATAAAGCATCAAGAACTGTTGGGCTAAATATAAATATTAATAAAACCTCATACAAGATGAACCTCGTTATGAGCGAATGAATATCCGTAGATGGAAATTGCATAAGCCAAGTTAACTCTTATAAATACTTATGCCATGGAATTTGCATTGGGGAGACAATCAGACCTGCGAAATAAAGTGCAGAGTAGGTTTATCTTGGGCTGCCTTTGGCAAATTGCGACATGTTTTCAATTCTAATATTCCAATATGTCTAAAAAGGAAGGTCTTCAACTAGTGTATGCTCTCTGTGCTTACCTACGGAGCCAAAACTCTTTCTCTTACAAAGCAATCTGTGAACAAAATATGCATTGCTCAGAGAAAGATGGAAAAATTAATGCTGGGCATTTCTCTGAAAGACAAGTTATCAAACAGAAATTTGAGGGAAATGTCTGGAGTAACTGATGCTGTGGAACGGTAGTGGAGACCGTGGCAAGACGCATATCGCAGCAGAGGACAACCACCAACAAGATGGTCCGACGATATCAAGAGAATCCGGACAAACTTGATGAACACAGCACAGGATCGGCAAGAATGGATTAAACTACGGGAGGCTTATACCCATTAGTGAACGCAGATGAGCTGAGTGATGATGATGATGATGAATCAGGTATATGTAAAATAAACAGTAATCAACTTAAATAGTGAATGAATAAGATATTTACATAAGTACTTACTTGTATTAACATTTTAAAATAATACGTATTGTACCGATATTAATTCAGCTGATTTTTTACATTTTGATAATGCATGAACCTGACCTGAATGTGAGAGTGATTGTTTTTACCGGAGCTAGAAAACGGAAAATAAAAACTTAGAGTAAATAAATTTGAATAAGGCATATGTTCTATTAGAACTAGTTTGAATTAAATAAACAAAAATAGCATATTTAGCACAAGGAGCTATTACATAATTATTGGCGTGCAATGTAGAGCAGAATAATATATTATCGTTCAACTAACTAAGATAACTATGGTTATATCTGGCACGAACTGGTTCACTCTGTCCATGTAGACCACAAATAAATGGTCTGTCTTGTAAGCTGGTAGTAAGTTAGCCGATGCTGAACATGAAAACATTACAGATGTGGCAGCTTTTGAGGTATCCATGATTTTTTTGGCCTTTTTAGATGGCTTAGCTTGGCCCTAAAGTTGTCTTATCATAGTTAACAATGACTTTAACCGGGATATTGTGCCTCTTAAAAAATGTCTACTCATGCTTGTCCTGGTCCATTATTGTTGAATTCTTCAGTTGTCTTACAGTTTTCTTCTAAATAAGTTTAAAGAATTTCTTTCACATCTTCATTATCACAGGGAAATCCCCAGTCTCTCCTTCATCTGTTAACACATTGACTCCTGATGACGCGCCTAGCGTGTCCATGCAATATTATACAGAATGCTGTCGATGTGTTTAGCTACAGTTTCAGATTTTAAACTTTTGTCTCTGCAACTTATGCAGCATCTTCTAAAGACTTTGTTCGCCTTATTCCGAATATTACGTGAAGTAGCAAATCTGGTATTTTGCGAGTAAAAACCGCGACTAAACGTCTGCTAAATTGTTTTGGGGAAGCTGTCGAAGCACTACAGGCATCTGATGCCTATCAAATGGTTTGACTATCTTTTCTTGACTAGCAGTGTGTTTGTGCATTTTCTGCAACATAGTACTCTATTCAGCTTATTATGGATGATAGTAAAGCCGGCCCTTCGTTCTCTAAAAAACCAAGGATTTTAAGCTAGATATTATTAGAACTCTTACCGCAGCATATGTATAAAAACCCTGGAGATAGAGTTATGCATCATTTTATAAGACATTGTAAAAGGGACCAAATAAAAAAACGCTAAGAAAAAAATTTTAAAACTGTAGTGAAAATGGTAGTAAAGAGTGCCAGAATTGTAAAACGAGTTTTTGCTGGGAAGCCTGCTTTGAGGAGTTCCATATGAAATTAATAAAATGAGCATTTTTGGTTTTTATAATGCATTTTAATTGCAATATTAGAATTTCAATTATGTTTATTTGTCAAAGATATAATATTCCGCAATATGTAAACAATTAAAAATATTTTTATATAATAAGTATTTTTTTAAAATATTATATTCAATAAAAATCAGTAGTGTTTTTACCATAAAATGAATTCTATTAACCTCCAAATACAAAATTTACTTATGTTTTATTAGAACACACTATGCGCGTTTCTAATAGTAGTAGATTGGATAATGGTCAAATCTGAGGATAACAAAAGAGGGCTGACATGGAGGTTCAACAAAAAACTTGAAGATCTTGAGTATGCAGACGATGTCTGTTTAATAACAGAAAATAGCGAACACTTACAGAGCAAAGTAAACTTAGTACAGCAAAATGCAGCTAAAACAGGCCTAAATATAAATATAAACAAGACAAATACCCTGACCACAACCGGAAATGATAGAAGCCAGCTACTGGTACTGAACGGAGAAAAGATTCAAAACGTACAAAGGTTCAACTACCTGGGAAGTATATTAGAATCGGCAAAGCACAAGCCTCGTTCAGGACACTGCAAAAAACTTGGCCCTCAAATGAATTGTCAAGAAATACGAAGATCCGAATTTTCAATTCAAATATAGTCAGTGTACTTCTGTATGGGTCCGAATCTTGAGCACTAAATGAGAAACAAACAAAGGAAATTCAAATATACGTAAACAAATGCTTGCGAAAAATATTGAAAATATACTGGCCAGAGGTAATTTCCAACTCTGAGCTGTGGAATATCACAGGTCAAGAACCCATCCATATAAATATTAAGAGACGCCGATGGAATTGGATTGGGCATACTTTAAGAAAGCCTAACTCTGATATAACAAGACAAGCGCTAGAATACACGGTTAAGGGAAGAAGGAAGAAGGGCAGACCCAATTTGACATGGAAAAGAAATGTATTAAAAGAATGCAAGGAGATGAAAGTAACCTGGAATGAAGTCAAACAAAAAGCAAAAGATAAAGACACTTGGAAAATCTTTGTGGATTCAATGTGCGCAAACAGTGATGAAACAACTGAAGAAAATTAAAGATTAACCACTCAACAAATTAGTTGAAGTTAAATTTACGTGAACAGTGCTACGTTAAAAGCAACCAAAGTTATACAAAGTGATACAAAGAAATTAAATTAAAGTGGAAGCAAAGTGAATAGTAAAGTTGTGCATTAGTGCAAGACCGACAACCTTGTACTAATTATTCAAACTGTCTCGAAACGCCGATGGCGACCTATAGTTCTGCGGGACTGAAAGGATTGATGATGATGATGCGCGTCATCAGCATCGCCGACAGAAAATGCTAACGCAATGCTGCCGATGCACCTTGTTCCAAAAAGACATTAGTAAGTCAAAAATTTCAAAAATATGAATACTGTTGTTAATGTACACACAAAAAAATGAGTTTTCTGGAAAAAATTGTTCAGCACCTGGGGGTCGTAAGGGTGATTTGCATCAGCAGTCAAAGTGTTAATACTGGTTGATCACCGGATATTTTCACATTAAGGCCTTTGATTTTATTATACAAAGTTTATAATACCATATTTTTTACTTAGACCTCTTTAATTACCTTTTTTTTAATTTTAAATGTCCCTAACAACTACCGTTGCCCCCCCCGGAACCGCTCACGCATTACTTCAGGGGGGAGGATATCGAATCACAGCCTCGTTCACTTTTTGTTCATTGTAGTCACAATATTTGCAATTAACAACCTTCCATGGATAACTGTGCATTTAACATGGAAGGTACATATCACCCAACCACCTATCATGATTGAATATGTCAAACTGCATCTGTCAGTGGGCAACAGTAATATTTAGAATTCCTCGAACATTTGTCCGCCCCAAGTTTTCTCACTTTATGGTACCTACTTCTATAAGCTTACTTGGGTTTGATAGACTTGGTGGTTGCTATTTTTCTCCAATTAATAGTAGTACCTACATAAATCTTTCTTCTGTTTTCTTCACATCACTTTTGACTTGTTTGCTTTCAAATATCGTTTTCCGAATTTTGATTTTTCAGTCTGTCTTATTTTGTACTCATGTTTCTCACTTCTATCGGGCCATTTTATTATTGTTCTGTAAATCTGTGTACTTTTCTTCTGGTATCAAGATTATACTTCGAATTTGAATTAGTAGAGTATTTATTTCTCCCTTTATCTTTCTGTCTTTATTAAAATTTGTATGTGTATGAAATTTTGTGTCTCTTTTACTTTTCATACTTTAGAATTTGAATAAATATTATTTTCGATTGTGCTTCTTTCTACTTCATAACTGTCTCTTTACACTTGAATGGTATGAGGAATTTTTGAAACGTAGCTGGTATGGTGAAGTCTTTAAAATTCAAAAAAATATTTATATTGAATGTTAGCTACTTTATTACAGGTTATTAATTACATTGAGAGTATATAAGTAATAAATAGGTACTGTGGAACTAAAGGTTTATTTATAAAAACAAAATCGTAGATGACAATGTAGAATGCAACATATTTTACTGAATTTTGTTCAAAAAGCTCAAATCTTTTTTCAAAACTAGTTATTTTTGTCCAAGAAGGTATTTATATAGTTACTATCTGTAACAAAAAATAAATATTTTTTTCCTATTCAGGGAAATGTGCAGGGGTGTACGAACATTTATAGTTCTTTTTTGTTTTCAAAACATGTTACAGATGTTTTTCAAATGTTTTTTTGTAAACTGTTTAGAAACATTTATTACATTTATTTGACACTTTTTGAGCTCTCTCCTGTTGGTAAATGTTGCATTGTTGTTGTTTTATAGGTGGTTGGTCATCATATGGGACTAGATTGGTTTTTTTCAATATAGGCAAAAAAAAATTTGCTGGTCTTTGCAAATACAAAAGTATTATTGCAGTATTGCTCCAATTACAAAGAAAAATCTCGTTCGTTAATTCAATTAAACGAAGTTTTACCACCCTTAAACGAGGGGTTGACAAAGCTTCGGGTAGTTCTTTTAACTCTCAACAGAAAATGGCGTGGTGTACGGACTAGGCTAAGAAATTCTCTGGGCTTTTAAATTAAACAGTAGATTAATAAAAGAATTGGGCGCCATATCGTTACTCACAACATATAAAACAAACCAAGCTAGCAAAATGAATCAGCACCTACCTTGTAAGCTTTGCCGCATACCTCAATCTAAAGGGTAGTAATGCGAACAACAAAAAATAACAACAGTAACAGTCAAAAGAATATTTAATATTCAATTAAGAAACAAATTGACTAAAAGTTGGCATCACCCAACTTACACACACATGTAATTGTATATCAGGACAAAACAGACAACACAAACATATTAAAAACTTTAATTTAAAGTAGCATATCCAAACTTGCTAATTATACCTTAAATTACAACTTCAGACTAACACCTGTGCAATCGCAATTGACATAAACGCACAACGCCAAGGGCGCTATCTGAGATGTAGATACACGCCATTTCAGCAATTTCGAAATATTGAAGTACTCCTTCTTTAGCGGTAATTAACAATTGACCCAAAACATTGATTTGACATGATCAGTTTGAGTTGCTAAGATCTTAGTAGGAACTGACATAGTTTGCGGCATAATGCCTTTGTCGTTTAAAAAAAAGATGCTGATAAGGGCATGTACTTACAATTAATTAATGGCTGAAGTCCAGCGGTCGGCAGGGGGGATCCTGTTTGTTGCATTTTTCCATGAAGACTCGAAGAAAATTTGAATGCATAATTCTCAGAATCCCAAGGTTGCCACTCAAAAAGCAGCTAGCATCAAAAGGAAGCATTACATAACTGGGTTTCCTGACTATGTACACAAGTGAAATCGGGAAACTGATTAGCTTCAGAGGAGCCAAAACAATGGCTCAAGGTTGCTGAATTTAAGCCCTCATCAGAGCCCATACTAGTCGAATTTTAGCCCATATTAGCTGAATTTTAGCCTATAGTAGCTGGTCTAAATATTAAAAATTAGATTGAGAAAATAAGCTCGCAGAAGAATTCTTACAAACGGTGTTCACGATCTAATTAGTGGAGAAAACGCATTGCAGCGATTTCGATGATCGGAAGGCGCAGAGCATCCAGCCTGAATAACGAAATTAATACGCAATGAATACAATTAGAAGAACGCTCTCACCAAAGCTGAATGCGCCCGCGAAAATCAATGCTGCAAGCGGTTCGCTTGCTTGAAAACAAGAACGGCCTCTCGGAAAATCAATACTATTCGAGCTATTGCACTGTTTCAACAGGCTACTCGAATCGAAATGCCACAAACAAGCCGCGACACGAAAATGTTGCAGGTGTTTATCTCTGAATGCAAATGCTTGCTGCGATAAGCTTGAATTATTTTGCTACAAAATATAGCTACAAGGTGGTCCGAAAGATGGTGTTAAATACATTAACGCGCTTTTGAAAAAAAATTAAAACGGGGCGTTACAAAGTATGGTGATGTTCGCATACCTTTTCTAGATAAAGTGTGATAACACTACTCGTATACTGGGTGGTTGGTCATACCTCTGAACATAGGCAATTTACATGGCTTATTACGGTTATTCATATTCCTGCTCACCATTTTTATGAAAAAAAAATGGTAGTGGTACTAAATTACAGAGAATAATTTTCCGTGTCGTTTAGTATTGAAAACTTATTGGATAATGTTAATTGTGCATACAAATTTTAATTTTAAGATTTAGATATGTCTCTCACTTATATTTGGTTATAGCGAAATTTTAAAATTAATAATTTTATGCACAATTAATATTATCCAATAAGTTTTTAATACTAAATGACGCGGAAAATTATTCTCTTTAATTTAGTATCACCACAATTTTTTCCATAAAAATGGTAAGCAGGAATATACATAACCGTGATAAGCCATGTAAATTGCCTATGTTCAGAGGTATGACCAACCACTCAGTATGTAATTGCAATGTTACTTTATTTATTTCACTTTTGCCAACTGTACAAGAGATAGTGGTCTTCCGCCTTAAATTTCTTTTTGTTTAAACTTCAAAAATATTTTTTGAAATGGAATCCTTAGTTTGTTGGATAAATTAAATTTTAATGGTAAGTTCTTCTTCTTCAGAAGATTTCTAAAGACTGATGTTGGTGCCGTCTGCTCCTGTTTATATACCGAGGAGTCGTTACGGTTGGCTGCTTATATAAATCTTGTATGTGATTGAGACTGGTCGTTTTACTGCTTGGTTGTTCACGTGAAACTTGTTTATGGATGGATTGATTTTGCAGAGCTATCTTCCATGTGTTACTAAGGCGGTAACCGTCTTCGCGATTGAAATTGTTCAGATGTTTAATATTTCGATTGATTCTCGAATAACATGAAGGAAGTATTTTTTAGTCCTGGCTAGTACCTACGTTTACGGAGTCGTAATTTATCCTGTGGTTCTTTGGTCCTAATCAGTGTTCTGTGATGGTGGATATTTATGTATTTTCAAGTCGTGTGTGGCTATGGTGTTCTTTTATTTGACATTGGATGCTTCTTCCCGTTTCCCGATGTAAGATTTGCCACAAGTACATTGGAGCTGGTAAACGCCTTCTATCTGTAGCCTGGGCAAAGAATCTGTGTTGCAAGGAATCAATTGTTCGACCTTTCTTATTGTATCGTAGCGGACTCCGATGTTTTTCTTATCTAAGACCTTTCTTATTCTATCGGTTACTTTGGCGATGAAGGGAAGGCAGGCGTAATTCATAGGTTTAGCTTTAGGCTCCTTGGGTTTTGTGGTGTAATGGCATGCTTTCTTGATGTCTCGTCGACTGTAGCCATTCCTGCGTAAAGCTTTTTCCACATGTCTTAGTATATAGCGTTGGTCTGATGAATAAGAGCTTTGATCAATGATCTCTTTTGTTGGAGATGATGATGAGACGAAACATGTAGGTAGCAGTCAGTGTGAGTTTTTTTTCGATACACTGTATGGCTTAATCTGTTGTTAGCGGTTCGTTTCACCAACACGTCCAGGAAAGCTCGGCATCCATTTTCTTCAATTTCCATAGTAAATCTTACTTTGGCATGGTGGTTGTTTAAGTGTACCAAGAAAACATCAAGAGCTGCTTTTCCATGGGGCCATATAACGAATGTGTTGACATAGCAGAACCAGAATTTAGGTTTGAGATGGCTGAACTGAATAGCTTCTTCTTCAAAGGCTTCCATAAATATGTTGGCAATGACTAAAAAAAGGAAGTTCCATAGCGGCTCCTTCCTTTTGTTTGTAGTATATTCCTTCTCAAAGAAAGTAGGTCGTTGTGAGGCACATCTTTACTAACTCTGGGACGTCTTCTTCGAGTCCTTGAGGAACAAAGTATGGTTGTATAAGACTTACTGAATTTTCTACTGGTACGTTGGTGAACAGGGATTCCACATTGGAACTGACGAACATGTCCTGGTCCATTACTTCCAACTGAGCCAATATTTCCACGAAATGTTCTTCACGTAGGATTCTGTGCTGCCTATGGTTGTAGTATGTTAACGAGGTATCTGGCTAGTTCATACGTAGTAAATCCGCAAGTGCTAACAATTGGCCTGACTGGAACTTCTGGTTTGCGGATCTTTGGAAGACTGTAAAGTTTGAACGGTCTAGTTTTGCTCGGCAGTAGTCGTCGATGTTCCGACTCTGGTATTAATGAGCTCTTGATAGCTCCTCTAATTTGGCGTTCTATCCTCGATGTGGGGTTCTTCTTGTATATATTACGTACTGTTCATCATTCAGTAGTGATTGAATTTTGTCCCAGTAGTCTTTTCTGTTCATTACTACTGTGGCGTTTCCTTTGTCAGCACGTAGAACTACAATGTTCGGATTGTTGCGGATTTCCTTCAGAGCTTGTGTTTCGGCTCTGGTGACGTTCCTTGTTGGTGGCTTGGCACGCTTTCATATACGACAGGTCTCGTGTCTCACTTCCTTGGTTTTCTCAACTGGGAGTTTGCCAATAGCATTTCAATAATTTTGCTAAAAGTGAGGTACAGTCTTTAGAGAGGGATTGGACCGAAAAGTTAATTACAATTTTCTTGATACTTGTTACTTTGGATTGAATTTTGCAATCACTTCATCTCACATACCTACTGAAGAAGTAATTTCATCTATTTTTCCTAATGTTTCAAACGCCGCCTCCTTAATACTGATCATTATGTGTATGTACGTTTCTTTGACTGTCTTTCGTATATAAACTCGGTTAGTTTTTGATTCAATCTTTTTTGGTAAAGTTCCTTTACTGTTACGTCTTGCAGCAGGTACAGTTTTAGTTTTGCTTCTTTATTGACTTTTCTTCCATTTGTGGTCTTATTGTCTATTATTGTCTTCCTGTTCTTCCATCTGAACTTTATGTTTGCTACTAGCAACTTGTGGTCATTACCACACTCGGCCCATCTTTTCACTCTTACATTTTTAATTGTTATTGTAGTGTTTTTCTTAATTATTATGTAATCTATGATTGATTTTTGGTTTCGTGTCTTTTGTGTCCAAGTGTATTTATGGATGTCTTTATGTCCTTTGTTTTTCTGTTTTTCTTCGTGCTTCTGATGTTTTATCATATTGCGATATTTCTTTAAATAATATCTATATATAATCTCTTTCCTGCATATTTTATTGATTCTGTAGTAATGCAGCTTCTTCTAGAACTTTTTCTGTGCCATGTTTTCTTATTATTTCTTTGATCTTTTGTTTGTTAAACTTTAAATATCGAATATCGATTATTCCAATTTTCATATTTATTTTTATTCTCTTCTATATTTAGCTTTATGGTAAACTAATATATATATATCCGACAAAATAAGTTTCATTGCTTCACGCCACTTTGTGAGCAAACCCGTGGGCTGAATTGGCTGATTTTGGTGTCAATCGACTCAGGGCGACGCAAGTAAGCCAGTAGTAGGGTTTTCAAATTTTTATAAGTGAGTTTTTTACGTGGATTTTTTTGTTGATAGCTAACCTAAAAATTTACTTGACACACAAAATGGATCACTCTTGTACAAATTGCATTAAATGAATTATTTCGCGCCCAATTTGGATGCAGAACGCTAGTATATAATCAAGCGCTACAGGCCCTCGTGGTTCAGGGCTTGGTGTACTAATCTTTTCCAGCCTTCTATTTTCTACCACCTCTTTCCATCTCTGCAGCCCTAATGTTCTAAGATCTTGCTCAACCTGCTCCAGCCATTTATTGCGGGGTCTCCTTCTTCTTCTTGTGTTGATGTTCTCGCTTCTCAGTACTCTCCTGGTCGTCTTCTCCTCTGGTTGACGCATCACATGTCCTAACAACGTATCCTCTGGGCTTTAATGCAGTTTGTGATGATGGGTTTTCTAAACACCTCGTATATCTCCTTGTTTGTTCGTCTAAACCAGTGGTTCCCAAACTTATTTGGCCTACCGCCCCTTTTTCAGAAAAAAAAATTACTCAGCGCCCCCTGGAAATCTACATTCTTTAAGCGAACAAACAGAAAGATATTGTAGTGGTAGCTTCTTGAGACTGATAATTATCTATAAGAGTATTTCTAGGTACGAAATTATTTTGAAAGAATAAATTAATTCGCAATTAAAAAGTACAAGGAAGGATTTATACATTAAAAGTACAACATAAATATTTGAGAATTGTTTAATGAATGATACATTAGATACATTTACTGTTAAATTGTGAATAGTTTATTTAAAAAGGTTCGAGCATATAAGTTGATTTAGTTGGGATAGTTGTTTGGTAACATCAGGGCTTAGATTTTAATTTGTAGGTATTAACTGACAATCGGAATAACTAAAGTGAAAGCCAAACTCAAATGATTATCTGAAAAAGTCAATTATGAAATGTTATAATAAAATATACCATATAGAAATTTTGTATAAATTATTATAAAATAAACAAATCAAAGCAATGCACTGATGGCCTTTATTGTATATTGTTTCCTTGATGTTTATTTCGCTTTCTCTAACTACTTTCTCCAGAACAAGGTTAAATAGTACGGTGGAAAGCGAGTCTCCCTGTCTTAACCCCTTATTTACTTTAAAGTGCTCGCTTTTATTTTCATTCACTTTTACCTTACATTTCGTTCCACTTAGCGTTATTTTGACCAATCTAATTATTTTGGTTGGCATTTTGCTTGAACCTGTCTCAGTATATGTATTTAGTCCACCGTTGATCTTCCCGACCTAAAGCCTCCTTGGTAGTCGCTTAGGATTCTTTCAGCCCATTCCGTTAACCTCTCTTTTAAGCTAGATGCCATAACTTTGTACGTTACATCTAAGAGTACAATCTCCCTATAATTCTGAAATTTGGATCTGCTTCCCTTTTTATGTATTGTGCATAGCATTGCCTCTTCCCACCTGCTGGGCATTTCCTCTTTCTCCCACACTTCTGCAATTAACTCGTGTATTAGTCTATACAGTTCC
Organism: Agriotes lineatus; assembly: GCA_940337035.1. Lineage (NCBI taxonomy): Eukaryota > Metazoa > Arthropoda > Insecta > Coleoptera > Elateridae > Agriotes > Agriotes lineatus. Next base: position 262,606,397 of record OW679194.1, on the reverse strand, counting down.
TCCCCTCCACTTTTTATTAATTCCGCCATTATCTCGTTTTCTCCGGGTTGTTCCTCATTTTTGCTATAATTTCTATTGTTTGTTTTAATTCTGGTTTCCTTACTCCTTCTGCACTCGTCACCAGTTGATTCATTTCGTCTCCTTCTACTTCTTTTTCTGCTTCATATAACATGTTTTGGAAGTGCTGCATCCAACCCTGCATAATTTCTTCTTCCCCTCTTATTAGGTTACCATCTTTGTCCTCATAGTACTCTGTTTTTACTTGATATCTTCTTTTTTCCTTTCTTATGTGTTGATAGAAATTTTGTACGTCCTTTTTTCTGTATTTGTCTTCTATATTTTCCAGTTTCGACTCCATAAATTCTCTCTACTTCCTCCTGAAAATTTTCTTTAATTTCCTTTGTTTTTCTTTATACTTGTTTCTATTATATTCTGTGGGGGTTTGTAGCATCTCTAGTCTGGCAATTTTCCTTTCTTCTATTATTTTGGCACACTCTTCGTTGAATCATCCCTTTTCTTTGTTATTCATTTTGTCTTTCTTTACCACTTCTACTGCCTCCCATATTGTTTCTTCTATTCTTTGCCACTTCCGGTTAACATCAACCTCCTCTCTAATCCTCCCTGTGTTTCTTGTTATGATTTCCTGATAGTCTTTTATATGTTGTTTGTCTTGTAGTTTTCTTGAATCCTATTTTGTTCCCTTTTCCAAGAGTTTCTTGTTTCCTTCGGGCACCCTTAACTTTAGATTAACTTTAACCATATAATGGTCAGAGTTTGCATCGGCCCCTCGGCAGGTTTTGACGTTGTGAATGGTTCTTGCATGTTCAGTTTCAATTAATACATGGTTGATTTGATTTATTGTACGTCCATTTGGGGATTCCCATGTACCCTTATGAATTACTTGATGTGCAAAGTACGTGCTTATTACTCTCATTTTATTTTCAGTTGCAAATTGTATTAGTTTTTCTCCATTCCGATTGGATTCTCTATGTTTACTGTTTTTCTGTATTACTGGTTGATACATTTGTTCTTGACCAATTTTCGTATTACAGTCTTCTATAATTATTTTTATATCACAGTTTGGGATCTTCTGATATATTTCTTCTAGCAATTCATAATATTTATCTTTTTCTTCTTCGTTTTTTTCTTCGGTCGGAGCATGGATATTTATGATACTAAGTTTCCTATATTTTGTATTGATTCTTATGTAACACATTCTTTCTGATATTGCTTCGAATCTTATCACGGCGTTTTTCCATTTTCCCTTTATTAAGAACCTTACCCCAAATCTCCTTTCTGAATTCCCACTATTGAAAATATGTACTGGCCCAACTGTTGAACTACTTTCTCTTTTTGTTTTGTTTTTTGTATTGCAACGACATCCAATGCATATTTTTCCACTTCGTGTATTATTAAAGTTTTCATTGCTCCTTCGCTCTAAGTGCCCCTGACATTCCACATTGCTATTTGGATTGTATTTCTTATGGCAAACTAAACAAACCATTAAAACCATACCAAATAGAGAACTCCTATTGATAATCGGTGATTTCAATGCGAAGATTGGTGATATAGGTCAAGACAACCAAATGAGAAATGTGGTAGGAAAATATGGCATTGGGAATCGAAATAAACGGGGAGAAATGCTCTTAGACTTTTGTATAGAGAACGGCTTCTACATCACTAATTCACATTTTAAACGGCACATTCGTAGGTTATACACATTGCGCCATCCCAATGGAGTCAGTAGAAACGAAATAGATTACATCCTAATAGCCACAAGATGGAAATCATGGATAAGAGGCAAAAAACATATCCTGGAATGGATTGTAGTAGTGATCATAACGCCTTAATAGCAGAAATGGGTATCAAATTACGAAAACCTTTCAAACCAAAAAATACAACAAACAGATGGGATGTGAAAAATAATCTCTCATATCGGAAAGAAATCACACTGACAGATTTGAACACAGATGAAGCTATACAGGCAACCGCAAAACAACTATGGATGAAATTTAAAAATATTCTTAAGGCGACAGCCAAAAAATGTAAACCTTGTAGGGAACCAAGAAAGCAATGGATATCTAACGACACATGGAATCTAATTGAAAATCGAAAAAAGATTAAAGTGAGCGGCCTAGATGATTGAAATCGGCTCTTAACATATAATGGAATGACAAAAACTATCAATAGAACTATGAGAAGAGATAACGAGTCATTTATATCGTCAATATGCGAAGAAATTGAAGACTTACAAAAGTGAACTAAGAGATCTGTTTCAGAAAGTTAAACAAATAACACGCAAATTCCAAACCCATCTACTCTCTGTCAAAGATGTTTCTGGCGAACTTCTTACACTGGCAGAACTACTGCAACGTTTTAATGAATGAAGAGAACGGACATAACCAGATACCAAGATAACCGGAACAGCTTGGACCACCAATACTTAGAACTGAGGTAGAAATAGTCCTCAAAAACTAGAAGACACAAGATCGGTGGGCCAAGATTTAATTGTTGCGGAAATGCTAAAGGCAACGGGAGAAATGGGAATAAATATAATCCATCAAATATGTAACAAAATATGGTTAAATGCATCCTGGCCAAAAGACAGAATCAGTCTACATTCCTCTACAGAAAAAAGGCGCTAAAGATGTGTATGAGAATTATAGAACCATAGCATTAATAAGTCACACGAGTAACATAATGCTATACATAATCCAAGAACGTCTAAAGCCGTATTTACTCCCGCAGATTTCTCAAGAGCAAGCCGACTTTATTCCCGGTAAAGGCACCAGAAATCAACTTATCAATATTAGACAAATAATTGAGAAATGTCATGAATACTATGTGCCTGCAATTTTCTGTTTTTTTGGACTATTCAAAGGCCTTCGATAATGTCAAGTGGGACCACCTATCGGTGATTTTAATGGAAATGGCAGTACCTGAACATCTTATATACTTAATAAAAACTTTATATTATTCTAATAGTGGCTTCATACGTATTAATAACAGGACATCAAAGAGTTTTACCATCAGCAAAGACGTGCGTCAAGGCTGCGTCCTATATCCCATCCTGTTTAACTTTTATGGAGAATGGATTATTCGTAAAGCAACAGAAAATTGGAATGGTGGCATATCGATAGGTGGCCAGAAGATCTCGAATCTGCGTTATGCTGACGACACAACAATTTTGGTTAGTTTAGAAGAAGATATGGCGAAAAACATATAGTGAAGAAGCTGGCCATAAACTTAATCGTGCAAAAAGCTGTATTATGGCAGTGGACAGAGCAAATATTTTACCACAACCATTTGAAAACATCTGGGACATACCAAGAAAGGATGAACTTATCTATTTAGGGGCACGCATCTCGAATACTGGTAACTGCGAAGAAGAGGTAAAATCGGCGCTATTTCAGTGGACTAAAATATGGAACAATCACCATATCTCAAAACAAACTAAGAAAAGGCTGATGGTTTCTTTGGTGTTCTCCATTTCCACTTATGGATTGGAATCCTGGATAATCAATGCGGCGTATCGCAAAACGATTGAAGCATTTGAGATGATCTGCTACCGACACATGTTAAGAATCCCCTGGACTGCGCAGGGAACTAATTTCTCCATTTTAAAAGAACTAAATATTAACACCAACCAACGATTACTACCGACAATTCAACACCAAATACTCCGATTCTTTGACCACATAATCAGACGAGACGGAATGGAAAAATTGTCCATACAAGGCAAGGTTGAGGGAAAAAAAGAAGAGGTTGGTCACCAGTGAGATTTATTGATAAAATAAAAAAGTTCTCCGATCTATCGATGACCAAAATAATGAGAAGTGCAGAAGATAGAAAACTATGGCGGGCTGTTACCGATTCTGATTAACTGGAGGGGTCACAATACTCGGAAACGAGTTACGACTAAAAAGAAGAAGATATTTAGCTCTCATCTGTTACTCCTTATTCAGTTAATTCTCGTTTGTATATTTGCAAATGAATATCTTTTTTTTTTTGTTTTTTTTTAAAATTTTTTTTTAATTTTTTTTTTATTTATTTACTTCCTCTCAACAGGTATACACCCAATTACAGAGAAGAAATGAACTTAAAACATGATCAATTCCCAAGTTTCTTTAATTTTTTATACTATTCATCTATTTTTATTTTTTCCTGTACACTCTTTTTAGGTTTTAAAAGTGTTTTTGACATCTTATTTGTAGTCGCATGCTAGCCTTGATCGCGGTCGAACGTATTTTGCGAGCGCTATCAGTGAAAGCAGACACCTTATATCTTTTCTACACCATGTTTTTAAAAATTGCTTGGTCTATTTAGTTCACTCTTTTTGTATTTTGTTTGGAAACTTGTTCTCGTCAGTTTTTAGCAGCTCTGTTACTTTAAAGACTGTATATGTTCTTTCTGTACTTACAATGTGGCTCGTTTTAATTTTTTATACTTATTAACTTTTTAAGTAAAAATAGAGTTGTTTACTGTCTCAAGCCACCATTAGTGAGCGTAAAGTAAATGTCTTGTTTATATGTCTGTTTGCTACAAATCAGATTTAATAATAAAAACCAGGTTTACACTTGATAAAGTGAAAAAAAAAAATGCACACACCTTCAGCGGCTCGGTGCGCCCGGCACCCCGACACTGTAACGGTATAAGAGGTTACAGATTATGTATGTATATAAAGTGACAACTCAGGAGAATTCAAGAATTGATTAATTTTAAATAAAATTGAACTGCGAATAACCAGCTTACCAATAGTATTTATTTATTTAATAAAGCAATATTATATTAAAATTTTTGCTTATTTGTGAGAGGGGCTGCTAGTGAATCTGTTTGTTAAACATAGTGTCGTACTAATCCAGAATATCTGTTACAAATTCTTCAAACTTCTTCATGAGTTTTTGTTTATTTTCGTCCTGCAAATTCATTCTCTATACCTTTCATTTCATTCATTCCTTCATTAGCTATTAGTACTTATTTTCGAGTTATTTTCTTATCTTATTATCTTATTATAAAAGACGAAACTAGTGTAAGCATGCCCGTTTCTGTACCTGTATGTTGTACTGTAATCACTGCCATTACACGTAGAAGATCTTATGCATATAGTATACAGCCCTATCAAGGCCACTTAAGTTTATAATAAGGTATTTTAGTATTTACAACATTAAACAATACAAGATTGCTCAGTGGGAGTCTTTGAAGGAACACTTTGATATCTCAAAACAGCAAACTAATAGTGTCTTGATTGTTTCACCCACATCTGTCTTACGAAGTGGTCATGGTCATACATTACATATAGGCCACTCGGTAAATATATATATAAAGTGAGGAGTTGCAGTCTTTGAAGATACAATTTCTATTTAAAAGTGTGAATAAGTGTGAATTCAAATAAAAATAGATTAAACACAATGCCAAATTTGTAACAGGTGAAAATCGCTACTTTAATTTGATAAGCACAGCAGTTCTTCACATAATTAATTTAGATAAATGAGGACAAGGACTAGATTAAAAAAGTAAAATGAAACATTTTAAATTTATCAGTATTCTACTGAATGTCTTTTATTAGCAGCAACAGCAAAACTAAACAAAACGAAACTGAAACTAATCCATATTTCTTTTCCAGAGTTGGATAGCAGCCAGCCAGGAGGTGTTCTTGACTTGGGGTCTGCTGGGGGCATCTGCCATGCAGATAGCATCACATAATAAGCATAAGCATCTACTACAACGAGATTCTAGTCTAATTGCTGTAATAACGTTCGCTATTTTGTTGTTATCAGCATTCTTAGCCAATACATGTGTTCAAATTTTGCGTTCGCACAAGTATAATTATTTACCGAGTTCGTTTGGTGAGTCCTGTGCAAAAGCGTCTCATACAAATACTAACTGTCACGTTTCAGAAAAGACAGGTGCGTATTCATTCTTGCGGCCAGCCCAAGAGCCTCTACCTGCAAACCTGGCAAACCTGCCCGTGCGATATATGTCTCACCAGTCTTTCATTGTCGGGGAACGGGTGGGCAGACCTGGGGTTGATATTACGTCGGAGAGTGGTTATCAGGTGATTGGGAATCTTCTGATTTTTTTATTATATTAAAGTAGTACATGTAAGATTTCTAATCATTTCATTATTTTCAGGCTCTTCGATTAGCAACAGAATTAGTGCCAGCAACGTTTGCAGTGATGGGTTCCGAAGAAATATCTCCGTTTTGGGCAGTTCTGTTCTATTTTATTTTAATTATGTTTGGTATTGCCCAGCAGCTAGCTATTTGGCACTGTGTGATCACAGGTATTATGGCAATTAAAGCAAAAATTCTCAAGTCTTGGGAAACAACGATAACATTCTTTAGCTGTGCTTGTGGATTCTTACTGGGACTTCCGATGGCTACTGAGGTAAATAACTCAAACATTAGGATTTAAGAATACCAGTAAATTTATTTATTCTGTATTATTGATGTAGTGCTCTTGTTTAATATACAGGGTCGAGCAACGATGGGTGGTGGAAGATACTTCGAAACCTATGAAAGTTACATAAGTGTTGTTTATATAAAAGTTGAAGGTACGAAAGTGGTGCACATTAATAAATTAGTTTTGATTATATAGGGTGGCTCAAACCAGTGTGGAGAAGCAAACTCGCCTTTTTTTTTAAATAGAATGCTCTACATTTAGGCAGCTTAAAAGTTTACACTGAAATACTAGCTAATCATTTTGATATCAAATGCTGAACGTCAGGCGGCTACTGTAAGTAACAGAAAACAATTAAATGAAGAAAAACATTAAAAAAAAATTATGTTTATCGTGAACTATCTTTTGAGTGTAAATGGTGGATCTGGTTATTAATGCTATACAGGATGCTCAACATTTGCAAAATTAATAATTTCGGATGTTTTTAAATGGAACATCCTATATATTCTTGTATTTTTGAAAATCTTTTTTAGTGAACTTTCTTTTGATGTCTGGCTTCATACCTCTAAATGCAACTTATCCCTTGAAATAAAGCATCCTAAGGGGATTAAATTGTTTTTTCATGTTCAAATACGCATATCTGAAAAACTGCATTTAGAGGTATAAAGTAACAAATAAACTGCTCAAGTACAGGTCTAAAGAGTAGCTTCAGCACTGCGAAAACATTAAGTATTATAGTGCACCCAGAATGTGTAGTTCAAAACGTGACCACCGAACTTCTGTAGATGGCGCCAAGTGGACAAGCCGCCAAGTGGACAAGCCGCCACTGTGCTACAATGCTTGGAAATTTTGCAAAGTGGAAAATCGCCACCTTTCGCCAAAACCAAATAGCGCATGAAGGTGCTCGGGACCTTAGCAACAACTTTGCCCCCTTTCAAAATTTCGATATCTGTAGCCGTTCGAAAGTTACAGGCGATCCAGACAGACAGACAGACGGACGGACGGACGGACGGACGGACAAAACGTTCGCATAAGAACGCTGAAGCTACTAATAAAAGAATCTCATTAAGAGGGCTTTTCAAAAATATACAGGGCGTTTTGTTTGAAAAAATCGAAATTATTTAATTTGCAAACGTTGAGCACACTTTATAGCATTAATACACAAATCCACCATTTTACACTCAAAAGGTAGTTAAAAAAAAAAAAACATAATTTTTTGGTAAGTTTTTCTTCCCTTCCCTTCATTCAATTGTTTTCTGTTACTTACAGCAGCCGCCTGAAGTTCAGAATTTTTTTGCATCAAATTGTTAATATTTGCAAAACAGTTGACATTAGACCCAACTTGATATCAAAATAATTAGTACTTCAGTGCAAAACTTTCAAGGTAGCTAAATGTAGGGCATTCTATTAAAAAAAAGGTGAGTTTGCTTCGCCACACTTTTTTGAGCCACCCTGCATAATCAAAACTATTTCTGTAATGTGCAGCATCTTTGTACCTACAACTTTTATATGCATAATACTTATGTAATTTTCATAGTTTTCGAAATATCTTTCATAACCCCATTGTTGCCGGACCCTGTATGTAAACGTGCTCTATTATTCCACATCCATGAAATTGCAAATTTCATCTGTTATGTTATTATTGCTCTACATAACCTTTTTATTTCGATTTTTATCAACTTGTTTTTTTTGTGCAACTCTTCCTTATGTTTATTTGTGCTCCCTCCATATTTACCTGCTAGTAATTCCTTATACCATTCTATTAATTTTCATTCTTCTAAGTAGCTACCCTTGTTCTTCAACTTTTGTTAACTTCTACCAGACTCTGTTTCACATACATTTAAATTTTTTATGACTTTGTTTTGATTCAATAGCAGTCCTGTAGTATAATCTATCAAGTTATTCTTGATTTCTGTCCATTTCTCCTTCCAATCCTCTTTCCAGGTACTGTTTTCTGTTGGCTATGTGAATTTTACTGTTTGCTATTTTAGATTCATTCTGTCATAGTTATTTATTAACCATTTATTCGAATTACTCTTATTATAATCTTCATTGGATGTTTCAAGTTCAAATAATTTTTCTTCATTATTTCAGTTAGGTACTTCATTTTTTCGCATTTTGTATAATGTGCTATTTTACTAAATTAAAAATCGTTTAATAAAGTGGCACTTTAGTGCATAGAAATTTCACTTTACTGTATGGTAATGTCACTGTCAAATTCGAGGTTATTATTTATACGTTTGAATATCACAGCCGCTTTTTTTAATGGACATGTGGTATAATGCTTTTACATAAATGTTTGTTTATAAATACTAATACAAAATGCGAAGAAATAGTATACACACTTCATTAGAAAAGTAGTTTTACTAAACTTATATAGCTTTTTAAGTTACTCGCTCGCTCGTACTCAGTCAAGCTATATTCGTTTAGTAAAACTTTACCTTTTTAAACTTGTTGTGTAATATACTATTACTATATTACATAATTAAACCTCTTTTTTTAATATTAATTTTGGTTAGCGCTCTCCATTATCTTTATTGCATTTTTTTTTTCAAATTAACCTTTCAACTTTCAAATATATAGTCACATTTTACGATCTTCCTGACAGTCTTTCTATATTTGCTGCTCCTCAATCTTATGTTTTAGAATAATTCTTCTTTTTTTCTTGTTGCAAGTACTTTCTCCATATCATCTCCAGATTTTTATCATACTTTTCTTTAGATGCATTATTTTGTTTTTGTTTCTGTTTGTTTCCAAGTATTCCTTCTTGCTAGTTACTTCAATTGAACGGTTAAACCTTTTGGTTTTGGCACGACATCAAGTAATACTGTTAATACGTCGATTTAACTTGGGGAGTGTATTTAAGTATAATCAATTTTTGGAAACGTGTCTTAGCGAATTAAACAAAATATAATGATAACGTGTTATCAAATTTTTATAAACAATGTGCTGTTTTTAAGGCCTGTAATTACATGTTGATCCGGGGTGTTCAGCACAAAACAGCTTGCCAAGCCGTTCCTGATTGATGAATTTTTAGGACACGTAAATCTGAAAGAATTTTGGCATTAATGAAATAAATTAAGCATGGAGAGAAGATGTGAAAACAACTAACATAACAAACGGGAGGCCCAACAAGAGCGCAACATTAATTTTTTTTTAATCAAGTATGTTGCGATCAAAATTTCATAAATGTCAAGTTGACACAACCGGATTATCAGAAATGGAGCATTACATGAATTATTAAAATTTATGTTAAAAATGTTGAAAGTTTTGTGGAAACAATTTTCAGATTACCTGTATTTTTTGGTAGAGAAAACGCACCAAATTGTTTGACGGTTCAGTGATTGATCGAAAAATTTGAAGAAACTCCTTCAGTTGCCAATGAAAAACCACCGATTTGTCATCGACTAGGACGGTCTATCGAAAATATTGCCTCAGTGACTGAAAGTGTTGCTGAGAATCCAGAAACCTCGACTCGCCATCGTTCACAAGTTAGCAATTGCAAGAACCACTTTACTGCGGATTTTGAAGAAAGACCTTCATTGCCATCCTTATAAGGTGCAGTTAACTCAAGAACTTAAGCCAGCAGATCATGCACAGCGTCGTGCATTTGTCAACTGGATATTGCAAAATCAAGAAACGGACATTGATTTTTTGAAGAAAATGAAGCGCCCTTTCATTCGGTTGGGTACGTGAACACTCATAACTGTCGAATTTGGGCTGCTGAGAATCCTCGGCTAGTTCATGAGAAAAAAATACATGCACAAAAAGTTACTGTTTGGTGTGAATTTTGGGGTGGCGGCGTTATTGAAAAGAAATAGAACAAAGAATATTATAAACATCAAAGAATACTTAAAAAATCTGGTATGATACACGCACACTATTTCCTTTTACAGTGATCTTATAATTAGCCAAAAATTTGATTTAAAATTTTTAAGCATTTGTCAAAAAATTTCAAAAATTACAAATTCTACAAAAACGGTACAAAATAGAGTGTTAGTTGAAGAGACAATTTTTTTTCTAGAATTTTAAGTTGAATTCAAAAATGTAATAATATACCGGGTATTCTATTTAAAATAGGAGTTAATAAAAAAACAAAAGAAACCCATTTTAGAAGTATTCAACTAGAAAATCACCTATCCCACATCAATACACATTAAAAATGTAATAAAAATCACAAGAGTAAACACCTACTTCCGGTTATGCGATTTTCTTCAAAAGCTTGCTGTCGCATCTACCGGGTGTCCATAAATGATTGTGATGGTTTTCCTTAGGTTGGCACTGTTTATGTTGGTGGAACTGTAAGCTTATGTCAAATTCGAGGTTAGCAGGTTAGGTTTTGCGTCAGTTTGTGTCAAAACTGACGGAAAATCTAACCTACTAACAACGAATTTGACATAGACTTACAGTTCCACCAACATAAACAGTGCCAACCTAAGAAAAACCATCACAATCATTTATGGACACCCGGTACATAGTACACAAAACTTATATATGAAGTTTCAACGCCATACCTCTTTCCGTTTTTGAGATATTCTGTTCACAGACAGACAGACAGACAGACACACAGACAGACAGACAGACTAATGAAAAAAATATCTTTTTTGGGGTCAGGCGACTCTAAAACGTGAAGATCTGTTGAAAACTCAATTTCGAATTTTTGGGGTGAATCCAATACTTCCTTTATTGTAAAAGGAAGTAAAAAGGAAAAGATCAGAATTAAGTGAAGGAATTAAAGAAGAGATTATATAAAAAAAAGTAAGAAAACATCAAGAACGCCAAAAAACAAACTAGATTGAGAAACTAGAAGAAAAATGGATATACAAAAGAAAGCAAATAAAAGAAGAAATATCATGAAAGGAGGCATATCAATTAACAAGAAAAATGAAATAATGAAGTTAGCACAATGGAAAAAGCGGAGTGCAAAAAAATATTAACCAAATAGTATGTATGGAACAATAAAAACAAGCATTAGAACTGCATACAACATCAAAAAAGTAAGGGGATGAGACGATAAAGAAGACAATCACAGCAAGAAAAAAGACAATGAATTATAGGAAAACAGAAAGGCATCAAACAGTGAAATGTAAGAACTTTACACGTGTTGTAAATAAGATCTTTTACAAAATCCTCAACAGAGTAATGATGGCTATAGATTAACAGATCAGCAAAGAGCAAACTGATCGTACTAGGAGAAGAACAATAGAAAAGGAGGCAAACATGTCTATGGTGTGCCTGGGACAAATAGTATAGAACAAGAAGAAGTGGAAGGAATTTATCAATACCCTATGTCCCACAAGGGAATAGTAGGAACTACTGCTATCATCTCCCTTTTAGACTCATTCAAGTCACAACTTTCTGTCATGTCTTCCAAGCACTTTTCTTTTAATATTTATAGAATTCTCTACATTTCGGTTTCAAATTCTTTTCTTTTTTTAAATAATTCAAACAACTGTTTTACTTTTATTTCAGGTATCGCTTTATATAACATTTTGATTACACAAAGTAAATTTATTTATAGTTCGGGATCTACATGGTGTATTTCATGGACTTTACAATTGGTGGCATGTGGTGGATGATCCTAGTGATTCTGCTAGAAATTGTGGCCGTTTTCATGGTGCGAGGGAGACCGTACAGTGGGGATTCTTTGGTAAACGCCCTCTTCATGTCACCCAGCCGGCCATGCTTGCTCAGCTGGGCCCCAGCTCTCCTGTCATTCACATGGAATGTAATCTTACCTGTTGGCTTAATGGTAAGATCCTAATATTTGTGTTTAAGTTCACTACTGATTTATTTATCTGTGTAGGTATGGTGTGTGGCTTTCTTCAAGAACGGGAATTTTCGAGAACTGTTTGTTTGGCATCACGCACCGAGCCTGGAATACTGGCCAATGTGGGCTCGTCAGATAGGCTCAATGTTGCAGCTGCTGCCTGTGCTCTGTGTCCCACTCGTTGCTGTTATACAGAGTTACCGATATTTAAACAACGGTCCTCCAGATATATTGGATGTAAGTGTAAAATTGAATTTTCAAGTTAAACTATTTGCCTCAAAAAGATATGATAGTCATAATTTTAATGTGAAAGAATATTTTTTTAAATCTTGACCGTACTCTTAAAGGCTTGCATTGCCATTTAAAAATAATAATTAATTGATATATTAATTTGTTTAATGGATTGGATTGCTTTGAAGCGACTGAAATTGTGGCCTGAATTGAATCGAGTCATCAATTGTTTCAAAATGTGAATCAGCTCGATTTTTAAATTAACTATGGATTTTAATATGTTAACATGCATAGGTAATCATTGTAAAAAATAAATGAAGAAATTCAATGTGTTATGCAACACTAAGATAAATAAAAATCACTAATATCGATATACTAAAAGGAAAAAGATGGAAAAGTTGGATTAAAGCTAGTTGAAAATTTGATTTAATTCTATTAATTTAAATTGGTATTTTGTAATAATCAATAAATTATCTGCCTGTATTGAGTTTAGATTCATCACTTGCCTAAAATCGTGGAAACAAAAGATAAATTAATAGACACACAGTGTGTACTTAAACTATCCTCTCCATAGGGATCTTGTAAACCATAAAGATATAAGGTTGGTTCAATGGAACAAATTGTGGCCGTTTCGGAAAAATTGTATGGCTTTGTAATTTGGCAAAAACTCTGAAAATTTGATTTTTATTCTCTTACTTGAAAAATTGAAATAGATAAATTAGATGTAGAGCAACACAAAACACACAAGAATCAAAATGGGGGAATTAAAAGATCCATGTGTGAACAGAAATGCCTGGAGGCTGGATCAAGTTTCTGTTGGTTGCACTGGTTCTTTATCCCTAATTTTTAAGCACTTGAATGAGACTGCATTCATGTATTAAGCCAATGTAGCAAATGGCACTTAAAGCGATGATAATTAGATAACTACCCGAAGTGCAGCCTCACACTTCAATTTTTAGGCTTGGAAAGGTAGTATCGATGTAATTGAATCAAACAGTAAATGTTGATTGATTTTATTACAAAAATAATTGGGCTTTTATACAATATAACTGCTTAGATACTAAATAAAAACATTTCAAAGTGCAAAGGTATAGTTCACTAGAACGATTCTAAAATTGCAATTATAGTTTCAGCGTTGTCTGCGAGTTCGTGCGATGAACTTGAAGTTCTAGGTAATTTCGTAATATAATATGCTTACTGTTGTGATAGCGGTCTTTAAACCGACTGATTATGAAAGCAAAACTGGCTTTTAAATTGTGAACAATATTTCGTAAATTTTGAATGAAATTTATATCTGTTTAATTCAAAATTAAAATAGTGGGAAAGTTTTCCAATTAGAAAAACCATTATCAAAATGGCAGAACAGTTGGGAGAACTAGACATAGAACAGAAATGAAAGATATGGAAAGAAGTACTAATAAATAATACTAAGTTGGTATGTGGCACTATGAATACAAGTACAAACAAATGCAAAACAATATAGTGGACAGAAAATATCAATGAAGTACTTAATTAGAACGAAAAAATTGGCATGAAAAGAATAGAGCAGAACTAGAAAAGAAGAAAACCAAAAGAAATACAGAGACGCTAGAAACAAAGCAAATGTTGAAATAAAACAAGCCTGAAAGAAAAGTTAGATAAAGTTTGGAGAGGAAGTAGAGACTACAGTTAAAAGCAATAATAGGTAACTTTGACGGAATTCAAAAATCTTTTATGTGAAAGAAACGTTAGAGAAAGAATAAATATAAGAAAGAGATCAAGCAGTAGAAGCCGAGTGTAGTTGGGTAGGCGCTAGGCTTGCGTTAAGCAAGTCCTTGGTTTGAATCCCGCAGGGGCCGGAATTTTTCCGCAGCCTTGGCGATTGGAATCGGGCTCGGTGAGACTATTCACAGTTGGGCACCAAATTAACTGTGCTCTACTCAGAACCACAGACCTAAGAGATAGAGTAACAAGGTCAACACATCACCAAGACACACACATCACACAATGGTTGCTGCGCAAGCACAAAAGGCGCGCTCCAACTTTGTATCCCAAATCCGGGGCAAGTTGAGCATTGTACCGTCAGATGCAAACGCATAAAGTACCAGCCTCTACACCGCAAGTTAAAATGAGGTTATCGATAATAGATACATACATAGGTACCAGAGATCAAGCAGATAATCCAAATATAGTAGAGGAGGTTCAAGAAGCAGTAGTGGAAATAGGAATAGGCAAAGTGGGAGATCCTGATGGAATAGCACCAGAAATGATAAGGCATGGTGAGGAATTGGTGATAACATGGATTTATAAAATATACTACAAAGCACGGAAAATAAGTAAACGAAAGAATGGGAACTAAACGCAATACTCCCTATACATAAAAAAGTGACCCTAAGAACTGCAATAATTATAGAGCAATAACACTGTCCTCAGTAATACTCAGGATTTATACAAAAATAATAGAACCGAGACTAAGATCTAAAGTAATATATAAACTAGAAGATGGAGAAGGAGCATATTGGATAGCTATAGGTACAAACTACAGATCATGTACACGTTATTAGAAAATTAATAGACACCACTCTGGAAAGTTGAACCAACTTATATCCAACCTTTATGGACCCAAAGGCAGATAGTCTGTGATCAAAAATAAAACAATACAAGTACCACTAATACCATGTACAATCAAGTAATAAGTATAATATAGCTAATGAAAGAAATATCAGAAGAATTTAAAATGGGAAAAAGATTAAAACAGGGAGATCGAATATATAAAAACGTAAAGAAAAAGACGAGTAAGATTCAAGTTGGATACTTGGACGTAAACCCAGTAACAATAGACTCTTTTATACAATACAGACGATATGGTGCCAATATCTGACACAAAAGTAAATGCAGAGACAGTTAACCATATAGGAAGAAGAAATCAAGAAGATGGGAATGGAAATTAATATAACGGAAACAAGTGTGATGATTATAGAATAAGAAGATGAGAAGATGTTACGAGATTTAACATAGCATTTAGTAGTCAGAAATTAAAACAAATATCTATAGAATATCTAGGTGCCATAATCAGAAATAATGAGAAATTGGAAACAGAGATATCACAAAAATAAATAAAGTAAAAATCTGTTACACAAAAACAAAACAATTTGGAAAAAGAGAAAGTAGTAGACAAAGATGATATTTTACAGTACAGTAGTAACTTCAATGTTATCATATAACATAGAAGTTTTACCAATTCAAGCAAAGCACGAAAAGAAGTCGCGAGCCATAGAAATAAAGTTCATGAGAAGAATAATAGAAATAAGAAAAATTGATAATGGAGAAGAGAGGAAATATATACATAAGTCAAACAAGAAAATATAGAAAATAAAGTGAGGAAAACTCAGTTATTACGTATGAATACGAAGAGAAAGAAAAAAAAACAGTGTACATAAGCAAAGGGTGATATAAATAAGGAAGTCGGTTAATCCAGGAAAACATGGGAAAGAGTAATGGAAGAAATTGTAAAAGAGAATGGAAAAATCATAGAAGAACTAAGAAGAATGGCTCAAAATAGGAAAAATTGGAAAACTTGGGTGGATACCCAATACACAAAGCCCTAACAGGCTAAAGGACAAGACAAAAGAAAGAAACATTCTCTTGCTTCTAAGCTATCCTTTGCTTTAGGGAATTGAGACTTGGTATATTTATGTAAAAGCATAATGTGCATCCTACAGTATTATATATTTTTTTAAATTTAGTGTCATGACCTCTTGATTTGAAAAATCAAAAATACACTCAAAATTAATTTCAAACCAAGCAAGGCGTAATCCTCAAATCATATCTATTGGACATTTCAGCCATGGACGCACTGTATATATACAAAAGCTTTAACAGACCCATTGCTTAATAATCTCTTTCCATTGTTTCCTGTCATCTTTTTGCTTTCTAGGTCCTCCATCTCTGCATCTTCCTGTCTGTTTCTCGGTCATCCTGGTCTTCTTATCTCCTTCCTTCACTTATTCTTTATGCTTGTTTCTTCTGGAACTCTCCACACATGTTCCAGCCATCTCAACCTCTGCCTGGACTTCCATGAATTGCTCTGTTTCTTGCAGTGCTCCTATCTGTATTCTAAATTTTTGTAGTTCTTGTTCTAGACTCTTCAAAGGTTCTCTATAATTTGATCCTCTTATTTTCCATGTACTTGTTCTCCATTTGTTTTTATTTTTGTTGCTGTCAATTGTTTTTGCCATGCCTGTCTTCTGTATTTATCCAGCCTGTTCTCTCTTGATCAATTTTCTGAAAAGCCACTTTTATTACTAGGTTGTAGTAGCTCCACCTTTCCTTTGCCCCATGTTTATAGCTGATTATTATCTATGTTAAGCTTGTGGTATCTTATTCGTACTCTTTTCTCATCTGTTATTTTCTTTATTTCCGATTGCACTTTCTTTTCATTTTGTGTTAGTTTCTTTTCTATTACTATCAAGTGCATTTTGATACCGTCTTTTCCACATCATTATTTACGCCCATTTTTGGATTTTTACAACCTTCACCTTCTTCGTTTCTTGTCTTTCTAACTTGTGTGCTTCTGTTATTGTAGTTTCCACCCTTTGATATCTACTCTTTCAGTTCTTTCCTTTCCTCTTGCCATTCTTCTCATAAAATCTTTTTGCAAATTTTTCAAGTTCTCTTGGTTCTTCTAAAAGTTCTTTATTGTTTTGAGTTGTTCTTGCTTCAGTTTTTAGTAACAAATCATTTATTTCTTTCATGTTTCCTGGCTTTTTTCTTCTCTTTTAGTTATTTTTTCTTCTTTGCTATTCTCTAGATCGCCAGCTTCTTGTCCTGGTGTTCTTCTAACAGTTTAGCAACCACACGTATTTTTCGTCTGATTTTCGTGCCAAATCTTTTAACTTCTGTACACTGTATTTACAAGTGTTTGCTGTTCTGCTGTTACTTCCGCCACTTAAATTTTGCTCTTACCGACTTGTTTCTCTGTATTCTTTTTCTGCTTTCAAATTAATTAAAGCATAGTTGGTTTCTATTGAAAATCCACACTGGTTCTTGCCTAAATTATCTGCGTTATTGTTTTGCTGTTGTCACTATTTAACCAAGAGTGTCATTAGAAATCTAGAATGTTGGTATAGGCAACATTGTATGTATAAGAATTCTTGTAATATAAATGTATGCTGTGCATGCCTGCCTATGTGTGTTACTTTTTCAGTGTCACCTAATGGCAATAGTACAAACTTAACTGCTACAGGATGCTGTGCCTGTATGCATTACAGTGCCTTTATATAGACAGTGGCTACAATACAACTAAGCCACACCCCCGCCGCTATATTTAGGCAAATTTCTAATGGGTGTTCATTTAAATTCGTAATCAGAGTCAACTGTGATACATGTTTTATGTGTGGCAGTACTGAAAACATTCGAGATTTGCAGGTTAAGATTTGCGTCAGTCTGTCTCAAATAACAAAGAAAACCCAACCTTCTAACCTCGAATTTGACATAGACTGACAATACACTTCAGTACTGCCAAAAGTATAACACGAATCACAGATGATTTAGCCTAAACATGGACTAAAACCACGTGATCTAGGGAGCCATTCAAAAATAGGACACCCCATTGTTGCCACTGCCTATATAAAGGCACTGTAGTATGCATCAGAGCCAGTGTATATAGGAGAGTACCGCCATTCTTTGATTCGTGAAAATGCCGCCATCGCCGCCATTTTTGTTCCCATCAGCAATAACTGATTGAGTTATGTCTAAAATTTTACTTGAAATTGGCTAGACTGTAAGTCTATGTCAAATTTCAGGTTAGCAGGTTATGTTTTGCGTCACTTTGTGTCAAAACTGACTCAAAACCTAACCTACTAACCTCAAATTTGACATAGACTTACAGTCTTGCCAATTTTAAGTAAAGTTTTGGATTGCCAACAAACGTCACGTTGACGGAATTGTGTTACAAACCTCAAAGTGACACATATGTCAGAGGAATAAACATGGTGGACGTGGCAGTACTCTCCTATATCTACTGGCTCTGGTATGCATCAGAGCCAGTAGATATAGGAGAGTACCGCCATTCTTTGATCCGTGAAAATGCCGCCGCCGCCGCCATTTTTGTTCCCATCAGCAATAACTGTTTGAGTTATGTCTAAAATTTTACTTGAAATTGGCAAGACTGTAAGTCTATGTCAAATTTCAGGTTAGCAGGTTATGTTTTGCGTCAGTCGGTGTCAAAACTGACGCAAAACGTAACCTGCTAACCTCGAATTTAACATAGACTTACAGTCTTGCCAATTTTAAGTAAAGTTTTGGATTGCCAACAAACGTCACGTTGACGGAATTGTGCTACAAACCTCAAAGTGACGCTCCTTCAGAGGAATAAACATGGCTGACATGGCGGCACTCTCCTATATCTACTGGCTCTGGTATGCATCAGAGCCAGTAGATATAGAGAGTACCGCCACGTCCGCCATGTTTATTCCTCTGACATATGCGTCACTTTGAGGTTTGTAACACAATTCCGTTTGTTGGCAATCCAAAACTTTACTTAAAATTGGCAAGACTGTAAGTCTATTTCAAATTCGAGGTTAGCAGGTTAGTTTTTGCGTCAGTTTTGACACAAACTGGAGTAAAACATAACCTGCTAACCTCGAATTTGACATAGACTTACAGTCTTGCCAATTTCAAGTAAAATTTTAGACATATCTCAATCAGTCATTGCTGGTGGGAACAAAAATGGCGGCGATAGCGGCATTTTCACGGATCAAAGAATGGCGGTACTCTCTATATATACTGGCTCTGGTATGCATTAAGGTCACTATATCAAAAGGTACCGTCATTAGTGATTTTATATATCTATCCTTGTCGCATAATTTTCTCCAACTGGGGATAAAAACAAAAACTAACAATAATTTGATTTTACAGCAGTGCCATTACACCAAAAAGAAAATCCCCAAAAACTAATGTCTTCCTTATTGCACTTGGGAAATTTGTATTTGTTATCCTTATCTCACAATTTTCTCACATTCTCACGCGAGGAATGGAATGGCGGTACCTTATTGATATAGTGACCTTAGTATGCATTACAGTGCCTTTATATAGACAGTGGCGACAATACAACTAAGCCACACCCCCGCCGCCATATTTATGCAAATTTCTAACGGGTGTTTATTTAAATCCGTGATCAGAGTCGACTGTGATACGTGTTTTACGTTTGGCAGTACTGAAAACATTTGAGATTTGCAGGTTAAGATTTGCGTCAGTTTGTGTCAAAACTGACGCAAAACCGAACCTGCTAACCTCGAATTTAACATAGACTGACAATACACTTCAGTACTGCCAAAAGTATAACACGAATCACAGGTGATTTAGCATAAACATGGCGGCTAAAACCACGTGATCTAGGGAGCCATTCAAAAATAGGACACCCCATTGTTGCCACTGCCTATATAAAGGCACTGTAGTATGCATCAGAGCCAGTGTATATAGGAGAGTACCGCCATTCTTTGATTCGTGAAAATGCCGCCATCGCCGCCATTTTTGTTCCCATCAGCAATAACTGATTGAGTTATGTCTAAAATTTTACTTGAAATTGGCTAGACTGTAAGTCTATGTCAAATTTCAGGTTAGCAGGTTATGTTTTGCGTCACTTTGTGTCAAAACTGACTCAAAACCTAACCTACTAACCTCAAATTTGACATAGACTTACAGTCTTGCCAATTTTAAGTAAAGTTTTGGATTGCCAACAAACGTCACGTTGACGGAATTGTGTTACAAACCTCAAAGTGACACATATGTCAGAGGAATAAACATGGTGGACGTGGCAGTACTCTCCTATATCTACTGGCTCTGGTATGCATCAGAGCCAGTAGATATAGGAGAGTACCGCCATTCTTTGATCCGTGAAAATGCCGCCGCCGCCGCCATTTTTGTTCCCATCAGCAATAACTGTTTGAGTTATGTCTAAAATTTTACTTGAAATTGGCAAGACTGTAAGTCTATGTCAAATTTCAGGTTAGCAGGTTATGTTTTGCGTCAGTCGGTGTCAAAACTGACGCAAAACGTAACCTGCTAACCTCGAATTTAACATAGACTTACAGTCTTGCCAATTTTAAGTAAAGTTTTGGATTGCCAACAAACGTCACGTTGACGGAATTGTGCTACAAACCTCAAAGTGACGCTCCTTCAGAGGAATAAACATGGCTGACATGGCGGCACTCTCCTATATCTACTGGCTCTGGTATGCATCAGAGCCAGTAGATATAGAGAGTACCGCCACGTCCGCCATGTTTATTCCTCTGACATATGCGTCACTTTGAGGTTTGTAACACAATTCCGTTTGTTGGCAATCCAAAACTTTACTTAAAATTGGCAAGACTGTAAGTCTATTTCAAATTCGAGGTTAGCAGGTTAGTTTTTGCGTCAGTTTTGACACAAACTGGAGTAAAACATAACCTGCTAACCTCGAATTTGACATAGACTTACAGTCTTGCCAATTTCAAGTAAAATTTTAGACATATCTCAATCAGTCATTGCTGGTGGGAACAAAAATGGCGGCGATAGCGGCATTTTCACGGATCAAAGAATGGCGGTACTCTCTATATATACTGGCTCTGGTATGCATTAAGGTCACTATATCAAAAGGTACCGTCATTAGTGATTTTATATATCTATCCTTGTCGCATAATTTTCTCCAACTGGGGATAAAAACAAAAACTAACAATAATTTGATTTTACAGCAGTGCCATTACACCAAAAAGAAAATCCCCAAAAACTAATGTCTTCCTTATTGCACTTGGGAAATTTGTATTTGTTATCCTTATCTCACAATTTTCTCACATTCTCACGCGAGGAATGGAATGGCGGTACCTTATTGATATAGTGACCTTAGTATGCATTACAGTGCCTTTATATAGACAGTGGCGACAATACAACTAAGCCACACCCCCGCCGCCATATTTATGCAAATTTCTAACGGGTGTTTATTTAAATCCGTGATCAGAGTCGACTGTGATACGTGTTTTACGTTTGGCAGTACTGAAAACATTTGAGATTTGCAGGTTAAGATTTGCGTCAGTTTGTGTCAAAACTGACGCAAAACCGAACCTGCTAACCTCGAATTTGACATAGACTGACAATACACTTCAGTACTGCCAAAAGTATAACACGAATCACAGGTGATTTAGCATAAACATGGCGGCTAAAACCACGTGATCTAGGGAGCCAATAAAAAATAGGACACCCCATTGTCGCCACTGTCTATATAAAGGCACTGTAGTATGCATTACAGTGGCTATATAATCACAGTGTGGCCATACAATTGTTGGCTGGTACTTTTGAATCCAATGTCAAAATCAGATTTTGCGAAAAACCATGGTGATGTAATAAAAAAATAGAATTTTTTTAACGGTGTAAGCGACATTTGGTAACAAAAAATTACTAAAGTCAAAATAAAATTTGACAATTCATTTGCTGAAGTGAAAGATTGTTATTCAAAATGACTGATCTCTCAAATACAATAAAATACCACAAAGGCGTTTAAATGTTCAAGAAATATGAGTCATACGGTGTCTTCAATTTATTACAATTAATGGAAATTGGAAAGTTCAAATCCAAAACACAAATGATATAGCATCATTTGTAGAAATCTTCTCGGTAATTTAATATGCTTTATTAACATCTAAATTATATTAGATAGGTACATGGGCTAAACCCCAATATAGCCCACTGGTGCTTAGGCGCATGCGCGTGATAATGTGATTCTCAGTTTGTCGGAGGTTCTACAAATATTCAGACAATGGAGGCAAAACACGGGAGTCTCATGCCGGACCCAATCTTGACTACCGTCAAGGTGCGATATTAAGTTAGCTGCAGTTTAAGATTTGTGTGCAGTGTTGAATCCAGGGGGTGACCGAGAGGGAAATTCCCATCCGGACAGTACAGAATTCCCTCCCGGAAACATTACCATATCATATTCATATTTTTTAATCTATAAAAGAATGGGTGAATTGCGTAGAAATAGGTAAAAATACCCCCCAGAAGTTTCATTTTCCCCCCCGGAGTAAACAGTCTGAATTCAACACTGTTTGTGTGTACTTAGTACAAAAATACCTGTGCATCACCGTAAAAAAAGCAGTTAGTCCAATCGTCATATATAATTGTGAATTTGAACTTCCCAATGAGTATATCTCTTATTTATAGCTTAAAATTCAGTTTCACCGCTGGCATAACAGTTCCTTTATGTTCATATTCCGTAAATGTCAAAATGTACCACTGGGCTATACTGGAGTTTTCTCGATACATGTTTTATAGGTGTAATTTGGCAAAGTACTGAATATTTTGAAGCACGATGAACAACAAAAAGAGATATAATTTAAAATAAGACAATTAGGATTCTTTGGAAATCTTTTCATCGTGTACCAGTAATTTCAAATTGATTTGTAGAATCATATGTGATTCAAGATAATATGCAATTGTACACCGCAATATAAAACTTACAGGAAAATATTTATTTCTCTGTTAAATGTTCTAGTTTGTTTGATGTTAATACTAAATATCGTAACTAACTAATTGGCAAACTATAGTTTGGAAAACTCACGGCCACGGGAAAACTAATGGCGGATTGCATCACGTGATGCGTCGACTCAAACTTTTGACAAGTTATAAAATGCCAATGTCTTATTTTGACATTAGTAACTTTTTGAAACTAAACATTTTATACACTGTTAAAAATGACAATAACTTGGAATCCTTTTGCCTTCAACCAATACAAACCTGACCATCGTATGGCCACACTGTGATTATATAGTCACTGTAGTATGCATCAGAGCCAGTAGATATAGAGAGTACCGCCATTCTTTGATCCGTGAAAATGCCGCTATCGCCGCCATTTTTGTTCCCACCAGCAATGACTGATTGAGGTATGTCTAAAATTTTACTTGAAATTGGCAAGACTGTAAGTCTATGTCAAATTCGAGGTTAGCAGGTTATATTTTGCGCCAGTTTGTGTCAAAACTGACGCAAAAACTAACCTGCTAACCTCGAATTTGACATAGACTTCCAGTCTTGCCAATTTTAAGTAAAGTTTTGGATTGCCAACAAACGTCACGTTGACGGAATTGTGTGACAAACCTCAAAGTGACGCATATGTCAGAAGAATAAACATGGCGGACGTGGCGGTACTCTCTATATCTACTGGCTCTGGTATGCATTACAGTGACTATATAATCACAGTGTGGCCATACAATTGTTGGCTGGTACTTTTGAATCCAATGTCAAAATCAGATTTTGCGAAAAACCATGGGGATGTAATAAAAAAATAGAATTTTTTTAACGGTGTAAGCGACATTTGGTAACAAAAAATTACTAAAGTCAAAATAAAATTTGACAATTATTCATTTGCTGAAGTGAATAATGTTATTCAAAATAACTGATCTCTCAAATACAATAAAATACCACAAAGGGGTTTAAATGTTGAAGAAATATGAGTCATACGGTGTCTTCAATTTATTACAATTGATGGAAATTGGAAAGTTCAAATCCAAAACCCAAATGATATAGCATCATTTGTAAAAATCTTCTCGGTAATTTAATATGCTTTATTAACATCTAAATTATATTAGATAGATACATGGGCTAAACCCCAATATAGCCCATTGGTGCTTAGGCGCATGCGCGTGATAATGTGATTCTCAGTTTGTCGGAGGTTCTACAAATGTTCAGACAATGGAGGTAAAACACGGGAGTCTCATGCCAGACCCAATCTTGACTGCCGTCAAGGTGCGAATTTAAGTTAGCTGCTGTTTAAGATTTGTGTGTGCTTAGTAGAAAAATGCCTGTGCATCACCATAAAACAAGCAGTTAGTCCAATTGTCGACAATAATATTGAATTTGAATCTCCCAATGAGTATTTCTCTTATTAATAGCTTAAAATCCAGTTTCACCATTGGCATAACAGTTCCATTATGTTCATATTCCGTAAATGTCACAATGTACCAGTGGGCTATACTGGAGTTTTCCCGACATTAACTACTTGCTATACATGTTCAACCTGGAATTGCAACTGTAGGTACACCTCAATAATCTATTGAGCGGTGACTTACAAATATTTAAGCAATATAAAACTTACAGGAAAATATTTATTTTTCTGTTAAATGTTTGTTTGATGTTAATACTGTTCTGAATATCGTAAACAACTAATTTGCGAAAAACGTCAAAATATGGTTCTTTTCCGTAGAGACAAGCTATAATTTGGAAAACTCACAGCCGCGGGAAAACTAATAGCGGATTTCATCACGTAATACGTCCACTCAAACTTTTGACAAGTTATAAAATGCCAATGTCTTATTTTGACATTAGTAATTTTTTGTAACTAAACATTTTGTACACTGTTAAAAATGACAATAACTTGGAATCCTTTTGCCTTCAGCCAATAGAAAACATGACCACCGTATGGCCACACTGTGATTATATAGTCACTGTAGTATGCATTAGAGTCCCTGTATATAGGTTACTAAGAGTTGGGCAAACAGCGAGATACATTTTGATTGGTCTGGATCACTTTTTACAAGGCATGTGTGATAAAAGTGCATTTCTTACATATTTTGTAACATGTTACGACCGATAGTTTCGCACACGCAAATCTAAATTTTAACTAAATTGGCTATATATTCCTAATAGTCGGTTCTAGAGATCCTAAGAACGATCAATGCCCTGAAAACTCTCTCATCAAAAGCAAGTTAGTAACATTGGTTCCCATAACCTATTTGTTTGACATATGTCAAATATATAATTTGGATCAAAAATGTATGTCAAATCAGGTTGTTTGCCCAACTCTTAGTAAACTATATACAGGATCTCTAGTATGCATTAGAGATCCTGTATATAGTTTACTAAGAGTTGGGCAAACAGCCTCATTTGACGTACAATTTTGATCCAAATTAGATATTTGACATATGTCGAACAAAGAGGTTATGGGCACCAACCTTGCTAACTTGCCTTTGATGGGAGAGTTTTCAGAGTATTGATCATTCTTAAGATCTCTAAAACCGACTATTAGGAATATACGCCCAATTTAGATAAAATTTAGAGTTGCATATGCGATACTTTCGGTCGTAATATGTTACAAAATATGTAAAAAGGCCACATTTATCACACATGCCTTGTAAAAAGTGATCCAAACCAATCAAAATGTATCCCGCTGTTTGCCCAACTCTTAGTAACCTATATACAGGGACACTAGTATGCATTAGAGTCCCTGTATATGAAAGAGTTGGGACATGTAGGGTGACTTGTTTTGGATCCACAAACCATGGAGTACCTGATTTTTGCCAATTTTAAACTTTATGCATACTTCTTTCAAACGAAACAACTGAAATATATCTTTGCTGCATCACATGGTCCTTGATTTGTGGATCCAATGGCTCAACTCTTAGTACATATAGGAACTCTAGTATGCATTAGAGTTCCTATATGTACTAAGAGTTGAGCCATTGGATCCACAAATCAAGGACCATGTGATGTAGCACAGATATCTTTCATTTATTTTAGTTGAAAGAAATATGCATAAAGTTTAAAATCGGCAAAAATCAGATACTCCATGGTTTGTGGATCCAAAACAAGTAACCCTACATGTCCCAACTCTTTTATATACAGGGACTCTAGTATGCATTACTTTTCAGCGCCATCTAGCAGCATGAAATAAAAGTTTCCTTCTGTAACTATTTTATTTATAATTCAATTTGAAAAATGCAAAAGGCTATCCAAGTGGTGGGTTACAATTTAATCTACAGGTAGGTAGAATTGTAGTAACCTTTTTATTTTAATTTAATATCATAAAGTTCGGTAAAAAGGGTGACAATTTGTTTTAACTATTTTAATTTCTTCCTACCGACTGCTGATTTGATGTGCCAGAAATGAAACTATAATTTATAATAAAACATCTTCAGAAAAATATGTATATACTTTTAACGCCTTAAATTTAGTCATCTAAGTTATTACTTTAGGACTTTAGGCCATTATATATATAACATTATTTTAAATATTGATGTGAGTCTTAGAGGATACTAACTGTAAAAGAATGAAAATATTCTTTCACGTTATAATTGTGAGTATCATCACCTTAAGAGGTAACAATGAATAGAAAACCCTTAAAATCTCTGTTATCATGCTGCTTCTTCATAAGGAATTGGAGGCAGAAGCTTATTATGTTAGTATATCTATCTCGTAGAAAACTAGAACTTTTATCTAACTTACTTTTTAACACTAGCGGGTCCAACTATTATACCGCCCACCAATCGGCGAACACATGGAGGACCTGCCAGTTCAGGACGCTGGGGCTCCTACTCTAAACAACAACACTGCAGCAGCTCCAGTGACAGTTCCGACGGAGGACCCGCCCCCTAAGTATACGCCTCCGCCATCATACACAACGGCCACAGGCGCCCGCATAGCAAAGTTCCTAAGGCAGAGCATAAGAAGGAGCGTCCGTAGGATCACCAACGCTCTTGGCGAAGGCAGCTCCCGG
Organism: Agriotes lineatus; assembly: GCA_940337035.1. Lineage (NCBI taxonomy): Eukaryota > Metazoa > Arthropoda > Insecta > Coleoptera > Elateridae > Agriotes > Agriotes lineatus. The sequence continues at coordinate 262,579,500 of OW679194.1, read as the reverse complement.
CAGCGTCCCGTCGTGCAAACTCAACTCCCTCCCCCAGACTACAGTGCGGTTTTGGTGGAGATGAACCAGCCACAGTTGGGCAGCGAACAGTTATCGTCTGTGAATGTGATCAGTGTGCAAAGTGAGCCCAATCAGAGTACTTTCAGCCGGGAGCTGGCTCAGACCAGGGGCGGCTCCGCGGGGCTTACGATCGCTGATGTTGCTAGCATCCTGAGGAGTAGCTTTAGGAGGAGCCGCATCAGGGCTGCTAATACGTTGAGGAGAGGAGCTGGGGCTGTCACGGAGAGCAACAACACGGCGTCTCTCAGTGCGGAGAATCTGGTCGACTCGGCTGCTCCCATAGGCGAAACCTCGTTAGTCCTAGATAATTTATCCAATCACGATCAGGAAGTCAAGCCTTCATCTGATAATCTCTCGTCTGTGATATGAGTTCATGTTAATTTATTTGTAGATTAGTTTTTTAGTATGTTTTAGCTGTACGAAACTATAAGACTAAAATAAGCTTGAAAATGCCTTGTGAGTGAGTGTGACAATTTGTTTTAAAGGTGACCATTTGTTGGCAGAATGTGTGATGTCAGTCGGGAGTCGATTGCAAGATTTAAAATACTCTTTAATGAAACGAATTATGGTTGTAAATCTATCAAAATAAGTCTACGAACTAAAACGATTTTTATTCACATCACTCACAATACCTTAAGTTTGCAACCAAAAACAATTCTTAAAACAATAACTTAAAGTTGTAAGTGTAATTTTGTAAATGAAACAAACAGAAATGCAAGAACTGATTTACGATCATGTACAATATATGTAATTGTATAAAAAGTGTACCTAACGTAACATTAAAAAGTTATACAGATGAAAAGCTTTTATTCCGAATTAGTCTTGAATTTTCTGTGTTCGTACTAAAGGGTGTTCATTAGAATTTGTGGTCTAGTCGGCTTTAGAAGTCTGTGTCAAAACTGATGCAAAACCCAACCTGCTAACATCAAATTTGACATAGACTTACAGTGTCACCAGTGTCAGTTATCAGCCATATGATTTAATGCACGACATGACTTCATCAGTTCCAAAGCCGACTAGACCACAAATTCTAATGAACACCCGTTACTATACGGATGGGGCCATAATTATATAGGTATAACAGCAATGAGATAATATGAATAACAAAATAGAATGCTTGAGTAAGAAAGAGATGGCCATACGAAAAAAATATTTTAGTAGGCAAGTTTAGTTGACAAATGTCATAATTAAATTAAGCGTCAAGCCTTCTCGAATATTTGCTACTATGTTTATCTCTTTCTTACTCAAGCAATACGATTTGTTTTCTTGTTCATGTTATCTTATTGCTGTTATATATAATTGTGGCCCCATCGGTATATTCTTTTAGAGAATTTATTAATTATTTGGCATAATTCTTGTAGATGACATTCAATAATAGGGTTGCTATACAGAATGCAGCAGGCTACTAGGACCATTGTAAAAGCAAGAAGAATATGCATGTGACCATTATGGTGTTTAAGAAACGAACAATCAATGTGCGATAGCGGTAGGTCGTTAGGATCATTATAAATACAAGGTATATTGGAAAAGAAAAGAAGAAAATACAATTCATAATGTCTTGTATTCTCCTTCTATTCTTAGAAGAAAAATTCAGCTAACATTTTTAAATACGATGCTAATCGTTTAAATTGGATTAGTTGAGTCAAAAGGCAATTTTTTAAATATTAACGTTTTGCTAATGTATTTAGCTTCTTCAGAATAAAAACATGTTAAAAGTTATTGACATATTACATTTAAAATATTATGGCACTTGGTATTGATCATTTTATGAATTACTAGCAAGATGCCCGTTCTTCGTACGGACTACAAATGTTTGCTTTTTCTTCTAAATCTCAAATGCATTCTAGAGTGTCCCCCTTCTCCATTACTCAATACGCTAAACAGTTTACCCCTTTTCATCTCTTAGGGGTAAAATTTCGAAAAAAATCAGCCCGTTTTATACTGAAATGAACCCACAGCGAAAAATAATTTTAACTTCCTATTTCTACTCAGTTTTCCCTTTTTACCGCTTTAGGGGTGAAATTTAGAAAACCCTTAAAAACCTCTTCTAAAGATTTGAAAATACATCTATACGCAAAAAAAGAATGATCTAACTCAACAAACACAGGAGATACAAAGTGTTCTATAATTCACCCCGAATTCAAATTCGCACCTTTTAAGGGTTGATTAGTGCAATGAAATGTGGTTTTAGACATTTGCAGTGGATAGCTATGCATGCAAACACCAAGTCGATATCTTATCAGGTCTAAGAGATATTGTGGAATTCGTGAAAACATAGTTTACCCCTTTTTACCCCTTTAGGGGTACATTTTTCAAAATCACTTAAACCATTTTTTAGATATTTTAAAAATATATCTATATGCCAAAAAAGACTGTTCTAACTCGATAATCATAGGAAATACTTAGGGTTCTTTAATTCACTCCCTACCCTTTTTTAGTTTTTCCTCTTTTTACCTCCTTAGGGTTAAAATTTTCAAAATCCCTTACACCTCTTTCTAAATATTTTAAAAATACATCTATATGCCAAAATAGAATGTTCTAACTCAATAAATGTAGGAAATACTTAGGGTTCTTTAATTCACCCCTAATCCAGATTTGCACCTTTAGGGGTTGATTAGGGAAAAATCCTAAAATACGTTTCTAGGTATTTACATTGATAATCTTTGCAAGTAAACACCAAGTTGATATCTTATCGGGTGTAAGAAATATTGAGGAATTCGTGAAAACACATTTTACCCCTTTTTACCCCCTTAGGGGTCGAATTTCAAAAAATCCCTTCTTAGCACTACCTTACGTAACAAATCAAACCTTCGACCCAAATTTCAAGTTTCTAGTACCAGTGGTTTCGGCTCTGCGTTGATTAGTCAGGGTTGTAACTTTCCTTTATATATACAGGGTGTTTCATTAATAATTGGAAATATTTTAACTGTAGAATTCTGGGCTTAAAATATTAATATTTAACCCAAATCACTTAGATAAAATGTGGCTTGTTACTGAGATATAGGGTGTTTTATTTAAAAATTTAAAAATGATTTTTCCCCATTACTTTAAAACTATTTGACGTATCCGTATCATATTTGGCAGGAAGTTTAGACACTGTAAACCATGCTAAATTATGTTAAATAAACGTTTCTGGCTACTACCAGAGGCGTACCACAGGGGCAAGTGGGTGGTTGACCCTTCCCAAATTCTACGCCACTGGCGGAATTGCCATTTTAACACAATTTTTCGATTCTCCAATACTTTCTATGTAAATAACATACTCTTCCTTCGTCACGATAACGTCATTATTTTTCGAGATATTTAAAGTTAAACATAAAGCTGAACAGTTATTAGTAGCTTCAGCGTACTTATGCGAACGTTTTGTCCGTCTGTCTGTCTGTCTGTCTGGATCGCCTGTAACTTTCGAACGGCTGCAGATATCGAAATTTTGAAAGGGGGCAAAGTTGTTGCTAAGGTCCCGAGCACCTTCATGCGCTATTTGGTTTTGGCTTTCCACTTTGCAAAATTTCCAAGCATTGTAGCACAGTGGCGGTTTGTCCACTTGGCGCCATCTACAGAAGCTCGGTGGTCACGTTTTGAACTACACATTCTGAAGCTACTCGTTAGACCTGTCCTTGATCAGTTTATTTTGATTTTAATGTGTATTAATTATGTCGGTGTTTTTTGTCATAAGATTGCATTTATTACGCAAATGAAACTTTAATCCGTATTAACAAAAAAACATAATGTTATTTATTGAAATTTCTTGAAACTAATACATAGATGCATTCAACATAAAAAAAATGTATCCATGTATTCGTTTCAATAAATTTCAATAAATAACATTATATTTTTTTGTTAATACGGATTAAAGTTTCATTTGCGTAATAAATGCAATCTTATGACATAAAACACCAACATAATTAATACACATTAAAATCAAAATAACTGTTCCGCTTTGTTTAAATTTAAATATCTCGAAAAATAATGACGTTATCGTGACGAAGAAAGAGTATGTTATTTACATAGAAAGTATTGGAGAGTCGAAAAATTGTGCTAAAATGGCAATTCCGCCAGTGGCGTAGAATTTGGGAAGGGTCAACCACTCACTTGCCCCTGTGGTACGCCTCTGGTAGTAGTCAGAAACGTTTATTTAACACAATTTAGCATGGTTTACAGTGTCTAAACTTCCTGCCAAATATGATACGGATACGTCAAATAGTTTTAAAGTAATGGGGAAAAATCATTTTTAAATTTTTAAATGGAACACCCTATATCTCAGTAACGAGCCACATTTTATCTAAGTGATTTGGGTTAAATATTAATATTTTGAGCCCAGGATTCTACAGTTAAAATATTTCCAATTATTAATGAAACACCCTGTATAATAGATTCCTATTCCTTGGTAGGTAGTTGATAAATTAGTGATGTATATTAAAAATTAGCTTTCCTTGAATTTCATCATTTGTGGTGGGAAAATGATTCTGTTGTTTTAATAGTTATGTTTGGCAGAAATAATTTATCTCGATTAATGGTTTTTTTTATAAACATGATTTAGTTTCGTCTGTGTTTTGTACTGCTTTTTTCTAATTTTTATATTATTTTTCTTCTTTTCTGGTTAATGGTCGTGTTCGTTGCAATACTTTGTTTGTGAGATAAACAATATTTAGGTTATTTGTTAAATACTTAGTAATTCTGGAAAGTCTTTGCCCTTTAGTTTGTAATTAGGTTTTCGTATGGAATTGGAATATTTGTTTTATAAATAGTTATATTTGGCAGGATTAATTTACCTTGATTAAGGGTCTTTTTAATCAATATACAAGGTATATATTTGATTTTTAAATTTTTTAAATACAATTAGGGCCACATGTAAAGTCCCCTAGCTTTTGCTATGGTCCTAGTTGCCTGCCGCACACAACTTCCTTTTACAGTAAACTTATAATTGGCCAAAAATTTGATTATAAATTTTTAAGCATTTGTCAAAAATTTTCAAAAATTGCAAATTCTACAAAAACGGTGCAAAATAGAGCATTAGGTGAAGAGACAAATTTTTTCTAGAATTTCAAGCTGAATTCAAAAATGTAATAATATACCGGGTGTTCTATTTAAAATAGGAGTTAATAAAAAAATAAAAAAAAAAACAAAAGAAACCCATTTTAGAAGTATTCAACTGGAAAGTCACCTATCTCACATCAATACACATTAAAAATGTAATAAAAATGAGAAGTTTGAAAAAAATCGTTAAAGCCGTTATTGAAAAAATAAAAAAAAACTGAAAAATCACAATAGTAAACACCTACTTCCGGTTATGCGATTTTCTTCAAAAGCTTACTGTCTCATCTACATAAACTACGAAACTTATATAGGAAGTTTCAACGCCATACCCCTTTTCGTTTTTGAGATATTCTGTTCACAGACAGACAGACAGACCAATGAAAAATAAAATGTTTTTTGGGTTTAGGGGACTCTGAAACGTGAAGATCTGTTGAAAACTCAATTTCGAATTTTTGGGGTGAATCCAATACTTCCTTTATTGTAAAAGAAAGTAATAATAAAAACTGTGTCTGTACAGTACACGGTTACTCAAGTGTATGTCAAATTTACAAACACATTTGTGGTTAATCTTATTTATGAGTATTGATAGTATGACATATTTGAAACTAGCTGAAACCCGCGCCATATGCCGCATTTAAAATGTACGACAAATGTAATAACTTTTGTTGCACTAAAGAAAGTTTTAAAAGCACGCTAGAGATTGGCAGTAAGGAAAAGTTCCAAAAAATATATTTTCAAATGGAAAGTCTCTGGAAAGGAAACGCTCGCCTCTGGAAGGCGTCCTAATTAATACGACGTTGTTAGATGCAGTCAAAAAAAATCAGGAAAGAATTAATACTCTTATGAGATTATATGTGAGAATTATTTGTGCCACCGAAATAATTTTCAGCTGCTTGCAATCTGTGTTTCTTTTCAGGTTTAAGCCGTTGAGCGTCATAAAAATATAAATGCGGTAACTCAAGTCTCCAGTTACGCCGTTACTGTTATTGTTAAATAACTCGATTAATTATTTCTTTGTCATTTTAAACTGACATTATTATTATTAACTCTATAATAGCAACCATAAGTAACTGTTTATAATGTTTATATGCTAGCGAGTTGTTCTTAAATCGCTAGTGAATTAATAGTAGATTGTTCTACAAGTTAAGAAAAGTGAGAGTTTTCCAGCGAATGTAAAAGTTTTACGTGAACATGGAAGAATCATTTTTCCAATGTGTTGAACATGCAATTTTTCCGTGTAGTTGACAAAAATATCTTTTTAAATAATTTTGGTCAAAGTATGAAAGCGCAATGTTTACTGTACTGTATAAATACAGAGTCCGGCAACAAAGCGGGGGTGGAAGATATTTCTAAAACTATGAGAGTTACATGAATATTGTGTATATAAAAGTTGTAAGTACGAAAGTGGTGGACATTACTAAAATATTTTTGATTATACAGGGTGTCGCAAAAACGTATGGCGAATCAAACTTACTTTTTTAAATAGAATGCCCTATATTTGGGTAGCTTAAAAGTTTTGTATTGAAATGCTCATCATTTTCATATAAAGTTGTGTGGGTCGAACGTCAACTGTTTTGGAGATATTAACGATTTTATGCAAAAAAATGCTGAACTTCAGGCGACTGAAGCGACAGAAAACAAGTGAATGAAGAAAAACGTTACCAAAAAATTATAATTTTTGTAAACTATCTTTCAAGTGTAAAATGGCGGATCTGGGTATTAATGTTATATAGGGTGCTCAATATTTGCAAATTTAATAATTTCGATATTTTTTTCAAATGGAACGCCCTGTATATTTTTTATTTTTGAAGAGTCCTTTTAATGAGCTTTCTTTTGATATGTTACTTCATACTTCTGAGTTCAACTGTTTTTCAGATATGTGTGTTTGAACATAAAAACAATTTAAACCCCGTAAGATGCTTTACTTCAAGGGATAAAAAACAAACGCCCTTAAAATAGTGATTTAAACGCATGATCTCTCTAAAAATAAAAACACAAAACCAGGTTTAGAAAATATAAATTCAGTCAGTGTTGATACAGGAAATTATAAACAAGAAAAAAAACGATAAATGTAGGAATAAATTAATTCCACGGTCAAATTAAATCAGATAAAAAAAAGAAAAGCCAATACACCAAAAGCTTATACGTAATTACACTAAATGTTCAAATAGTTCTCCTTTCCTGCTTTGAGTATTAAAGCTGTACAGAGAATTCATAATCTGCAAATATAATTAGTTTGATTTATTTAAATGGAACACCCTGTATATCCCTGTATTTTTAAAAAGTACTTTTAATGAGCTTTCTTCTTCCACTTCATTTCCTTTCTCAAAATTCGGTCGATTTTCAGATTTAATTTTTTCCTGCTTTTTTTGCTTTTTTCGTATTGGTTATTTCTAGTTTTGAGTTCTGGTTCAATTTTTGTATTTTAAGCTTGGTTTTATCTTTTGTTTGAAGAATTCAAGTGTTTAAATCATTATTATAAAAGCGTTTGTTTTTTATCCCTTGAAATAAAGCATCTTAAGGGGTTTAAATTGTTTTTTATGTTTAAACTCGCATATCTGAAAAACAGTTGGAACTTAAGAGGTATGAAGTAACATATCAAAAGAAAGTTCATTAAAAGGGCTTTTCAAAAATACAAAAATATACAGGGCGTTTCATTTGAAAAAAAAAGAAATTAAATTTGCAAATATTGAGCACTCTGTATAACATTAATACCCAGATCCACCATTTTACACTTGAAAGATAGTTTACAAAAATCATAATTTTTTGGTAACGTTTTCCTTCATTCAATTGTTTTCTGTCGCTTACAGCAGCCGCCTGAAGTTCAGCAATTTTTTGCATAAAATTGTTAATATCTCCAAAACAGTTGACGTTAGACCCATACAACTTTATATGAAAATGAAGAGTATTTCAATACATAACTTTTAAGCTACCTAAATATATGGCATTCTATTTAAAAAAAAGTAAGTTTGATCCGCTACACTTTTTTGAGACACCCTGTATAATCAAAACTATTTTAGTAATGTGCAGCACCTTAGTACCTACAACTTTTATATACGCAATATTTATGCAACTCTCATAGTTTTAGAAATATCTTCCACCCCCGCTTCGTTGCCGGACCCTGTATAAATTAACCATTACACATAGAATAGAGCTTACTTGAAAATGAATGAATCTGTTATTAATTCATTTAGTTCATTTTTAGGTGAAATCAATATGATTTTGAGCAGTTATGAAAAGTATCAAAAAGTCACTGAAACGGAAAACATAACCTGCTAACCTCAAATTTGACATAGACTTACAATGCCACCAACCTATTATTCATATGTTTCAATTTCCACAGCCGCCCCTTATGGACTTTTTTAGTGTAAGTTATGTCAAATTCGAGGTTAGCAGGTTATGTTTTCCGTCAGTTTTGACACAAACTGACACAAAACCTAACCGGCTCACCTCGAATTTGACATATACTGACAGTGCACATTTAGGGTGTTCTGCCTCCCTCCGATACCGGTATCTAGGAGAATCCTTACAGCTGACACTTATACATGCATGCAGCAACATTCTCTCAAAAAATAGGCCTTAACTAAATGATCACCAAAAAATGTCACCAGCTCTCCTACTATAATTGGTCTGAAATCTTTTAGTTCAACAGCACGTTCAACTTTAGGCAAGGGAACTACAAATGCAGATTTCCATAAATTAGGATATGCATTTTGCGTAATGCAAGTATTAATAATGTGAGCCAGGTATTGACCAATGTGAGGGCAACACAGCTTCAACATTTTAGCATTTAATCCATCTGGTCCTACTGAATTGCTTTTTAATGAATTAATTATTTTTATAATTTCCTCAGTGGCGGATATGCATTTTGCGTAATGCAAGTATTAATAATGTGTGCCAGGTATTGACCAATGTGAGGGCAACACAGCTACAACATTTTAGCATTTAATCCATCTGGTCCTACTGAATTGCTTTTTAATGAATTAATTATTTTTATAATTTCCTCAGTGGCCACAGGTTCAAATTCCAAAAATGCTTCTACTAATACATTATTTGAGTAAAAATTATATAAATCTTCATCAACTGGCAAGTTAGGTATACTATTTATATAATACTTATTAATTTCATCTACATTCGGGATATCAGTTTGTTTTTCTTTTTATTAGAATTTGAGCTACCCACATTCAACCTTTTCAGTTCATTCCACATTTCTTTACTGCTGCTATGAGTAGCTTTAAATTGAAAGTAAGCTTGTTTTTAATTTTTAATTGCTAAGTTTGTATAATTACGGAGCAGCTTGTAATAATCCCAAGCACTCTCATTTCGTTGTTTTATATACTTACTTTTCGCTCGATCTCTTAATTTCATTAACAATTTAATGTTATCTGTCAGCCATGGGGCAGGTTTATATTTAAAGGTAATGGATTGCCATAGAGCATGCTCGTTAAAAAGATTAATTAATTGATTGTTAAAAAATTCAACCTTATCGTTCTTCCATCGCATATCCACGCCTTCCCCTTTCCTACAATTTTTTGGGATTCTTGTAACAGCTGTAGATTTGCCCTCGTCAAGTCTTCCTTAATCACAACCCTGGTATTCTTCAAGAGAGATTTTTAGAGTAGACTGCCTGCCGATATCTGTAACTCGAAAAACTCACAATGATTGGACGTGTCTTTCCAGGCTGTATCTACCAACACGATGCATGCAATTGATAGTGTTCTTGCGTATCCACCTGAAGTTTGTTGATACGTAAACATTGACATCAGATTTTAAGCGCCAGAAACCATTTTCAGTATGTAAAATTGGAAAAATTATTCGTGAACCCAGACTTTTGTCGCTCAGTGTATTTGAACATTTGAACTTGGCCATTAATGGTTTTCAAATCATCAAATGACAGCTGAGATGTTACAATTCTGTCTACGTCTTCTGCAGTTAGTAACTTGTCATCTCCTAAAATGTAATATTTTGTAATTGTTCAAAGTTTTGCGAGGTAAAATACCTGCCGGCTTCTTTGGCAGCTTCAAGGAATGTATCGTAAACTTGGCCGTTAACTACACAACACCACAACTTTGTAAAACGTAACCAAATCTGAAAATTTGTAGGTTATCTAACCTAATCTTTAAAGACACGCCTTTTTAGCGCGTGCGTGCGGCTTCAAGTTTAGGAGCATTCAATGAGCAGATATGAAAATTAACCAAAGTGGACTTGCCTTCGAAGCTGAGTCAATAGTTTTAAAAAACAGAAGAAATATGCATAACAAATAATTGTTTTCTGTGATAATATCGCTATTAAAAGTTAAGGGAAGTTTGTTTACAAAAACCCGAAAATAGAAATGGTGGAACGCAACCATAGTACTTTTAGTTGTGTAAACACGGCTTTTAGTCTTCTGCATTATTATAAGTGATGATGGACTTTGGAAGAATGATGGAAAGCATTTAACCTTTAAATGCCGGTGCTAATGCCATCAACGTACATGCCGGAGCGGGGTCTCCAAAGGACCCCATAACCATATATATAATACACATATATTGCTGGTAGGGCCTGGAAACTTCAGAAAACATTACGGCGCCGACATAGTCTCACTTATAGTATAACGCGTCTCGTGCGCATGCGTGAGAATTCGAACTCCGCCTTTAGAAGCGAATTTTAAACTTGACCACTTCCCCATTGGGCGGACGACGCCGCCGCGCTGGCGCACAGCTCACCGTATACATGAAGGAGTTGGTTGTGTGTCTCACTTCATCGGCCAGTTTCCCCATCGACATATAGAAATGGACCGCTAGTCAGAGCTGCGCGAGCCAAACGGGATAGAAAGAGAACGCATATGACTTGAGAACGCTCTGTCCTTGTTGGCGCACATTAGCGTACGGCGCGACCGCCCTGTCGCTCTGACGTCATTTTCTGTCGGCCAATAGAAGGCCGGCAGGAAAAGGAACATTTTCTGTCGGCCAATAGGAGGCCGGCAGGAAAAGAAAAGATAGTTCTGAAAGTGTTCTCTTTCTCTTTCTAACGCAAAGAGTTGCGCAGTCGTCCATTAGCGGTCCATTTCTATATGTCGATGAGTTTCCCACTCATAGCCGCTAGCAATATAGTAAGTATTAGATATATGCCCATAACAAACAAATGTCTGAGCATGCATTTATAGGTTATTTTTAAAGTTAAAACACAATCATGGATTTTGATGAAAAAACATGTATTTAAATCTTCATAAACACTAAAAAAACGGTATCTTACGTTAAAAACAAAATGAAAGTAAGACGAACCTAAACATGTATTTTAACAAAAAGTATTACCTAGTCTGAACTGCACATTGAGAAAACCAATTTTTGTTCTATTTTTCTATGGATTGCACACACAAACTTTTTATAAATGTCACATCTCGTGTTGATTTTTTTATCACATTTACGTGGACACTGGTAACATCTAGCATGTTTTCTGGCCCCTAGTTCTTGTTGAAGTTTATCTCTGCTTGGTAGGTTTTCGGATAAAATTCCACAATCTTGTAAGGCTCTTTGAACATTTACCTTGTGATTTTTGTATTCGGCTCTTTTTTTTCATATTGTTTTTAGCAAGGTCGTCGCCTAATTGTAACAGAAAAAAATGACCGCGCGAGCAAATTTTTCGTTTCGATATCTTGAACAGTTTCTTGTGGTTCTGGTTTTTGATCTGAATCTTCTTCACTTTCTATCTCTACGTTGTATTCAATTTCAGAAGCACTTTCTTTCACATCTTCATATTCTTCATCTGATTCTGTCAAATTTTCGAATTCCAGTTCCGAGACCGAACTCCCTAAATTTAAATTATTTATTAGCGCTTCATGCTTGCGTTGTATTAGTGGTTTACGCCTTTTTGAAAAGTCCATATTAACCAAAATTTGTAAAAAATATTTAATTTTTAATATGAAATTTGGTACCACTTAATGCCGATTCGGGGTCGTCGCGAGACCCCACTTACCTAATTGTCTTATAACTCGACACTTTCACAATGGCGGATTAAACCAAACTAACAAGTGTTTTTACAGGTTATACCAAGCACATAGCTTGAGGCACTGTTCCCAGCTTTTTTTTATTCCGCAGATATTACAAAAAATATAGCGCTGGGGTCCCGCGAAGACCCCTTACAGGCGTTTAAAGGTTAAGGAAACATACGGGAAAGCAGTAGAAATTTGTGGAATAACAAGAATGAGCAATAACAGGAAAAGAACAAACTGGTGGAATAATCAAGTAAAAGAGGAGGTTTGTGGAAAGAAGGAGACTTGGAAGTACAGTGTTTAAAAAAAAATTACATCAAGTTACCTGTGAAATTTGTTTACATGTAAATTTTTATGTGCCACTAGATTGTTATTGGTATTGCCATATATATAATACACATATATTGCTAGTAGGGCCTGGAAACGTCAGAAAACATTACGGCGCCGACATAGTCTCACTTAGAGTATAACGCGTCTCGTGCGCATGCGTGAGAATTCAAACTCCGCCTTTAGAAGCGAATTTTAAACTTGACCACTTCCCCATTGCCCGGACGACGCCGCCGCGCTTGCGCACAGCTCACCATTATACATTGAAGAGTTGGTTGTCTGTCTCACTTCCTTGGTGAGTTTCCCACTCATAGCCGCTAGCAATATAGTAAGTATTAGATATATGGGTATTGCATTATCCAGAGCTGTCATTAATTAATTGTCAAAAAAAAGTAAATATTCACTTCAAATAGTTTTAATTATAAAATATTTGTTAATACAATACAAAATGTACACAGTGCAAGAAAACATTTTTATTATTGAGGCCTATTTTCGATCAGGACAGTTAATAAATGGGAAATGGCAATATTCCTATGCGACTTGTAAGCAGCAGTTTCCACTGCAGTTTCCTAACAGAATTGTCGAAGAAACTGTTTTGCTGCACCACATTCGTTGCGTTGTTGAAAAATTTCGGGCTACAGGAAGTGTAGAAAAAGGCAAGTCTACCGGAAGGCCAGCCACTGAACCAAACATTATTGAAAATGTCGAAGCTCTTTGTCGTAGAAAACCCAAAAATGTCAGTGCGTCGTATTTCAGCTCAGACAGATGTCCCTAGAAGTACTGTTCACAACATTTTGAAGAAGCGACTGCACATGCATCCATATAAAGTGTGTTGTACATGAAATTCGACAAAGGGACCATGCTAGTCGAATACATTACTGAAATTTTTTCCAAGAAAATTTAAACAACAACAATGTTCTTGATTTAAGTTTTTTTAGTGACGACGCGTGGTTCCATTTAAGTGGATTTGTAAATAAACAGAACTACAGAATGTGGTCAGGTGATAATCCACATAACTATGTTGAAGCTCCTTTACATCCTGTTAAAGTTGGAATATGGTTAGCTGTGTCCATATATCTAATACTTACTATATTGCTAGCGGCTATGAGTGGGAAACTGGCCAATGAAGTGAGACACACAACCAACTCCTTAATGTATACGGTGAGCTGTGCGCAAGCGCGGCGGCGTCGTCCGCCCAATGGGGAAGTGGTCAAGTTTAAAATTCGCTTCTAAAGGCGGAGTTCGAATTCTCACGCATGCGCACGTGACACGTTATACTCTAAGTGAGACTATGTCGGCGCCGTAATGTTTTCTGACGTTTCCAGGCCCTACTAGCAATATATGTGTATTATATATATGGCTGTGTCACGTCGTAGGATCATAGGACCAATATTTTTTCATAACACCATAAATGGTCAACGTTATCGAGAACAGCTATTAGTGCCCTTTTTGGATCAACTGCACCCCGATGAATTTAATGGTGGTTACTTTCAGCAGGACGGGGCCACTGCGCATACGACAAGGGAAAATTTAGAATTTCTCGAGCAGTTTTTTCCCAATCGAGTAGTTAGTCGAGGGGTGTGGGCAGCAAATTCACCTGACCTTACTCCATTAGATTACCGCATCTTTGGACATCTTAAAAATGAGGTCTACAAAGAAAGGATTAATAACTTGGAAGAGCTGATGGAGTGCATTAGAATTAAATGCAACGATATAACACCTGCAATGTTGCACCATATTTTTGACAACATGAAACGTCGAGTAGCATTGTGTATTCAGCAAAATGGTGGACACTTCGAGCACTTGTTGTAGTCAATAATTAACCCTTTTCTAAGGACTACCTTTAGTTTATTAAGTTATATTCCTTCCATTACTTTTAAGTTCTGTATTTGAGAAATATTTTTATTTTCTGGAAAACAATGAGGATTAATCACTTTTAATAAGGGTTGTCTTACTTCTTACGATATTCATGCTGTTGAATATTGCGTTAAAATGCGCACATATCTTAATTTAAAAGTAAACGAAAACCACAAGTAAATTTTGTCAACAAAGACTGTTGTTGAGGTTATGTTATTGTTCCGTCTACTAGGTCTACTACTAGCTAACAGTAGCGAGCGAGAGCGGCACATTTTACGTTTGTATGGGAAATTCAAAGCACACTAGATGTAGTTCTTTTTTAGACACACTGTATATGCAGACTGGCCTACAACAAGACGAGGAGGAACATATAAGTAGAAGAAATAAAGCAAAACAGGTACCTAGTAAAGGAAGTTAAACAAAAAAGCTGGAAAGAGTTTGGAAATGAAATAAAGCAAACATACATGGTAAACAGTAGGATTTTCTGGACTAAGATAAGAAAGATGAGAGGATGTCAACTACGGAAAATTTGCAGAGAGGCATGGAGAACTAAGAAAATACCAGAGGATTGGGAAAATAACCTGTTAGTCCCTATTTATAAGAATGGGGATTAAACAAGCTGCAAATAACTATAGCAGGGATGCCCAACCCGTAGCTCGCGAGCCACACGTGGCTCGCACGACCTTTTGCTGTAGCTCGCATTGCAGATCTGGTGCATTCTTATTTTTGTCAAGTCAAGTGCAACGAGGGGAAAGGAAAAGTCGAATTTCAGTTGTGCCGACTTGCTATTTTACAGCGCCGCGCCGCTACCCGCTACCGTCAGTCGGGCAGTCGCTTGCCGTAGCCTGCTTAAAACACATGCCAGTGAACAGTGAACACAGAATTTTCGAAGCTGTGCCCTGTGCGTGAAGTAGGTGGTTTGGTGGTTTCATACAGGTATAAAATATATTCGCTTTTTCTATGTATGTTAATCATTAGTTTTAACGATTTTGTAGTTACCCTAATCATGTCATCATATGAGCCGGAAAAAAGAAAAAAACGTACCTACAATTATAATTTTAACGATGAATGGGAAGAGAAATATTTTTTCATTAATTTTAAGAACAAATGTATTTGTTTGATTTGTGGTTCAACAGTTTCTGTTGGAAAAAAAAGCAACATTGAAAGACATTTCACAACAGTTCATAAAAAATATGATACTGAATATCCTTCTAACAGCAATATAAGAAAATGTAAAGTGAAAGAATTGAAAGGCGCATTAGTTGCCCAACAATCAATGTTTACCAAGTCCGCAAATAAAACGAAGGTGGCTACGATTGCATCATTTAAAATTGCACATATACTTGCAACTCACAAAAAAACCCTTTGATGATGGCAACATAATTAAAGAAGCAATTCTTGCTGCATCCGAGATTTTATTTCAAGAAGCTAAAAATAAGAATGAAATTATGTCAGCTATCCAAGATGTCCAATTATCCAGAAATTCCGTCACTCGTAGAATAGAAGCTATGTCTGAAAATGTCAGAGGACAAGTAAAAGATGATTTACAAAAATGCGTTTTCTTAAGTTTACAGTGTGACGAATCAACAGATATTTGCAATGTAGCTCAAGTAAATATTTTTATAAGGATGGTCTTTAACGATTGCTCAGTGAAGGAAGATATACTGTCAGTTTTGCCATTAAAAGGCAATACACGCGGAGTGGACATATACCAAGCAATTAAAAACCATATAACCGAAATTAATCTCCCCCTTCAAAAACTTGTGTCCATAACAACAGACGGCGCACCTGCCATGATTGGTTCTGCTGTTGGTTTCATCACATTATGTAAGAATGATGCTGAGTTTCCAAACTTTTTTAACTACCACTGCATTATACATCAGCAGGCATTATGTACAAAAGTTTTACGTTATGAACACGTGATGAATGTTGTTCTAAAAATTGTAAATTCTGTTCGTGCCAGACCACTTCAGAGTAGATTGTTCAAACTACTGACTGATGAACTTGATGCTGAGTATGGAACTTTAATGTTACATTCTGAAATTAGATGGCTTAGTAAGGGAAAAGTCCTACAACGATTTTTAGAGCTTCTTCCAGAGATAAAACAATTTTTAGAAACCAGAAACGAAGCTTATGAAGAACTTAATGATCATAGCTGGTTATCTGATTTAGCCTTTCTTACAGACATAACAACCAAAATGAATAAACTAAATCTTGAACTTCAGGGCAAAGAAAAGACTATTATTGAGTTAATAGGAAGTATAAACGCATTTAAATCAAAATTAAATTTGTGGATATCCCAAATAAAGGAATGCAACTTTTGCCACTTTACAAGTTTGGAAAACTACATCAAGAAGTTTAAGAAAATTGAAACAATTAAATATTCTGAAAATCTCGTCGAGCTTAAAAATAATTTCGAAATTCGATTTTCGCAAAATTCAGCCCATTGCGTCATTCATTTCAAATCCATTTGTTGGTACTAATATTTCCGAAATATCGCAACAGATTGCAAATATGTTAAATAAAAATTCTGCTGATCTAGAAATGGAAATAATTGATTTTCAGTCTGATCTACAATTAAAAACAAGAATATCACAAACAGATTTTTGGGTACTCGTAGATGAGAAAAAATATCCACTTTTAAAAGAAACTTTTCTAAGGTTAAACTCCTGCTTTGGATCAACTTACCTTTGCGAAAGTGGTTTTTCAACAATGAACTTGTTAAAATCAAAGTTCAGATCCAGGATAACAAACGAACATCTGAATGACTGCATGAATTTAGCCATAACATCGTATGTACCAGAATACAATAAACTCGCAGAAGACATGCAGTGTCAGGTTTCACATTAAAAAATGTTTTTCTTGTACTTAATCTGTATTGTATTGAATTTTTAATAAATAATAATATAGAGTACATAATTACACTTTTTCCTTAACATATTACACAACACATTTTTATAGTTTGTGCATTATATACGTTTATAATTGAAATATTTAAAGTGCGATATATAATTGTGGCTCGCCAAATTTTTTTAAATTCTAAATTGGCTCGCGTCAAGTTAAAGGTTGGGCACCACTGAACTATAGAGTGATTTGCCTCTCCTCAGTATGCTTCAAAGTATACACCAGAATAATGGAGAAAAAATGAGAAAAGTGATAGAAAATAAAATAGATGATGAACAAGTAGCGTTTAGACAAACTAATGATAATATATTTATAGTGACGAATTACTATTAACATTTTTAGATAAGAGCGGCGTTTGACACAGTTGATAGAAGAAGAATATGGGAATGCTTACAGGAATTGGAGGTGCGTACAGAGTTAATAAATGTAATTAGAAATATATATAAAACAGTTACAGGAAAAGTACAAATAGCCGGACAGAGATCATATGAATTCAGAACGGCGAGAGGTATAAAGCAAGGGGATAGCCTAAGCCCCCTCCTGTTTATAGTACTAATATATATAAATCAGCTCGAGAGGCCTTTAAAGCCCTTGGATTTTTCTGTTATCTTCCTCCATTCCTTTCTTTTCATTACTTGGTTTTCCCAGTTTTCTACTAATGGACAGAATAATAACAAACATAAAAGAAAAAATGAGGGGGCTAAACACAATAATTGGATTTAAAAACTTAGAACCAGTAAAAGTGTATAGTTTAATGTAGGTACGCAGACGATATAGAGATAGTAGCTGACACAGATAATAAAATGCAAAAACTTTTAAACCTATGTGTAGAAGAAATAGAGCAAAGGAAAATGGAGGTAAATACTAAAAAAGCAAAACAATGATAGTAAATCAAAGCAAGGGAATGATCAGAATAGAGAAATAAAATGCAAAGGAATCAGTCTGAAAAGAGTTATATCATTTGAATATCTTGGAACCGTAATTACAGAGGATGGAAAAATAGAAGCAGAATTAACTAATAGAATGATAAAAGATAACAGGATTTATTATGCACTAAACAGAACAATACTAGGAAAAACGAAGATAGACAAGAAGGTGAAAGTAATGGTACGTAACACTGTCACAATACTGACAGTCCTATACGCCAGCAAAAACTGGACACTTCAAGTAAAATACGAGAGCAAAATAACAACCATTAGAGATGAACCATTTAAGGAAGATAGCAGATAAGAGAAAACTTAATAGTATATGGAATAACAAAATTACAGAAATATTAGAACAGGAATCAATAATGAAGAAGATTGAAAAGAGACAGTTAAACTGGTATGGTCATATATTACAAATGAACCCAGAGAGAACATATAGAAAAGTACTTGAAACAGGAAGAGCGAAGAAAATAAAAAGAAGAAGACCAAGGAAAATGTGGATAGGACAAATAACTGAATTAGGGAGTGCAAGAAGAAAAACGCTAAAAGAATCGAAGATCTTAACAAGAGACAAATAAATGGAAGAAGAGACACCGGAATGCAAAAGGATGAGAGGAGAAGAAGAAGAAGATTTTGCGATGGTATTTAGCCCTCCACTCAACTCTAGTTGCAGTGCAAACAAATTATAAATCAAATCACAAAAGCACAGAGTTGGAATAATTCACACAACTGTAAAATTTCACATAAATTGTCAGCCCGTAATTACATTGGCAAAAATGGCCAGTAGCATTGAGATTATTAGAACCCATAGGCAAAGAAAGAAACTCAATTTTCATAAGTTGGAATCATTGATGTAATTTTAGCATAATATAAAAGGTTTGTGCGAAGTAAAGCTAAACCCATTTGAATAAAACTGGCACGGAAAGGTTCGAAATATGTTCAGTCTAAAAGAAGCGTAGAAATTAAAGTAATTAACATGTGGACAATTTTATGAGCATTTTAAAATAAGAGGTAAGAATAAGAGGATCATAGAGGGACTGTACAGTAGCTCAGTTGGCTAAGCCCCTGGCCGTCGTTATAAAGGTAGGCGGTTCGAATCCGACCAGATCCCACAGCGACAAATAAAATAAAGAGGCATTAACATCTGAATAAATTCTTGAATTGACAGCCAGTTTTTACTCTTCGAATAAATTAAGTTTTTATACAGTAAACATAAAATTAAATTGGTAAAACATATACCAAAGTGCTGAGAATTTTGAGGAGTACCAGCACAAATGAAGGTAGCTAAATTCACGTCCTGAAATTATTTTGCTTCGGCTATCTCCTTTCGAATGTGAACGGCAGCGACTTCAGCTTCCAGACCAGCAAGAGTCTACAACTGTAGGGGTTCCTGAGCCTATGCGAGGGGTACCAGCAAGTCAGCCCAGTGGATGCGAGCCACATCAACCAGCCCAGCATCCTGGGGACCCATCTTACACAGCAGGCAGCGCAGAGTAGATACGAGGTACCAGCCGATCTAAGAAATTTTAAGGTTAGTGTGTGCGAAGGAATAACAAGTGTTAGAGAGTCCAAAAGTATTATCATGCAGTTGTAATAATAATAGCGAAGTACTAAGGGCCTTACGGGCCCATGAATTTTTGCACCAGTTTACACTTCTTTCTCTCTGTAATCCTCCAGTTCCTATCAAGTTGATGGAATTCTTTTTGCACCGCTACTTTCCACCTTGATTTAGGTCTACTCGTCTTTGTTTTACCTCCTATTGTACTCTGTAGAACTATCTAATGCTGTTGGCCCTTACCACTTTTGTCAGTTCGGGTTGGTTATATATTTCCGGTACGTCTACATTAATGCATCTTTCTTATCGTCCATTCACTTTTCTTCCCTAAACATCTTCCTTAACACTTTCTTTTGCCATACCCCAACACTCTTTTTTCCTCCTTTCCTAACGTTCACACCTTACTTTTCCGTAGGTCACAGTTGGCTGGATTACTGTTCTGTACATCAGAATCTTAAGTCCCTGTGATATTTGCTTGTTCCTCAGAATATTATTCAACGCGAACACTGCCTTATTTCTTGCTGTTAGCCAAAAATTGTTCCCAGATAAAATAAACTATCTATTTCCTTGAACTTCATCACTTTGTCCATACTCACTTTCACCTCTAAGAACTTGCCCTTTTCAAAGTTGAAGTCGTCCCACACCATTTATTTGGATTTCCTCTCATTTATTTCCAAACCTTGTTTTTCTGCCACCTGTGCAAGCCTTAATACTACTCTTTTCAATTCCTCCTTCTCCTCATTATCAGGGTGACATCGTCCACAAATGCTAGACATTAGTGTGACATGTGGAGTAATAGTCCTGCTTTGTTTATACGGCTCTGGCGCAATATTTTCTCTAATATATTCTACAGCGTCGATGAGAGCAGATTACTCTGTCTTAATCCATCCTTAACCGGGAAGAGTTTCAAATCTTTACATCTTTACTCTCTATTCTCACCTTTACTTCAGTTTCCTTCAGTTTCCTTCAGGGCCATTTCCACCAAGTTTACTAATTTTTATTCTTATTCATTGCCTTAATTAGTGATGGGCTTATTCGAATCAAAAATAACCTTTTATCCGGTTATTGAAATAACCTGTGTAACTCGGTTTTCGTTCCAAGTAATCAAATCAAAAATAACCTCAACCTGATACGTACTTCGTGCCGCGTCTCAGCGAATTCTGTAAATAATCATAACTCAACTTGATGTTGCACTGTCGTTGTCGTCGTGCAGTCGGGTTTTGGTTCGCTGCTTGCCAGTTTATTTATTTTCTCTGATCACTATATAAGAAACTATAATTAACCATGCCTGATAATGAATGTTCTAAATGTGGTAACTCATTTACGAGTAATCGTCTTAATTCTGGAACTAAGTGCCAAACATGTGATAGTTATTTCCATTTCAAGTGCATTAATGTAGCCGGTGACTCGAAGGCCATGGCCCAATACAAGTGCGATGCTTGCAAATCACTCGACGATATTGGTTCCCAAAAAACTGTAAGTGATAATCTTTCTATTGATTATACAAATCGCTGCTCTTCAACGGATGTAAATTATACTCTGAAGGATGTAATGATTGCTATCGACTCACTAACTAAATCAGTTAATCAAATCAAAACAAGTCAAACTGAAATGATGAAATCAATTGATTACTGCTGTGGTAAAATAGACGATTATGAACAAAAACTCACTGCTTTTGAAGCCAAAATTAAAACTTACGACGCTCTAATCGTCAAGACATCGGCACTAGATAAAGTTACCAATGAACTCACCACGAAACTAAGACATCTTCAAGTGTGCGCCTGGAACTGGACCACAGTTCACTAATAGCTACGCCCATGCTGGTGTGCTATACGTGTCCTGTGCAAACGATACCTCGAAGCAATGGCTGCTGGAAAAGACGCCACAACTTCAACCATGGGAAGGGGCAAACCTTCGTGTTGGAACAGCAAAGGATGTGGTTAAAACCTCCAGAGTGGTGGTATGGATCCCCACTGACCTACTGGAGGCCAAAGAAGCCACCAAGATCCTTCCCCTGCTGAAAACGCAGAATCAAAATCTGGCCACTGAGGAATGGAGAGTGATCTCCAGTCGTTCCGAAACTCAGGGCACTACCCTAGTCCTTGCGATCGATGAGAACTCCCTGAAGGAACTGAGCAAAGTGGGATTTAAAGCCTACTTAGGTCTATCTCAGATAACCTTCAGGGTGTCAAAGAAGACTGACAAGCAAGATGATGCTGGAGGCAGTACAAGTAAACCTCCAGCATAGCAAGGCAGCAACAGCTGCCCTCTGTAAATACTTGGTCTCCAAGAACATAGACATAGCCTTGATTCAAGAACCCTGGCTCTTCAGGGGAAAAGTATCAGGCCTTGGAACTGTTAAAGGTAAGCTAATATATAATAGAAACCTTGATAACGTGAGATCCTGCATTTTTGTCAGGGAAGAACTTCATGCTCTAAAACTGATGAACTTCTGTTGCAGGGATCAAGTAGCTATTAAATTAACAACACAAATGGAAGGAAATCTGAAGGAGATAATAATCGTTTCAGCATACTTTCCATTTGACTCTCCCAATCCACCTCCAACTGAGGAACTACAACAGGTTGTTGAGTACTGCAGGCTATCAAACCTGCAGCTCATAGCTGGAATTGACGCCAATGCTCACCATGTTGCATGGAGTAGCAGCAACGTCAACAGAAGGGGTGAGTATCTCTTTGACTTTATTGTATCCAAAGATCTGGATATACTGAATCGGGGGAACAAACCAACTTTTAAAACACGAACTCGCGAAGAGATAATTGATATCACTTTGGCTACCTCTCGTATTAGCTCTCAGATAACTCGTTGGCATGTGTCCGAGGAACCGTCACTTTCGGACCATAGATACATTCGAATGGAAATCAGTAATCTTGATAAGCCAGTTTCGGAGTATCGTAATCCGAGAAATACGGACTGGGAGAATTACAAGCAGGATCTACAAGTCAATCTAATTAATTTCAAAAATGAGATTAAAAATAGTACTGATATCGAGCTAACCTCTGTTGAACTTCAGGAGGCTATTTTAAACTCATATCACAACAACTGCCGGGTCACACGACGAGCCACCAACAAAGATGTTAGTTGGTGGAACTCGGATCTAGCACTACAAAGAAAAAACACACGCAAACTCTTCAACAAGGCGAAAAGAACCGGTGAATGGGATAATTATTATCAATCCCTGACCGAGTATAATAAACAAATACGCAAAGCCAAAAGAGACTCCTGGAGGAACTTCTGTCAAGAAGTTGAAAACACTTCTGAAGCAGCACGACTCCAGAGGATTCTGGCTAAAGATCCTGTGGAACCCGTTGGCACAATCCTAAAGCCAAATGGGAAATTCACGGAAACAAGTAAAGAAATCTTGGAGCTTCTTCTTCAAGCACACTTTCCAGACTCACATGCGGTTTATCCTGCAGACGAGCATCAGCCAAACCTCATTAACCCGATTATAAGGGCTGAAAAAACGGACTGGCAAATTTCAAACAAAATCGTTACCCACAAAAGTATTGAATGGGCCATAGATTCGTTTAACTCATACAAAGCTTCTGGTCCTGATGGCATAATACCTGTGCTTCTACAACAAGGGAAAGAGATCCTCACACCAAAGCTTTGTAGACTACTAAGAGCAAGCCTGGCAACGTGATACATCCCGTCTGTCTGGAAACAATCTAGAATTGTCTTCATACCCAAACCTGGAAGAGACTCTTCTCAGGCGAAGTCATATAGACCTATCAATCTATCTTCCTTTATGTTAAAGTTGATAGAGAAACTGATTGAAAGACATATCAGAGAGAGCTTTCCCTCAGGAAGCCTATTTCATCCCCATCAACATGCATATCAATCGGGGAAATCATGCGAAACTGCTCTCCACCAACTAGTGCGGAGAATTGAGGAGGCAATTAACTACCAAGAAATTGCACTGACAGTTTTTATTGACATTGAGGGAGCCTTTGACCATACCTCCTTCGTGTCAATGATAGCTGCAGTAAGAAACCGTGGGGTAGAAGACACCATCTGCAGGTGGATCAGTAACATGCTCCATGACAGGAAAATACAATCAACCCTTTCTGGTGAGACAATGGAGGTGGAAGCTGCCAAAGGATGCCCACAGGGGGGAGTTTTGTCACCCCTGTTGTGGAACCTGGTAGTGGATGAGCTCTTAGTCGAACTAAATAGGGAAGGTTACTATACCCAGGGGTATGCCGATGATCTGGCGATACTCATCTCGGGGAAATTTGATAACACAGTCTCAGAGATTATGCAAAAAGCTCTAAGAATTGTGGAGAGGTGGTGCACCAAAGAGAGCCTAAGTGTAAATCCGCAGAAAACGGTACTGGTTCCATTTACTAGAAGAAGGAAATTGGACAGGCTAAAACTGCCAAACCTCTTCAATGAACAATTGCAAGTGAGCCAAGAAGCTAAATATCTGGGCATAATCCTGGATGCTAAGTTAACCTGGAGCTCACACATTCAAAAAATTGCACATAAAGGCAAAAGAACTATTATGGCAACAAAGCGTGCAGTGGGCAAAACCTGGGGACTTAAGCCAAGCATGGTACACTGGCTGTACACTGCTGTGGTGAGACCTATGGTATCCTACGGATCGCTGACCTGGTGGCCAAAAGTAGAACAAAAGCAAGCCAAACTGGAGCTTTCCAAACTCCAAAGGCTGGCTTGCCTATGTATAACAGGGGTGATGAGAAGCACTCCAACTGCAGCTATGGAAACCCTGCTAAGCCTTCCTCCCCTAGATATCATAATCAAGGCAGAGGCAAGGATGGCGGCGTATAGACTGAACTATAATGGCAACTGGCAAACCAGTTTCGTCTCTGGTCATACCAGAATAACCAGCAATATCACTAATCCATTACTAGAAATGAGCAGTGACACAATGCCTATCAGGCATAACCTTAACAAACCCTTTTACATTCAGCTAGAATGGAACGAAGGGCTGGCACAAAGACGTGGTCAGGAAGGAAGACCAGTCTGGTATACAGACGGATCCAAAACTGATAGCGGTACTGGAGCTGGGATATATGGGGAATCTCCCCATTTTGAAGCCTGTGCATCTTTGGGGAAGCACGCAACAGTATTCCAAGCCGAAACTCATGCCATAGACACTTGTCTACAGGAAAACATAAAGAGGAATTATCAAGGCAAAGATATCCTTGTCCTAACTGATAGCCAGGCTGCCATAAAGGCCCTAGCTAGCTACCGGATTAACTCGAAACTAGTCTGGGACTGCCTTCAAAATCTAATAACCCTGGCAAACCACAACAAAGTAACCCTCATGTGGGTTCCGGGCCATAAGGGGATAAAAGGCAATGAAAAAGCTGATGCCCTCGCAAAAGAGGGAACAGAAATAGCATTTAATGGTCCTGAACCAGTATTTGGAATTTCTAAAACCTCTGCTCGTGGCTGGTTGGCTGGGTGGATAAAAAGATCGCACCATAACCACTGGAACCATGTGGATGGATTAAGACACAGCAAGACCATGCTAAAAACACCATCTAAAAAACTAACAGATGATGTACTGCGACTAAGCAGACACCAAATTAGGCAAGTGACAGGACTGATAACTGGACACTGCAACCTACGCAAGCACATGCATACAATGGGCATCCTAAATGAGGAACCCATATGCAGACTATGTAATGAAGAGGACGAAACAGCCTCTCATATTATCTTTGACTGTGAAGCCCTCGCCCGATGGAGACATTCGCTCCTGGGTGGAGCCAATACAAGAGAAACTCTAATTAGAGAAAACCTAGTGAAAACGTTACTAAACCTAATAAAGACGGCAAAACTTTTCACTGAATAATGTGATATGATGAGTAACACAATAAGCCTAAGGCTGCAGTGTTCTAGGCTCCTAACCCTGTCATCAACTCACAATTCAATCAATCAATCAATCAATCAACCACGAAACTTGAAGACCTGGAGCAATACACCAGAAAAAACAACGTTGAAATACAAGGAATCCCCGAAATTCCCAATGAGAATCTATTTGAAATTCTACATAAAATTGGAAACTGCATTGGTTATACTATTCCTTACATGGCTGTGGATGCTATGCACAGAATTCCTTCGTTTAATAAAAATTCTGAACACCCCAAAAGTATTATCGTTAAGTTTACTACTTTTATTACAAAGGCAGAAGTTATGGCAGCGCTCTCCAAAAAAAAAGTTTTACTAACATCAGAATTGGGCTTTCCTAATGGCTCAGGCCGTGTTTACATCAAAGATCATCTCTCACCGGCCAATAAGCGATTGTTATTTAAAACCCGTCTCCGGGCACGCAGTTCTGATTATAAATTTGCTTGGGTCCGTGACTCTAAAATTTATGTGAGAAAAACTGATACATCACCAGTGATGCGCATTTGCGGTGAATCAGATTTAGCTGGTATTAAATAGAATGTAATCATTCAACATTCATACTGTTTAGTTTTTTTAGTTAATGGAGAAGACTAATATTAATTTTGGGCATGTTAATTCTAGATCACTTGTTTGTCATTTAGTTGAGTTTAAAGAATATATTTGTGAATCTAATTTTAATGTATTTGGTGTCAGTGAAACCTGGCTTACGCGTGTTGTCTCTGATAGTGATATTGCTATCAATGGCTTCACGGTCGTTCGTGCCGATAGGCAAGGTACACGTCGCGGTGGTGGAGTATGTTTGTATATTAAAAATAATATTAATTTTACGCGAATCATGTTGTCTCATACAAATTATTTTGAACAATTATGGATAAAATTAAAAATTAATAAGAAACGTATTGCCTTGGGAGTAGTTTACAGACCTCCAAGTACTGATTATAGACAGTTTGTTGATGAATTTGAAGATACATTATCTAACATTATGGCTGTAGCAGATGAAATAGTTTGCGTCGGTGACTTCAATATCGATGCATCTGTATTTTCGAACAACAGTGTCATGTTTATGAACGTTATTGATGCCATTGGCCTAAAACAGATTATCAATCAGCCAACACGCGTAACCAGTACTTCATCATCTATGATCGATCTAATTCTTGTCAGTGTCGAAGCGGATGTCAGAGATTCTGGTATTTTAAATGATCTCTCTATATCTGATCACTTTACGATATATATTTCTATTGCTTTTGAAGGTAAATCAAAACTAAATCAAACGTTGCACATCTATCGAGATTTCACTTCTTTTAATAATGATTCATTTGTTAGCGATTTACAGGCTATACCGTGGTATAACTTATTTGATATTCCCAATATTGATGATAAAATTTCATTTTTCAACACCGGTATTTTACAGTTATTTAATTTACACGCCCCACTGCGTACAATTAAATCTGGTAAACCTAGGCAACCCTGGATCACGGACAATATAAAAATTATGATCAAATTAAGAAAAAAAGCTTTTAATGATTATAAATTTAAAAAAACTACAGGTAAATGGGAATACTATAAATCACTGAGAAATCTAGTGACTTCCTCTATTCGCAGAGAAAAGCGTGCTTATCTGGAGTATTCGGCTGCGCATGACAACGTAAAAGATATCTGGAAAAACTTAATTAAATTAAACATTCATACGAAGAAAAAGAAAAATACAAATATTCCTAATCAATTAGGAAATGTCAATGAGATCAACAAATTTTTTGTGAACTCCGCATGCGGTGGTAATCCTCCAGATTTAGAGATTTTACATTTTTATCAAAACAACGTTTCTTGCAAAGTAAATGAAACTTTTAAATTAACTAGTGTCACTGAGGATGAAGTCAATAAACTCGTTAAATCAATAAAAACCACTTCACGAGGTAATGACCAAATCAATTCAATCATGTTAAACTACTGTATTCCTCATTTATCTTTCTACATTACGCACATTATCAATTGTTGTATTACTACCTCAACATTTCCATCAGCTTGGAAACAAGCTCTTGTACATCCTATCGCAAAAGTCAACCCCCCATCAGAATTAAAAGATCTTCGACCTATAAGCATCCTACCTACCTTATCTAAAGTGTTAGAGAAAATAATCGAATCACAATTTCGCAGTTATCTGTTATCATCGAATTTATTGCCAAATCATCAATCGGGCTTTAGAAAAAATTATAGTTGCTCAACTGCTTTACTTAATGTTACGGATGACATATTTCAATCCGTCGATAAAGATAATTTAACTGTGCTCGTATTAATTGATTATAGTAAAGCATTTGACTTACTAAGTCATGACCTCTTACTTGCAATTTTACATTATGTAGGCGTCAGTTTTGATACAGTTAATATGTTCAGTTCTTACCTAAAACACCGGCAGCAAAAAGTAATTCTTCATGGTTTCACGTCTTCAGCTCTTGAACTAAATTCCGGGGTACCTCAAGGCTCTATATTAGGTCCCTTACTTTACTGCGTTTATACAAGCAATTTCTTCTCTCTAGCTGCATTTAGTGCCAAGTATCACATGTACGCAGATGATACACAAATTTACTATTCATTTGCGCCCAATGATATTAATACTGCCATAAGCACTTTAAATGAAGACCTGAAGAACCTAGTAAATATTTCCAAACAACATTGTTTAAAAATAAATGCGACTAAATCTGCTTGTCTGCTTTTTGGAAAAGTTAAATCCAGATCTAATGCCTTTGATCGAATTAAAATTTACATGGATGACGCGCTGATTCCTGTTATTAATTCTGCCAGAAATTTGGGACTAATATTAGATAGTAATTTAAGATTTAAGGAACATATAAACAAATTAATCCAAGGCGCTTTTGCAAAACTCAAAATCCTTTATAGCAGTAAAACTATTTTAAATAAAAAATTAAAATTAATGCTCTGTGATTCTCTCATATTATCGACCTTCAATTATTGTGATGTAGTCTACGGTTCTTGTCTTGATAATTTGGATGTTAATAGAATACAAAAAGTACAAAATGCATGTCTTAGGTTTATTTACGGTATTAGACGACATGATCATATTTCTCATACTCTATCATATGCTAACTGGCTAAATATGAATAACAGGAGAAAGTATCATTCATTGTGCATTTTTCACAAAATTATAATCACCAAACATCCAGGATATCTGTTCGAAAGATTAAGCTTCAGAACTGATGTACACAATTTGAATGTCCGTTATCGTGGTTTGCTTACACCTCCGCTACATAAATATGAAATTTTTAAACGCTCATTTTCATATAACATCTACAAACAATATAATCAATTACCTCTCAAATTCAAAATACTATCACCTCTTTGTTTTAAATCTCAACTTCGAAAATATCTACTCTCTTATCAAGCATCACAAATATAAAATCGCTTCAGTTCAAATTTTCTTAATAGTTATGGCAACCTGGTGCCTGTCCGCTGGCGTCGGCTTCGACATTTGCGACATTTAGATGTAGTTAGTTTTAAGTTAGGGGCGCAGGGAAGAACACCTGCTTGTTTTTCTTTAGCAAGTAAGATGATTGTGTTCCCTTTGGGTTTTGTTTTATTTTATTTTCACTTATATATAATGTTTGTATATTTAGAACCCAATAAATGGATTATTATTATTATTATTATTATATAACCTTTTCTTTTCTAATTTCTACTATGTACTTGATTGACCCAAGTGAGGCTCGCCGCAGATTGTTGATGTTATTAAGACATTTGATACTCCTAGTCGACGAGTTAAATTTATGGGACATAAAGTTGTGCTACGTATAATGGGCCAACGTTGCCCCAAACAAAAACTAAATAGCGTGTTCAATCCCCTTAAAGATAACGTTCTGCTGAGTCAGATTTGCCGAAGCTGTGTTTATAACGGCCTAAATTTTTGCTTCGAAACGCAGTTGATTATGCCTAATAAGGGATAAACAAAAAGCGAAATAAGATTTTCCAATATCGTAACAGATTTATATTTAATTTTTAATAACGGAGCAGTTGGGACAAGAAGTGGATTTCGATGTTGAAAATTTTAAGTGTGCTTCCTTAGAACCGCGGAAGGCTGACTACTAGAGAATATTAGGAACTAAAAATAGATTCAATAGATACTTTGTATTCGCATATTTATAATTTCTTTATGATTAGTATTGATATAGCTATTCTCAATTGTTTAAACTCCTTAGAAATCAAATAAAAATCATTTATACAATTATTATAATTAACGATTAACTGAGTTCCTCTGCTATCTCCAAGTTACGATGCCGATGCAGATGACGGTGAACCGCCAACCGGCAAACCGGCTGACTTAATCGAAACGAATCGAGAGCCAAAATTGATTCGAATGAGTAATCAAATAATCAATCGGTTATTAATATGATTCGAATGCAAATAATTCGGTTATGAAAATTGTCCGGTTATGCCCATCACTAGCCTTAATTAAATTTTCCCGGCTCATTATATCATAGGCCTGGCAAAAATCAATAAACAGAGCAGGTGTCTGTAACTTTCGACTTCTAATTCCTTAAGACAAACATCTGATCTGTGAATGACCGTCTCTTATGAAAACCACACTGATATTCTCTAATAATATCCTCCAGTTTTATATTGAGTCGATTCTTAATCTAAGTTTCCAGTATTTTGTATACTACCCCCAATAAGGCTGGGTTCCATAGCTCAGTGGTTAAGCACTCTGGATATTGATCTAAAGGTCGAGAGTTTGACCCCGATCCCGGAGAGGTTTTTAAAAAAATTTTGAAAATGTTGACGAAAACCTCTACAGGGTGCCATCATTCGGAAGTGATGTAAAGCTCTGGGTCCCATGTTACTACAATGTGTAGCATGTAAAAGATCGCTTGCTAGGGTTGGAACTCCTCAGTCTCGGCAAAATTCTAAGTAGGACTAAGATACCTGGTACTCTGCATGCCTAGACTTTGTCCATGGGGTTGGCAAAAAGGGCCTATGAAGGCCTACTTGCTAGACATCAGTCTCCCCACAGCAAATACTAACTAACTAACTAACCCCCCAATAAGGCTATCCCCCTACAGTTCTCAAAGGCTATCCTCGTACCTTTTCACAAACAGGAAAGATGATGCTTGCAACCATTGTCTCTTTGCATTACCATACCCTCCTCA
Organism: Agriotes lineatus; assembly: GCA_940337035.1. Lineage (NCBI taxonomy): Eukaryota > Metazoa > Arthropoda > Insecta > Coleoptera > Elateridae > Agriotes > Agriotes lineatus. The sequence goes on along the minus strand of OW679194.1, from coordinate 262,548,812 downwards.
ACAGCTCCTGTAACTCTTCATGTGTTTTAGTTTCTCCATAGTTAACCAGTTCCATTTGTAGTCCAACATCCCCTAAGCACTTGTTTTTTGTATTGCCCGTCGCTAGTAGCCCCCCTCTACCTGGAATGACTCCCATCGAGCAGTTGACGCACTATTCACGTATGTATAGGCGTGCCGAGTAGACGTGCTAACGTGGTAGTCCCGAATTTAGTGCTGTTATATTGAATTGAGTATAATAATTAACAATGGTGTTCACCCAAAACCAACAATCGGACATTAAAAACATAGCCAAAATTACAATTGCCGAACATGTGGCCACCGGTTCTTTTGTAGAAGAGCTTGCAGCGAAGGTGGCAGATATCGTCACAAAAGCATTGACCGCCAAATTTGATGCATTGTTGGATAAATGTAATGCCTTGGAAAATCGTGTTGCAACTCTAGAGAAGGAAAAACAAGATCTCCATAAAAAGGTTGACGAACTTGAACAATATACCAGGAGGAACAGTATTAGAATATTCGGCGTTCAAGAAGCAAAAAATGAAAATACAGATGAACTCGTCCTCGATATTATCAATAATAAGCTTGGAGTACAGCTATCTGCGGACCAGATCGACAGATCTCATCGTGTGGGGTCTTACAACACTGTGGCCAGAAAATCCCGTGGGATTATTGTCAAGTTTGCTAGTTACAGGTAGGGGAGAGGTGGCATGAAAGGGACATTTTACCTTAAGTATTTTTTATTAATACGTAGAAAAACTTTTTGTTATGGAAATAAACATTATTGTGTTGCGCAAGGTTTGTTTTAAAACTTTATTGTAGAAAAAATGAAAATTATAACATTTTCCAATAAATACAAACAAAACTTTAAATATCTGCTAATGTCCCTTTCAAGCCACTATAGAGGGTTGAAAGGGACATGTGCAGTATGTTTAAAGTAAAGCAGATAGATCCACTTTAAATGATAAAAATGCGTTAACTCTTGCAGATCCTTTATTCTTGACGGGTGGGGGTAGTTTCCTCACAATATCTTGTCTCTCGATATCGGCCACATCTTCACTATCATAAACAAATTGATAGCCTCCATAGCTTTTTTTCAAAAACTTTACCGTTATATTGTTATCTGGGTGTACTTGCATTATTTCTCCAACGAAATATTTAACTAATTTCTTCTTAATGAACTTAACAACAATAAAATCTCCCGTATTCAAACTTTCGCTTTTAATGTCTGGTATTTCTTCTTCGGCTTCTATATTCTCTTCTAACTCGAATGATTCATCACTTTCAGCATAATCAATGTCTTCTTCGTCACCACTTTCGCTACTGCTCGATTGCAACAATGTTTTCTTAACCATCTGGACTTTCTTCTGAAATATGTTTCTGGTGGCCTGATTTTGTTTCGCCTTTTTCACGGCACAGTTTTGTTCAATTTCATCTTTTTCTGGTGTTTCAGTGATAACACGACTGGATCCTCTTTTTCTCTCTCTTTTGGCAGACTGTCTCGGAGGAGCTTTTGGAAATGGTCGTATGTTGGCAGGACTTACTACGGCTGCAGGTCCCACAGGAGTTACGATTTCAGGTCCCATAGGTGTTTCGGTGGAACAAGATGGCAGCGATTCATTGGGAACATTTGGATCTGGATGATCTGTTACAGAGGCAGCTAGAAAGTCTTGTTCTTCAAATGCGTTCCTATTGAACGGTTGGATACCAGCTTTAGCAAATCCAGAACATATATTTTTTGGTGTGAATGCGCTATTGAATGCAGAAGTCGCAAATTTAGGTAAATGGTAAATAGATATTGTCTTTCCCGGGTTTGTTACCATCCAGTCATTTTGAGCAGCTTTAAAATAATTTTTGAAAGGTCCGAACTCTGCAACGTCTAACGGTTGCAGTTTGTGACTGCAGTGTGGCGGAAATGTTAGAATAACTACACCTTTTTCACGAGCGTAAACGATGACATCGATATTTACGTGGCTCTCATGATTATCAAGCAGCAGCAACACTGGGTTTTCTTTAGACGCGTTTACTTTGTCAACAAAATGTTTAAATGCTATGTGAAAATTAGCACTTGTCATCCAACCACTTTTATTGCATAAACCTAAACTTCCAGCAGGAGAACCTTCTAGCATAAAATCCTTAAATCGAATCCTCGGAAATATAAAAACTGGAGGAACGTGATTACCGGTAGCTGAAACGAATGCAAGCATTGTTACTAACTGCCCTCTTTCAGCTGATGTTACTTGGCCCACTTGCTTTGAACCTCGTTCAGCGATAACGCAGGGTAAATCTGACACTGTGGTTAGGCCAGTTTCATCTGCATTAAAAATTCTATCTGCCGTGAACAAGTATTTGGTAAGCACTTGTTCTAATTTTCCAAAAAATATCCCTACAGTTGTCGGATTAAACGCTGTTGCTCGTGACAAACTTGTTTTTTCAGGATGCCGTAAAGATAAATCAGTATGGTGCTTCATAAATTGCTTCATCCAATCAACCCCCGCTTTTTTATTTTCTGTCCAATTGCTGGTACGTTTTTTTCCAATTTAATAGCATACTGAAATGCTAGTTCTCTTGTTTGGACATAAGTAAGACCATAAGCCATTTTGGATGAAATTTTTAAATAACTACTTAAACTTTCTTCTTCTTCTACCGTAAATATTCTTCTGTTTCCTATGTTAGGCTCATAAATAAATGGATTATCTGCTGGAGCAACTTTAGCTTTTGCAACCAGTCGAGCTAGCATAAATTTAGCAACATGAAATTCTCGAGCCGCTGATCTAATTGAGAGTTTACCTTCCAGAACATTGGTCAACGCTTCTTGAATAACTTCTTTAGATTTTCTAACTCTTTTTTTTTGGTTTTGAGTTCATTATAAATGTTAGAATTTCTTTTCACTACAAAGAAAAATTTTAAATTAAAGACCAATACTAATATAGCTATGCAGTATTGAAAGGGACATGTCCCTTTCAACACTGTTTGTTTTGTCCCTTTCAACACACATACAGAAATTGAAACATAACTCAAAATATTGCAATCCTAACCTCGTTTTTAGTAAAACTGCAAGCTGCTGCTAAAGCCTAATGGTACCAGCTTCCAATCTACACTCACTCAAAAACTTATAAATTCAACCTTAACTTGCACTGTTTAAAACACTGTGGTCGCGTATTTAATAATTTAATACAGAAAATTGCACAAGGTTACACCATAAACAAACGAGAGCAGCTAGGACCATGAGGTTTTATGTACAGTATGGTACCTCTTGCGCCATCATACGGTGTAGAGCAGCAGCTTGTAACCTACACCGTGTTTGAGATATGGCAATTGTCCCTTTCAATACTTGTCCCTTTCATGCCACCTTTCCCCTACCGTAATCTCGTTTTCCAAAATAAAAGAAAATTAAAAGGCACCAAGTTAACCGTTAAAGAAGATCTTACGCAAAACAGGCTTGAAGTTCTGAATTGTGCTGCGGAACAATTTGGCTTTAAGAATGTCTGGTCAAAAGATGGCGTGATTTTTATCAATAAGCAGGGGAAAAAACATACTTGCCGGAATATGATAGAATTTGAAAAATTGTGCGATTAATCAATTTCTTTTTCGGGCACCAGCTAACTCAGTTACCAGTTGCACGATTATTTTTTCTTGCACTGTGTGTAGTTTTTTCATAATTGTTTAAATTTTAATTGTAATTTTGTTACCTCGTATATTTTTTTTTCATATCTTTGTAATAAAAATTTTCTTTTCAAATTTATAATATGAAAATAGGTCATGTAAATATTCAATCTTTTGGTACTAATTTTCCTGAATTTTCAGATCATGTATTAGCGAGTAGTTATGACATTCTTGGAGTAACGGAAACGTGGTTAAAACCTAATTGCAGCAATGATAATTATAATATACCGGGCTATAAATTAATTAGAAATGATCGTGTGGAGGGCCGAGGTGGTGGGGTGGCATTTTATATAAGAGATAGTTTGTCCTATAATTTTGTAAAATACGAAATCTATCAATCCGCAATAACTGTGGAGCAACTTTGGTTTACGTTCAAAGTTGGGCGCTTGAATGTGGCTGTGGGTGTAATATATAAATTAAGAGTTAGCAATAATGATTTTTTAAACGAATTTGAAAATATTATATCTAATACAATTATACACTTTGATAAAGTTATATGTTTAGGTGATTTTAATATTAATTGGTTTGATAATGATAATAACAGTACAAAAAAGTTACAATCACTAGCAAAATCGTATGGTTTTGAACAGATAATAAATAAACCTACAAGGTATAATAACCTGATTGATTTAATTTTTATTTCAGATCTAGAGAATTTTGTTGCGTGTGATGTGTTCGATATGCAAGGAATTACAGACCATGGGCTAACTTATTGCGAATTTGATTATACAGCATTTAAGCCAAAACCAAATATTATAACATTTCGTGATTATAAATACTTTATTTACGATGATTTTGCGTCTGACTTAGTTGGTAGGCCCTGGTTCATGCTTTATTATTACAATGACATTGATACAAAGCTTAATTTTCTAAACAAACAAATAATAGAAGTAATGGACAAGCATGCTCCTTTCAGAACAGTACGAGTAAGAAAACCACCTGCGCCGTGGTTGACTGATGTAAGGCAAATGATAAAATTGCGGGATCGAGCACGTACTAAAGCAAAGAAGACCGGGCTTGCTTCTGATAGGGATTATTATGTCACTTTAAGAAATTATACAACAGGCGCAATTAAAAGGGAAAAAAAAGCTTTCATAGAATACGTTTCAAGGCAAAATCATTCCAAAACTTTATGGAAAACTCTTAAATCACTTAATATTAATAAAAAATCTGAAGCGTGTGTGCCCGAAAATCTAGCTGATGTTGAAGCTATCAACAATTACTTTATTAATTCCACCTCATTCCCTGATTTTCCTAAAACTGATGAAATTATTGAACATTACAAAACTAAATCAAAAAACACCAAACATGCATTTTCGTTTGAGCAAAAAACGGCCGATGAAATTAATAAAATAATCAGTCAGCTTAAATCGAATGCTATTGGTGTTGATTGTATAAATTTAAAAATGATAAAATTATGCATTCCCCTTATATCTGAACACCTTGAACATGTAATCAACTATTGTCTTGTTAACGCTGTCGTTCCTCAAGTCTGGAAGGAAGCCCTGGTAACTCCGTTGTGTAAGAACAAAGATCCTAAAGAATATAATGAGCTTAGACCCATAAGTATCTTACCAACGTTATCAAAAGTACTAGAAAAAATAGTCGACGTGCAATTCCGTTCTTATTTGGATAAATGCAATATAATTCCAAACATACAATCGGGTTTTAGGCGCCAACACAGCACAACCACCGCTTTACTTCATATTACCGATGAAATTATTAACGCATGTGATAAAGGAAAAACTTCAATCTTGGTTTTACTTGACTACAGCAAGGCATTTGATACTATTAATCATGAGGTTCTTTGTGCGAAGCTGGAATATCATAATTTTGATGAAAATTCGATTAAATTTATAAAAAATTATTTAAGCAATAGAACACAAAGTGTGAAATTAGATGCCAAAGTATCGACATCCCTTGCTGTGGTTAAGGGCGTACCTCAGGAGAGTGTGCTTGGACCGTTACTGTTTTGTATATATACCGCTGATCTTTGCGAAAACATTAAGTTTGTGGATATGCACTGTTATGCTGATGACACGCAGCTTCTTTTTTCTTTTCCTCATGCTAATAATCATATAATTAACAAGTTAAACAGTGACTTAGATTCTATATTTAATTTTTCAACAAAATTGCAATTAAAAATCAATACAAAGAAATCGTTTGTCATATTATTTGGTAAAGACAAAGATCAAAACTTTCAGGTGAAAATGAACGGAAAACTATTGCCGGTTCTCGCCGAATGCAGGAATCTGGGTTTAGTAATTGACACAGATCTGAGATTTAAAACGCATATTAATAAAGAATTACAACGAGCGTATGCTACATTAAAAATGTTATATTCTCAAAAAAGCCTGCTGTCAAAAGAGTTAATATTGATATTATCAGAGGCTCTTATTTTATCATTGTTTCATTACTGTGATGTCGTCTATGGTCCCTGTATTGATGTTGAAACTAAAAACAGAATACAAATTTTACAAAATAGTTGTGTTCGTTTTGCTTTAAAAATAAACAGACGTCAGCACATTAGCTACTCCTTATTACAATAATATCAAATGGCTTAAAATGGAACAGAGACGATTGTATCATCTTGCATGTCTAACACATTCCATATTACTAAAACAAAATCCTAGTTATCTGTTTGATAAACTAATAACAAGAACACATTTGCATGGGTTAAACTTACGTTGTTCAGGTTTAAACATTCCACAACATTCCACAGCTATGTTTCGGCGATCCTTTGTGTACAATGCTGTAACCGCTTACAATGGCATTCCACATGAAATAAAACAATACTCGATGATACAATTCAAAAAACATTTACATAAATATCTATTGAATCATTAACTATAGCCTGATCAAACAATTTATTTTTGTTATTTTTTTCTTCCTAAACTGATTTTTAAAAAAAAATATATTATACGTTTCTTGAGTATTTACATGACATATGGATGATTGTTTATTGTTTACTTTAATTTTGAATTTTAGTTTAGTTTGTGTAACACATATTAAATTTATTTTGTGAAACAACAATACATTCTTAGTTGGTTAAGTGGAAGAACAGCCTTAGCTGAACTTCGCCAACTTTAAAAATAAAGAGAATTTATTATTATTATTATTATTATTATTATTATTCAAAAAGTTCGATCTTTAATTGAACACTTGCTGATACTTACTCTTATAGTCAGTCTTATAAAGGCCACTAATCTGACGTTAACTTTAATTCGCTGTTAAAATAAACAAAAGCGCATCAAAATTTCTTTACTAATGAATAAAATGTCATAAGCAATAACGTTTTGATTCGCGTTTGTTGTGTTTAACAGCGAATTAAAGTTAACTTCAGATTAGTGGCCTTTATAAGACCGGCCGTTACTGAGTGAAAATGAACCCCAAACTAATCTGAGATTGTGTCCTGTTTTAAAAGATAAGAAATTTCAGCTACATAAGTAGCATTAACTGGTTGATCTACCGAAGTGTTTTCCTGCATGCAGGTCTCCGATACGAATTTAGTTATTTATTTAGTTATATAGTTTCAAGCATTAAATAGAGAAGCAACCTGTAGAGTTTTATATAAAGGAAGAATCAGCTGTAATATATGTATTCTCTCAGGTGTTAAACAGGGCTGTTCTCTTTCGCTATTACTATTTAATATATCAAATGTGACTAGATAATAAGAAATACAAACTTGGAACAATTAGGATAACTTGGGGACTACAAAATCAGTTACACGATCTAAATCATGCTGATGATATATGTAGTTAGCTCATATGCATGCTGCAATACAGATCAAATTTAATCGCCTAACAGAACAAGCCGAACTAGATGGATTGAAGATAAATATTAATAAATCCAAAACAATGCGCATCAACTCTAACAATCAACCACCAATATGCATTCATAACGATCCTATTGATGATGTCCAAGAATTTTGTTATCTAGGAAGCATAATCACCATAGGTGGAGGCACAAAAGAAAACATAAAATAGCGCATAAATAAAGCCAGACTAAATTTTGCAACACTAAAAAAAATATGGTAGAGCAACCAAATAACTACTCAATTACTTTTGTGTAATTTAAATTATTTTACAAGTATTTGAATTACCTGTGGCAATTGAAATTACTCGAGGTAATTGATAATATTTCAATTACTAAATTACTGACCTCGATAGGGTGCCAAATCTCCAGAACCCAAAAAATAAGATAAGGTCCTATTAAGTTACATATTAAGCAAATCGCAATAGGTTATTCCGGGGACTATAAGCATAATTTATGATGATTTCCTCTGACGAGTCAAATAACAGCAACTTTTGCATTTTGTACGACGCGTACACGAGCATTAGTGCGTGTATGACTAAGTAAATGTGATCTGTAGCTTGTAATAGTGACACTAATACTTATTTATTGTTTAAGACTTTAAAACTATATTTGCGGTAAGTACATTACAGATTACAATACCTACGGTAAAAATATAATTTAAAATAGCTTCATTAGACGACATTGGTTCATAATTATTATTTATTCATTTTAATTTGCTTATTTTAAATGATGTACCAGCATAGGGTTATACTACCGTGCAAGTGTAACAGGCGTTAAGTCCATAAAATTACGTTTTTGAGTGAGGAATTGAACTAAACGACCAAAATTCGATAACAACATTAAAACAGCGTAAAACACATAAATAAAATATACCTAATTGCAAAATTCCATGCCTGGTTAACTCAAAAATGCAATATGTGGTATGGTATCAATACAATTTAAAAATGCCGCATAAGTTTACCACATTCTTGCATTGAACATTTTGTAAATTATCCATTCTTTGTCGCTTTCTTGCCTTGTAATGCTCATATGCTGCTTTGTATACTGGCACCTAGTGCGTAATTTTTACGGACTGCTGCAGCATGTTAGCTTCGATTATTATTAAAAATCTGGAATAGTGTCTTACAAAAATCGTGACTTTCTTATAATTCTGCTCACCTCATCCGACATTAATTCTTTATGTTATACAAGATGCTGCGTTGACGGACGAAAACATACAAAACCCCCATGCTAATTACGTGGCATTCAAATATTGGCTTCTTAATAATTTTTACACAAAATTCCATTTAGTTTTTTAAAGAGCAGTGCATAGTGACCAAATTTACGTAATTTTAGATATTTTATTGCCCTAAACTTAAAATTAATAGGTATTATTAAAGATGTCGAGCGTTGACAATAATTTTATCAAATACATATTTTTTCCTCGTTTCTTATACGGTGTATGTATACAGTGCCACCAACAGATTATCTATACGTTTCAGTTTCTACAGCCGCCTCTTATGGACTTTTTAAATGTAAGTCTATGTCAAATTTGAGATTAGTAGGTTAGGTTTTATGTCATTTTTGACACAGACTGATGCAAAACTTAACCTGTTAACCTCAAATTTGACATATACTTACAGTGAAAATTGGGGGTGTTCTGCCTCCCTCCGATACCGCTATCAAGGATAATCTTTACAGATGGCACTTATACATGCCTCCAGCAACATTCTCGAAAAAATAGGCGATAACTAACTGATCACTAAAAAATGTCACGAGCTCTCCTACTATAACGTCACCAATCGTGTTTTTCAATTATCTCTAATGTTGGGGAATGAAACCCTTTTATGGCCTGTATAAATTTTGTTTATTGGTTTAACTTTACAGTTATATGTAACTTTGTAATTAACGTTTTGAGAGCCCGCCTCGTACCGAGCTTCCTGCTTCGCTCGACGCCGTTCTGCTTGTAACTGCCAATGCCTCAACGAAAATTCCCACTGCCGCTTGCTTAAGACGGCTGTGTCCGAACATGCCCCCGTCCTTGAAAGTCTTGACTTTCAAAGAGTAACGGACAGATCTTCGGGAATACTCGCTTTACCTCTCCAGTTGCTGTTTTGATGATCGCCACTCAAGCCACTCCATCCTTTCCTGATGAGTGGTGTTTGCGGATTTAATCCCCGCCTCCCACAGTCCTCCGAAATGAGGGGAATGGGCAGGTATAAACTGCTAATTAATGTTTTCGTTTATAAATAAAGTATTTAACGCATCTTTATTGCTCTGTAAGAATTTTCCAAGCGATTGAAGTTCGCTGTGAGCTCCAACAAAATTTAAGCCATTGTCAGAATAAATTTGCCTTGGTTTCACCCGTCTGGAAACAAATCGTCTTAAAGTAAGTATAAATGCTTTAGAAGTTAATTCAGAAACCAACTCTAGGTGCACTGCGCGAGTGCTAAAACAAATGAACAAAGCCAAAAGCCAACTTTTGACAGTTGTGCGCCTCGTCCTTTTTTATTCTTTAATTTGAAAGGGCCCTCGCAATCAACCCCGGTTACATAAAATGGAAAGTTTGAACTCGTAATTTTGGAAAATCTCCCACCACAGGCTGTATTGACTTTGCGTTAAATCGAAAACATCGTATGCATTTTCTCACAATTTTTCGCGCATAATTTCTGCCACTTAGTGGCCAGTACCGATCACGTAAAGAAAATAATAGTTGCTGCGGCCCGGCATGCAGCAGTCTTTCATGCTCATTTAAAAATATTAGTGTCGTTAACCAATGCTTGCAGGACAGGATTATCGGGTGACGCTGGTCATAGGGAAAGTCTGCACTTGTAAGACGATCCCCGACCCGTGATATACCGTTTCGGTCGACAAACGGATTCAAACTTGCTAGTTTACATTTTTGACGTACTTTACTCCTATTCTTCAAAGTTGCAATCTCCTCGGCAAATGTTTCATTTTGCGCTATTTTTATTAGACGCGTAAGAGTATCATCTAACTCATTAACTCCGAGAGCACCAATCAGTCGCTGATTAAGACCTAGTCAGTTGGTTCTGAAACGAACCATATATGCCACGCAACGTATAATTCTATTCAATATGGAGAATCTCTCAAATGGGAACGAAAAAATATTTCTAACCGCGCAACTCACGATGTTGCTCCGAAATTCAGGCAAATCCTTTGTTTCGTACTTGGGACTTGACCATTCGCATTCGCTGAATTTTAACCATGACGGCCCGCACTACCACAGTTCGCATTCGCGTAGTTTATTCGGATTAACCCCTCGCAACAATAAATCCGCTGGGTTGTGTTTTGTTGATACATGCTGCTATATACCGTTTTTGGTTAAACTTTGTATTTCTGCTATACGATTATTGACAAACGTTTTCAATGAACTCGGTTCTTGCTTTAGCCAACCCAACTTAATGGTTGAGTCCGTCCAACATGTGTAGCTAGATACATTCACGTTTAACGAATGAGATATCTTAGTGACCAATCGCGCTAGCACTAAAGCGCCACATCATTCCAACCTAGGTACCTTTAGTGACTTGAAAGGTGCTACCGCAGGCACCGTTGCATTTTCCGATGCGTCACAGAACGAATGTATTTCTACGTTCATCGCATAGCACGCGCTTCGCAATTTTAATTTAGTTTAATAGCGGTAAACTCTTCTCGAAGTTCGACCAAAACTAACTAAAGTCTAGGGGTAGTGGTTCGTCCTACAACAACTTTTAACGCCATAAAAGTTGTAGCAATGTTTTCGCGATTATAATGCATGGACTTAGCAATCCAAGAGAGTCAAAAGTTTGCCCTATTGCAGATAATAGAGTACGCTTTGTTAAATGCGTCATATACTCTTTACGAATATTGTACACGCAGACCCACATTAATCTGAGCGTTTTCGTTTTCTCACTTTTGCCAAACTCTGTCACGCGCGAATTTGAATTTTTATTTGCAATACTTGCCAGAATTTCTGAACTATTTGAATGCCATTTTCTCAAATGAAAACTTCCAGTTTTCAGAACGCTTGTTACATTGTCGCATAAGTTCGATGCTTCAGTAATCGTATTTTCACCCGAAATAAAATCGTCGACATAAAAATCAGAACGTATAGCACCCACAGTTTCTTTGATTTCGCATTGACTTGCCAATTTGCATAAACTTCGTATAGCCAAGTATGGAACCGACGCGCACCCATACGTTACCGTATTCAATTCGTACGTGTCTAAAAGTTTTGACGAATCCGTGCGCCAAAAAAAATTTTGATAACCCTCTCGTGATGCTGGTACATCTTCTCTATGTCCGCCTTACGGCGGGGTTACCCCCGTACCTATGCTTTTGAAACTTTAGAATAATACTAAATAAATCATCTTGAAGGGTTGGACCCACCATCTGAATATTATTTAAAGATATTCCATTAGATGTAGCCGCAGACGCATCGTAGACAACACGCAATTTAGTCGCTTTATTATTTTCCCGCAATACACCATGATGTGGAAGGTAGTAGGATGCGTCGCTACTATGGATGTGATTGTTGCATAATTTAGTCATATGGCCTAGCGCCTCGTATTCGGCCATGAACTAGTTTGTAAAGAGTATCGTTCGCGTTTAACCTACGCTTCAAATAAAAAAAGTGCATTGTCTTTTGACTCACCTAACGTACTAAGTGACGTCTTAAATGGAATAGAAACCTCGAACCTCCCATCTTCGTTCCGCGTTACAGAATTTACAAAATGTTCCTCGCATATCGTTTCTTTCTCAGATAGGTGTTAATGTTCTGCGCATTCTTCGGTTTCCTAAAACCGTGCAAGTTGTTCTTGTACTTCCAGATTTTGACTAAAATTGCACCGCATAACTGTTATGTTCTGATAATATTTGTATTTACCGCGCATATATAGTACAGGGTTCTAACCATACGGGGCGTTACATGAATGCGCAGATACATCCACGACGATTCATTCTGTATCCGGCTAGCAAACTGTCATTACCACTGTATGAATGTATGTACAACTTAAGGCTAACCTTATAATAAATGAGTTAAACCACTCGAGCGTGTCTGCGTTATTACATTTGGCGACGAGGTAAAAGGAAAAATCATTCTAGTAAAGGTATTTTAACGTAACTCGAGAAAAGTTTAAATAACCTACAAACCAAAAACGTGATGGCTTCCGTTGGGGTTATGGCTACGTTCGACAATGGGGATTGGACGCTGTACCAAGAGCAATTGGAATAACATTTTGAAGCAAATGGTATTGGAGACTTTAATGGAAAAAAAAAGAAAGTGTCGTCCTTACTAAGTCTCAATGGGACAAATACATATAAAATGTTACGAGATTTGTGTATACCTAAGTTACCTAAAGAGAAGACTTACGAGGAGCTGACCGAACTTTTAAAACAACATTTTACTCCAAAAACATGTGTTTTCGGGAGCGGTCGTTGTTCTTTGCTAGTGAGCAGAATCAAGGAGAAACTGTAGTTTGCTGGTTAGCCAGAGTCAAGAATTTGAGTCAGAACTGCAAATTTAAGGATTTGGAAGAATTTAAAAAAAACAGTTTATTTGTGGCTTGAAATCTGGTGCGATAAAAGATCGGTTGTTCGAAGAAGATGAAAAGTTGGCTCTAGACCGTGCGGTGAAGTTGGCGCAGAGCAAGTAATCGACGTTAACCAATAAAACTGAGCTAAATTGGATCAACCGATCGACATCTAGCAATCCAAGATTCAAGAGGAACCTGACTTCGACGGCCAAACCAGCAACCGCTCAACCTCATCGATGGAAATGGGAGTGCGACAGCTGCGGTAAACCTCATACGGGTAACCAAATCTGTAAATATAGTAAATATAAATGTGCTAATTGTAACATGGTAGGTCATTTAGCTAGAGTATGTTTAAAGCAAAAGGCAAACAAATCTCGTCACAATTTTTGGAAGTTGAGGAGGAGATTAATGAGATGCCGATATTTAATTTAAGTAATAATGTTAATAAACTTATAATAGCTGTAGTTACAATAGACAAAGTTGACTATCATATGGAGGTTTATCAGTACTGTCGAAATCTTTCTATGATTCAAAATTTGATAAGTTTAAATTAGAAAAATCAAATGTAATTTTGAAAGGTTATACGGGAGATGGCATTAAACCGATAGGTCAATTTAATTGTGTAATGCTATACAACAACCAAACTAATGAAATGACATTTCAAATTATAGAAAAGGGGAACCACCACTTTTGGGTAGAGATATTTAAAAAAATTTAACGTAATTTTAAATTCTAACCAGATATACAGCTATCATAATTTATTAATAAATAAAAATACGGATATTTTTGATGGTAAGTTGGGGGAATGCAAAGTTACCAAAATAAAAATCAATTTAAAAGAGGAAGTTTCACCGTTTTTTTTCAAGCCGCGACCTTTGCCAATTTCAATGAAACCCAAAGTAGAGGCTGAACTTGATCGACTAACTAAAGCGGGGGTCATTACACCTGTGGATCATAGAGAATGGTGTAGCCCTCTTGTGCCTATAATGAAAACCGATGGACATTTAAGGATTTGCAGCGACTACAAAGTCACAGTCAATAAATTTGTTAAAGAAGTTGAATATCCGTTACCTCGGATCGAGGAAATTTTTAGCTCACTGAACGGAGGCGAGGAATTTAGCAAAATTGATTTGACTGAGGCATCAAATACTTGTAGACGAAGACACTTCAATGTTGTTAGCATGGAGCACACATAAAGGGGTGTACAAGGTTAATAGATTACTTTATGGCATTGCACCGGCTAGTGCAATATTTCAACGTTTATTAGAAAAACTGTTCCAAGGTTTAGAAGGTGTAACCAACTTTTTAGACGATATATTTATTACAGGGGAAAACAGAAGCGAACACGTAGATAGCTTAGAAAAAGTTTTTGAGAGAATAAAATCGGCAGGTCTCAAAATAAAATTGTCTAAATGCGCTTTTTTCCAAAAAGAGATTAAATACTTGGGGCACATTATTTCTAAAGAAGGATTAAGAAGAGATGAATCCAAGGTAAAGGCTATTTTAAATTCACCTAATCCAGTAAATGTAACACAAAATAAACTTTTGCAGGAATGGTCAATTACTATTCTAAATTTGTGCCAAAATTGTCAATTCTAATGAGACGAATGTACAATTTGTTGACAAAAGATAGTAAATTCAATTGGAATGCTAATTGTCAGACAGCTTTTGATAAAATAAAAAAAAATTGTAGCGTCAGATTAAATTCTAGTTCATTTTAATCCAAAACTTCCCATTATATTATCCACATATGCACCCGGTGATGGAATTGCTGCGGCCTTGTGTCATAAAATGTCAGACGGTGCTGAAAAACCAATCGGTTTTGTGTCGTGGACGTACCTGCGCTAGAGTCCCTGTATATAGGGTAAACTATATACAGGATCTCTAACCTGCGCATTCATGTAACGCCCCGTATGGTTAGAACCCTGTACTATATATGTGCGGTAAATACAAATATTATCAGTACATAACAATTCCCTTTTCTTAGTTAAACTTAACTAGACATAATATTATTACAGGGGAAAACAGAAGCGAACACGTAGAAAGATTAGAAATAGCTTGACGTATTTTCCAAAAATGGACCTGAAATTATCCACCCCAATTTGGTTTTACCAAAGATTATAGATTATCTGTAATCTTTGGTTTTACCAAAGAGCATGCTCTTTGGCAATACGCTAATACTGCCCAGCGCTGAGTCTCTTCTTATTATATGCTCTTTGGTTTTACTAAGAATGGGTTTGTTTTTACCTAGTCCTTTTGTTTGACCGCATAATAATGACCAGAACAAATCAGCGCCAATCAGTAGATTTATTGCACTGGACTGGTGAAAATTCGGTACCGCTAAACGCATGAACTCGGGAATTGCAAGTTTCGAAATATTAAATGTGCAATTTGGCAACGCTTCCGTTATTTGCTTTATAACAAAACAATGAAGTTTTGTAGAAAAGTCGCTCGTACGACTACGCATGAAAATATCGCATTTAAATCGAATATTTGTAGTTACATTGCTTAAAGCTGCAACGTGTACATTTGCCCGCTGCGTGGGCAATTTTAATTGCGCGCATAAGTTTTCTGTTATAAAGCACTTGTTTTAATTTCATTCCAAGTCATGTTTCTTTTTTAATGCTCCTTTTCCATGTCTCTGCTGGGCGACCCCTTGACCTCTTACCTGGTGGTTTGTAATCTAACACTTGCTTGGTTATACTTTTATTTGGTTTTGTTAAAGCATGCCCAATCCATGCCCACTTGCGCTTTTTAATTGTTGAGATAACTGGTTCCTGATTAGTTCTTTTCCATAGTTCGTCGTTACTAATCCTTTCTGGCCAATGTACCTATTCTTAATATTTTTCGTAAACAGTTGTTTATGAATACTTGAATCTTTTGAATACCTTTTCTATTTTCATTCCATGATTCACTTGCATACAGCAGAATGCTTTTTATTGTGTATCAAAGACTCGTATTTTTGTATTTTTACTTAAATCACTAGAGGACCATACTTTCTTCATAGCCACGAACGCTTGCTGAGCTTTTCCAATTCGAGTTTTAATATCTTGATTACAATCTCCAGCTTCTTCTACTAGTATGCTACCTAAATAACAAAATTCTTTAACTATTTCCACTTGTTTATTTTCAATATGATTTACTTTTTCGTAGATAACAATACTTGTTTATTATTACGCGCATTTATGGAAGTCAACGCTACTTCCTTTACTACCTGCCCCGTTTTTTCTTCGTGTAGTAACGTATTGTGTCTTTCCGGACATTTTTGGCAACATCCAAATTTGCATTCTCGTGCAATGTGACCCCGTCGTTAACAATTAACGCACAATTTTAATCTTCTCGTTTCGTTGTAACGTTCGCTCGCGTTTAAAGCAAGAAACTTTTCAGTTTTCACACTTCCTTAAATAATTTTCCCCGTTGCATAGTTCACACGAATACTTTGCAACAAACAAACCTCGCGTTTGTTCATTACCTTTATTATTAGTTCACTTCGCATTTAAATTTCCCGCATTAGCCCTTGATGGCCGATTAAATTGAATAGTTTCTAGTAAATCCGCGCGTCTATTAAGGAACTGTTTAAATTCGTCAAAGTTTGGAACGGTTTTTTAGATTCGATTTGAGTTGTTCCCATTAAAAATTTGTATTGTCATCGAGCTTCATTCACAGAAAAAGAAGTAAAGCCGAATATAGTACTAATAAAAAGCCATTTGTTGTATTGCGCTTGACCTGAGTGTGTTTAGGATAGCATTTCAATATACAGTCCATTTGTACATTTGTGTTCATTGTTGTCTACTGTTGTATGTTTATAATTAGTTTTAAGTGCGCCAGTGTGTTGTGTGGATACTGCGTCAAAATGCGTATGCGGCTATCGCGTAAAAGTGCCGTAAGATGTTTCGTTCACGAGTACCAGGGAATGTTGTGTGACCAAGTTTTCAACACAGCGCCAATCAAAAGTGGAGTTTCTACGGTTTCTGGGTAATTCTGTAAGCAGTCAAGTGTTGAAAAACGACCGATTAGCCGCACAGAGAGAGAGTCGAAGTCCTGCAGACAGTGCAGTTTAGCGATTTGAAGCCAGGAAGGCAATAAATGAAGCGGTCGCGTCATCAAGTGACGCAATAATGGAAGAATCGCCGAGTTGAGCTGCGGGAGCCCGATCTGGTGGTGTTCCAAACTAGGCAATATTTAGTTATCGCTGCAGGTGGCTGCTTTAATACATATTTGGTTATTCGAGCGGACCTGTGAATAAGCCGAGTCAGTCAAAGTGCGCCAAATGGTGTACATGAGCTCCCTTGTGTGGTGTTCTTTGCGCCTAAGCATATGCGCAGTAAGCTGCCAGCACAACGGTTTTGTATGAACACTGAAAATAATATCGTTCGTGATATCAATAAAGGGCGTTTATTGAGGGTCATTTAATTGATATAACGTACAATTCGTTAATACCACGAAATAAAAATGTGCCCTACTTCATTAGCTAATAATCGCATTCATTAAAACAACAAATATTCATTCATTGAAAATTAAGTACGACTGATCATAATTTAATGTAACTATTTATTGGTTACATTAAAATGGTTGTATATTTAACGAACATTTTTATTAGTACCAACGTTATATTAATAAACGCATTCATTAATCACACCAAAAAGTCTCCATAATCTACAACATCATTTCAAGGTACTATGTCATCGACTAATAACCGATATTCATTGGTTTGATAACAAAGTTCGTATTCTTATAATCACAAGTTATAGTTTAACTAAAGTGATTTATAATATCAACGTTGAAGTTCATTAGGTGATGAAAAGCGTTATTGTCTCAATGAAAATTTTTATTGAGGCAACACACTCGGTTATTAGCAAATGTACATTTTTCAGTTTCGACGCGTATTGCATATTGTATTTCAAAATCAGTTTGTGCTTCTGAAGCTAACGACGCCGACGTACTCTCTACGTTTTAAGTTTGCCAAACTTTTATAAGTGTAAGTGTTCTTACTCGATCAAGGTAAGTGTCTACACCCATTATATAGTATACAATATGTATACAGGGTGCCCGGATTTCGTAGGGACAACATGGGTAACTTTTGTATTTGAAGAGATAGAGAGATGGTTAAATTAGCAAAAAGGTGCAGGTTTGAGAGCTCATTAAGAATCCATCTTCAAATTTTACTTGTCATGGCCCACTTGTCTAAAATTTAAAAAAAAACAAAATCTCCGAATTTCTTTTATATGCCGTAACTTTTTTGTTACTTAAGATATTGAGATGCGATTTGAACTAATTTGAATGGTAATTTAAATACTTTTATTGATACTTGATAAAACCAATTTTATTTGTGTTAATTTTTAGTAATCTAACCTAACCTCAAAATTTTAAATTGGTACCCTGCAATTTTTTTGGCCCTTTTAAGAGAGGATTTTTTTCTGAATGCAGTGATGTATTACATGATATGGAAACTTCTTCAAAATTTTGAAAAACTGAGTTTATTCTTTTTACAGGCAGAAATCACTAGTGCCATGATCACAATAATTTTGTTTTTTATTTATTACGTTATCTGTAAAATTCTGTTTAGAAACAAAAAGCACTCTTATCATCATACGTGCCTTCCAGTAGTGTCAGTGTGTTCCGTATGTTTGACGTATAAGTTCTACGTTCTTGTAGCACTTGACATACGCACAAAATACATCATATTTTCAAAATTTTCCGTTATAAGTTGAAGTAATAACACTCACACTGACAGGCACGTATGATGATAAACCTGCTTTTTGTTTCGAAACATAATTTCACAGATAACGTGATAAACAAAAAACAAAGTTATTGTGATCATAGCACTAGTGATTTCTGCCTGTAAAAAGAATAAACTCAGTTTTTCAAAATTTTGAAGAAGTTTTCACATCATGTAATACATCACTGCATTCAGAAAAAAATCCTCTCTTAAAAGGGCCAAAAAAATTGCAGGGTACCAATTTAAAATTTTGAGGTTAGGTTAGATTACTAAAAATTAACACAAATAAAATTGGTTTTATCAAGTGCCAATAAAAGTATTTAAATTACCATGCAAATTAGTTCAAATCGCACCTCAATATCTTAAGTAACAAAAAAGTTACGGCATATAAAAGAAATTAGGAGATTTTTTTTTTTTTAATTTTAGACAAGTGGGCCATGACAAGTAAAATTTGAAGATGGATTCTTAATGAGCTCTTAAACCTGCACCTTTTTGCTAATTTAACCATCTCTCTATCTCTTCAAATACAAAAGTTACCCATGTTGTCCCTACGAAATCCGGGCACCCTGTATATGGGCCGATAGTGGTTTCTGGCAGCTGCAAATCATTTTTGTAGGGCGACAACAGGGTCCATTTTATTAACTTTTTTGCTTACGTTTATAAAAGCTGGCGTAGGCGTTGTTTACATTTGAAGAAACAATAAGAACTTTTCTTTCAAACATAATGCAAAACATAAGTTTACTAATTGATGTTTGTGTCTACTTGCAGAAGCCCATAATGTTTGTTCCTTCTTGTTGACAATAATGTCAAAGATAAAAATATTCGAGGCCTACTGGACGAACTTAGAGGGGAAAGACTAAATGAGTGTAGGTATTTATGTAACTTTCAAAAGGAATGTTTACTTATATGCAGTTTTGTCTTACAGATAGTCGAGATGCTGTCATAATGTGGGCTCTGCATGGTGCGGATCCAGAAAACAGTGCGGAAAGATCCGACAACAGGAAAGGGAAAAAACACGACTAAATACACTATCAAAGATTCTCAAGAATATTCGTCGGTAAATGTGCTCAGGAAATTGAAGACCACATTCGTCACCTAAAGACAATCAAGAACAATATTCAACCGCTGATTTTGTGTGTGGGTGAAAATATAATAAAAATAAAGGAAATATACGTACATATATTTTGATGATATAAAATACTCATTTACAAAATAATGTATGTATTTAATTTAGATTTTCATCCGGAATTCCTCATGTTTTAGATGTTTCTTGATACCTTTTTTTCGATATGAGAAACAGAAACTCCTTTTGTAAAGTACATATTTTGTCAGATGCTTTGTTGACATGTAATTAAACTTTGAAATGAATAAAATTTGACTTAAAAAGTCAGTGTTAATGATGGTACAAATTTTAAAACCCACAATTGCTTTATATATTTATATCTCATGACTTGAACATAAATACAACAAAAGCCGCACAAGTCGTGATTTTGTTTGTTTCCACAGATTTTATACTGTTTGCGTTATGAAGACTGTTGAAGTTTAGTTCATATTTTATTTAAGTACCTTAGCTGGTATTATAAGTTATGTATAGTTACTAGAATTGTATTTCTGTAATAAACGTTTAATAGATGCTTGGATTTTTTGGTCCCTAATCCGTAATATATTAGTAGATCCATGTGATGAAGCGAACAATATACAATAATAGTAATAATAATAATAAAATAACTATAATGATATTAATAAAAGAAATAATTAATACTATGAATGATGGTAATGGTATTAACGAACGAATTAATAAATCAATAAAAATCAAAACATTAATTAAGTACAGGTGGACTTACTTCAATAAAATAATTTTATCATCCCAATCAATAGATTCATGTATTCAATAAATCAATTCATCACGTAATGAATGACGTTCATCATTTCTGGTATCAAAATTAATACATGTGTTGATTAATGAAATAACTGTGTTTATTAAAACAAGAAACAATGTCAATTAACTTGGTCATTGATACAATGAATAACAACGTTAAATAACACCTGTGTATTAATAATTTTATAAAGTGTGTTTCATCTAAGCAATAAAACCTTTCGTTGGACCAAAATTAATAAACTAATCATTAATACAATAACTGTTTTCGTTGAATACATGTTCATTTTTGGTTCAGTGAAGCAACTGTCTGTGAGTGATTTAATGTTATGGTTTAGTGTGCACTGCGCTTGGGCATCTGCAATAGAAACAGCAGTTGTCTGTACGAGTTAATCAGTACGATTATAAATTCGTAGAAGAAGCAGCATTTTTCGTGTACATGGACATTATTGTTCGTTATACAAATGCGGGAAAATAGGTGGACTAAAAGAATATACCAGTGGGTTCTTCCAAGAGGAATGAAAGAAGAAAACTGTTGAGACAGAGATTAATGGCATATGGGATGTAAGAGGCGGACTTTATACAGGGAGTTTATTATAACGCGCAATATGTGTAAATGCGTTTATTTTAAAATGCATTATGGAAACGTTACTGAGTATGTAAAACATAATATATTGTACAGGGAAAGGAATTCTGTTGATCAAATAGTATAAAGACAGTTTACAGCAAGTATGTGGGTTATTACATGCCCTGTTGTTCTTTCTGATGATTCTTTTTCAATAAAATTACGGTTCATATATTGCATTTTAAAATAAACTCATTTATACATGGCGTGGCGTACCCTTAGAAACCAACAGTAACAATCAAGTCTTTATGGAAACGAAAATGCCACATTGCTCATTATAATAAATTCACTGTATTCATATTTTTTGTTTCATTTTGTTTTTATATGTTTTTGGCTTCTTATTATTGACTAGTGAATCATCTGAGCTGCTCTGCGCTTCGCTAATTACACGATTTAATTGAAACTTTACTTTTTCGTACTTTTTTTGAAAATGAAAACTGGCCTTTGATGTAAGTCTAAAAATTAGCAAAACTTTAAGCTATCATATAATTTAATCGGTCCAGTATCTTCGGAGGAGATAGCAAACAAAGATACCTACATACTAGTGATGTCAACTTTAGTTACTTTTCGGTACTTGTAACTATTCGTTACTTTTCGTTGTAGTATCCGTTACTTTGTATTCGTTACCGAGTACTCGTTCACTCTAAAGCCTATGTGCGTCGCAACCAGTTCGGATCGAGTACCCGAAAATTCAGTGAGAATATCCGTTGGTTTCAGACTGAGTGGCAAGTACTCACCGCACATGGAGCTGCAAACGCTGATATAAACGAACAAAACTGAATGCTTACTGCTTTATTTCTCAGAATTGTGCATTGCGCACGGGGCTTATACTCACGATAATATCGGGAGTTGAATTTGTACGTAAAAGAGGTTTTAAAACAACCTGGTTAAGAGGCTTGCTTTTATTTTGTTTTCAAAGTAACTTTATGGTAAAACAGGGCATTAAAAAAATCCTAGCTAAAAACGCCAATCGCTGTTCGAATGTGCCTAATAAGTATTTTCAATTTTTTCAGACAGCATTCTAATTTTAAACACAATCTCAAACTTAATCTTCGGACCGCAAGATGGCGATAAAATAAAAAGCACGTCGAACCTGATACTCTTGGTTAAACTAAAGTAACTGTTTTAAATGTAACGAATACTTTTGAAAGTTGATATCCGTTACTTCGGATCTTGTTGAGTAATGAGTACTCATGTAACGAATAGTTACTTTTTTGACATCACTAATGCATACATGCAAAGAAAGAGACTACCAATTTTATTGTATAGATACTGTTTTCTTGTTTCTTCATTTTCTAATGTCCTTGTGTTTATATTGTAGTTCTTCATTTGTTGTAGGTACATAGTTTGAGCTGTACTAGAAATAAGCTTGAAAATGTGTTCTGAGTGTAGTGCATAGAAGTTTCTTATTAAATGGCGGATGAAGTGAATTAGGTAGGTACATTTTATACATTTATCAATGAATGTACAACAATTTTTATTCATATTACACTACTTTAAGTTTGCAAATTAAAACAATTCTTAAAACTATAACTTAAGGCTGAAAAGTGATACTGTAAATGAAATAGACAGAAGTACAAGAACTGATTTATGATAATGTACAATATATCTACATTGTATAAAAAAATGTATCTAACCTAACATTAAAATATTATACAGAGACAATGTAGGTAAACTACCCTCGTATATTCTTATCAATTGCAACATTTATTACGTCATTTCCTAAGAAATAGTCTGTGGCAACGATATTAACATTCGAAGCCCATTCATCTCGAAACCATTTTGTCACCTGTCGGTTGACGTTGTCTGCTAGCTTCCTCAGGTTGTTGGTGCGGAATATGACGTCCAGCGTCTGAGGCGTCAACTCCGCCATGAGGGCCCACATGGGGTTAAGAATAGTTTTGTGGTCCCTGATGGCAGAGTCTAGGAAGCCTTTTAAGTCTCCTACGTTGCGCTTGTTGCCCCAGAACTGCTGAATTGGGTTCCACAGCCACTCGTAATCTATAATTATTCCAAAAAAATGATATCATCATTTCCATTAACTTCAGAGATCAAAATAACTTACCACGAGCTATTTCTTTACTACCATAGCAAATAATAATACTCTTATTGCGGGCCCAAATGTCGTTGAAGGTGGGCCCTCTGCCTGACTGAATCCCAGTGGAGTGCAGAGCCAAGTGTCCCAACTCTTCACTTATGACCCCTATTAACCTCTCGTGCAGTGCTGCAGTAAATTTCGAAGGGTAAGGGAAGCGGTGGAAGTCCAAAATTATAACTTCTTTTGGAGCCAGTTCAGCAAACTTTTTAATTTCCCTTAAAACTGGCACCAGCTTGGAGATGCGTACCACGTCGTGGTTTATGAAGAAGCTGAAATCCTTTCGCAATCAGGTTTTAGGAATTTTGCAGCAAGCTGGAGTGCTCACCCCTCGTTTTCGTAGTAGCCCACCCGTATGTCCAGGTACCGGATGCCGAAGACCAGCTGTGTCCAGACGTTCCTGTCCTGGTTCATGACGTAGTTCTGGAGGAAAGCCACAGTTTTCGAGCTGCCAGAATTGTGAGTCCCTGGAATGAGTACGGAACCTATCCTTTGTGGTCCCAGGTGGTCACTGGAGAAAAAAATCGAATTAATTGGTTTGGAAGAAGCTAATAGAAGCTGTTTAGAAACATTTAGATATTAATCAATTAATTTTGTTGATGCAATTCTTACGTCTATTTAGTTGCTAATGTAAAAGCAAAAATTGCTTTTAGACAAGCCATGGCATCACTACGATAGTCTTGTTTATTTTGATACCGAAAAGGATTATCAAAAAAGTGTTCAAAGAAATTTTGCTCAAAATATTTTAATATCATATGTATTCGTTATTTTGTTTTTAAGAACTGCAGAACGATTTAGATTTAAAAAAAATTCTATCACACATATTTTTTCATAGGTACAGTTTGACATGATTTTTTCCCATAGCGGATAGACGTGTTAGGACATTTTTAGATTGTACGAACGTACGGCTAATCAGCGTTATTTCCTAAATTACGACCCCACTTGTGTATGGGTTTTTCGAATTATTCCGCCTGAATTTGAGCATATCGAGGTTTGTACAGGCGTTTAGTGTCTTCTAGCGCACACAGATGTGTTATTCGCTTGCCGCCAACAGTTCTAAAACGTCCCCTTTCTGTGTATCTCGGTTCCAATTTGTTAGCACGCTAGAATATAATTATCGATCCGTCTGCGAGGCACATTCCTGCACGTTTCGTGGCGTGAATTTAGGAGTGCTCGAGAGAGTGAGCTTCAGTTTTTGCTCCCACCACTTTATCGAGCGCGCGCATTTTTCTAGGGGAATCGATCCGGCGTCTGAAGCAACAGTTGGTTTTTGAATTGGTAGGTACTCCCGCGACGCTCTCCATTCGGGGATTGCGGTCGCGATGGATTTTGACGTTTAATTATTGCGTGTTTACCGGCTAACGTTTTGTGCTCTTGAGTATGTGTGTGTACCGCTGTTTAGTTACGATTTGGATTCCCGTGGCTTCAAAGTAGTTTTGTGTCCCGCCTAGTTTTTGAACTCATTGTACCGCACGTGGTGGTGCCCGAACGGGGTGCCGTTGTCGTTATTGTAAGCCTTTTGAGTTTTCGTTTACCGTGGGGCGGCATCCCCTATATTAAGCCGTTTGGACGGATTCTTTTGTGAGGACTCATTAGCATTGTCAAGTGTTTGCGAAGTCATCGCTTGTCGTTCTGCCATTTCGTGCGAATTTCGCATCTCGCTCGTATGAGAGGATTAGTCCCTTGGTTCCGCCGCATCTTTACGTGGAGTTGGTACAGTCATCTCCCTATTTGGAGTCTTCTGCAGTATCTGGCAACAGCAGCTGATTGCAGTAGTATGGGACATCAATTTGCCGTACAGCGAAGATCTTTAAAGGGACCGTACGTTGTATTCGATTTTTACAGTGCGAATTTTAACGTATGCAGTGTGTTTCGCCGAAGAATCGGACAGTTGACGTAACGTCGCGGGTGTTTAACTTTTATTGTGTGCTTTGTGTTGCATTTGTCAAACCATTGTAGTTGCTTTACCTGTCATTACATTTCATTTACCGTCAGTTTACATGGTTGCTGTTTAGCTTTATGCAGTAGCACTGTCATGTGTCACAACCGCTAGGTATTTAATATAGTTGAATTTCGCCTTTTATTACCGCTATTTGATTATAGTTTGATGTTCATATCGTTTTTCAGTAACTTCAAGAGTTAATGTCAGGTTTACCGAATAATTTCAACAGATTAAGACGTTACGCAATTTACTTAACTGCCGTATACTGAACCATTTCATCTTTTTATGTGCATTTTTATTTATATTCAAATAGTTTGCCAATATATTTCATGTTTATTTAACTGTGGTTTTCTTTGTTATTGTGTATGCATTATGCGTATTGTATTCTACAGTGTAAGAGGAGTTTGACCTACTGATCAAATGGATTTTCGAAAGGTAGGTCCAATGGTGCTGAACCGGATCGCTGACCAGAATACTGCCAAGCTTAAAGTCGAAAGGTGAACTCGTTATGCTTAGACGTTTTCTCAGCGGGGTTCACTTATGCATTTTTTCTAGTGTAGGAAATGTGGTAGCGCCTTTTCATTTTAAATCTGTTTACCGTTTTATTAAGCCGCTGCTCTGTGTAATCTCGTGTTGGACCACCCTCGCTCCACTGAAGTTTATTCCGAAACTCTTTTGTAATGGGCATGGGCAGCGGTCCTATAAGTTACATTCAGGATTTTGTGAGTTATTGTACGCGCTAGTCGTCTAGCTTTATTTTGACTTTTCGTAAATACCGTGTCGTACCGTTGCAAAAGTGGCGCGTTGTCGTAATTGTCGATTTAGCCCGTTACAGCCGTTCATAACATAATGTTATAATTTAATTTTTGAAGTAGAGCTATTAGGAAACAATGAATTGGCTAAAGTAAAGGTTATTGCAATGTTTTTGAGGGGGACCCTGTATATCTTTTTTTCTTTGCAGATTTAAGCAGTTGTTTATATCGTTAGTATTGCTAGGCAAGGTGGTCCGCTTTAGCACAAAGGTCATGGTTCTAAATTACTTTTCTCCATTTCATCCATGCTTAAAATATTTTTAGAATGTTGAGAGTTTTGCGTGTGGTGGGTGGCCTATGCTTTAACTTTACAAATTTTTAAACATTCTTGCGCATGTGGGTTGCTTATGTAGTTTTTGGTTATTTTTGATTTTACAATTGGTATCTTCTTTTTTTAAAATTTCCAGTATTTTATTTCAGGGAAGGGCTGTTTTCTGTTTCTATTTTGAAAATTTTTCGTTTTCAGTTTGATTCTGATGACGCATTTTTGAAGTTGGCTTGGTGCATGTTTAGAAAGCGGATTTATCTTAAAATATCGTCAGAAACCAGGTGTACATTTGGTGTAATGATTCTTATTATCTTATATATCTTATTGATTCGAGATTTGACATTTGACCATATGTTTGAAGCAACTTACCTTTTGTCCCCATGAAATTTCACATAGAGGACCGTTTCTCTTTCTTGTGCTTCATGTGGTTTGGTGTTCTACTGGATTTATTTCAGGTCCTCACGTAGTCTTCGATCACCTTTAAGTAATGTCCAATGCAGACTGAGACTGAGGTATCTTTCATCTGTTCGTCTGCGCATCGCACGCTGTGGAAAAATTCCGCCATTTTGTTGTATAGAATCTATTCTTTGACTAGTACGTATGTGAGAGCGTTCTCCAACGTTTTCACACCCGTAGTCAGCAAGTATGTGCAGGTCAGATATATTTTAACGTGCTTCGTGCGTACTTGCAGCAGAAGCTAACCGCTCTTGGGTGTTTCGCTTCAACAGATCTCGCGTAACTAGTAGAATTTCTCTTTTAATGGACGTTATTTACCGTTATACCAACTTATGGTTATACTGTAATCTATCGTAATTATTAACTAGTAAACAAATTTCACTGGGCTTTTTTTAGTTTCTAGAATTATTCTATATTTACTATTTGTCAAAATAGTAAACGGTTCATTGCCTCGCGTAATATTCGGCGATTGGAGCAAAGCGGCGCCGGCGTGTCGCCAGGATGGCGTTTATTTTTGGGTGCGATAAGCTGTACCTTTTTTATGATTGCGTTTGTTTGATAAGGCGTCGTCGCGTAACGGGAATCCGCGGTCCATTGTGACTTATTTAATATCTTTGGATTGGAATACATGCTTACTTCAATTAGGGCTCTAAGCTTCGTTTGTTGGACATTTTGTATTTGTTTACATGATATTAATACTAAACGTTTAATCTAATCTCGGCGTAACTGAAATATATACATCGTTTAAATTCGGCATTATTTAGTTGTTTGCTTTGTATTTATCTCACCGTGTGTCGCTTTTCGGCTTATATTTCATTGTGTCTTGACAGCCCCGTAAGGTTCTGCTGGGTGTGTCACGGTTGATCATAGAACCGAGTGCCCTAAACCTGCATTTACTTGTAACGATGAAATCATTTTTTTGTATTACTTTGTCCGTGGCCTCTCGTCCACTTCTCTTTGTGTGCTGGCCGTTCCTTTATTAAACTGCCACGTAAATATTGGGCATATCCTTTCCTTTGATGTATTTTGACCCAAAATTGTAACACATGTACAACGATCTCAGTGATGGATGTTCTCATTAAATAGCTATTGAATAATAGTTTTCAGTCATATTAGAATATTAACTTTATATACTTGTTTCTTGTAAGAGTCTCGGGTCTCCCATTTTCAATTCCCATTTAACCCTTTGGGTGCACAGTATTTGACTTCTTGTACTATATTTTCTAGGATTACATATTAGCAATGTGTTCCATCCGAATTTACTTTTAGATAATCTCATTCTAATTATTTACTATTATTAGCTAAGTAAAGTAATTTGTTAGGTTAATTTTAATACATAGCGTTACTTGTCCTGGATCGATCTAGTTGTTGATTATTTTTGGCGATTCCACCCCTGTTAGTTTATTTGCACGTATGCACATTCCTTGGGATTTACAATTTCGTTGCGCCCCGCGCAAGAGAGGATACTGCACTGCTCGAAGTGCTGCATTGAAGTGGTTGCGTGCGCTGTGCAGGAAGTTAAACTAGGTATATTATGTCAAACCCCATTTTCGCCAAACTACGTTTTGGAGTACGGCCAAATACCGGATTTATATAAAGTGTTCCCTGGTAATAATTATCAATTTACGGAGAGCATTGTCGGAACCGTTTCATTTAACTGCCCCTTGTTTCACGTATCATGGATTTCTTCCGCATGTTCTTTTCGCTTGGGCTTATGACAGTGCTTCCGAGGGTAAATTGCTTCCATCAACACACCAAGTACTACTGACTGCCAAGGTAACTGAAATTACATTCTATGTTGCAACAAATGTTCGCAGAAGTGAAATTATGAGTGTTCCGACCATGCAAATCGCCAAATTATTAGCGTTGCGTCTCTTTTAACTTTAAAATTGTCCAAGTTGCGTCTTCTACGCTTATCTTTAGAAATCGTTAGTTTCCCAAAATCAGTGTTCATTAAATTAGTAGCCCTTAAGGTAGTTGCTTGCTTGATAAGTATTTAATATTATAACATAGCTTCTATTCCGAGGACGTCCACCAAGGGTTGATTTGCTTATTGTGTATGTAACTGTAACCCTTTCTAACATTTGAAATATTTAATATATGTTTTATTCGTCTCGAATATGTTTTATTGTATTTTTCCTAGTTCTGTTAAGCAGTACAGCAGTTGGCAGACAAAGTACCAACATCATTCAAGGTTAGTCCTCAGGATGAGTATTGTTGCATAGGTACATTGACCCAGAGCATCGCTTGATCCTTATCTCGGAATCTAGGAAAACAAACGAAAATTCAAAATACAAAATCCGTGGCGCCAAAGCAACCCAATTCCTAAGATGTTTCTCCCCAACGTAACGGTAAAAAACACTTTATGTCTTGCCTGACCCCTAGCCGGGGTAATTTGATGCAGAGCTAAATATCTATGCTTTGGCGCACTGGAACCTTCTTAAAATAATTGTACATCAGATTTGGCACCTTCTTGATGGGCTTATTATTCAGATAAAGTCAAGTAACGACCTGATGCTCACTTGAGAGCCTGTTTGGGGTTGTGAATACCGTTTAGTCTCTGAGATGTTTTGAGTACACACAGAAAGACTCGAGTATCAAGTAAAATACTTTACATAATATGTAATCGAGTACTGAGTATCATACACAACAATAAGTACTCTAATTACTATACAAGTAGAGAGTACTGAGTACAGAAGAATAGAATAGCTAAGACAATGATAAAAATAAAACAATTTGAATCCTATTAGTCCAGTTACTAAAGACAAAAGAACGTGTTTTAGAACGCCGTCTTGGCAAAATAGCGGGCAAATCGCTTTTTTGGGAATATTTACGTTAGCGCTAGTCAGACAAGCAAAATATCTATTATCATTCTTATCAAGGACGTCATTTACAACAACTTTTGTTTGAAATATTTTTCTCTAAGTCAAATGTATTCTGAGATAGAGCAGCAAAGTGAAGCGCAAGTCGAAACATTTTCTGTTTTCAATAATTTTTCTATCATTATTGATTGAAAATTATGTTTTCATTATAACTAATTATTGTTTTTCAGTCGTTTCCATACTATCACGAGATTTGGGGGCTTAGGTAGTCGTGTAGGGCCCCATTTCTAACGGCTGAATTCTTACAAATCCCCTCTCTTCTATTACTGAACAACTGGCCTTCGTGCGCCTCGACCTTGGTTCGAATAGAATCACTCGCTTTTATCGTGTGATTGTGTAGAAATGACTGAAAAATAATTCTTAATAATGAAAAATTATTTTCAATCAATACTTGTCGAGAAATCTGTTTAAAATAATAAAAAAATCGTCCAGAACTTCACTTTGCATTGGTCTACTTCAGAACCTATTTAATTTAGAGAAAAATGTTTCAAACAAAAGCTGTTAGAAATGATGTCGTTGATAAGAATGATCATAGGTACTTTGGTAGTATGGCTAACGGGAACGTAAATATTCCTAAAGAACCGGTTTTCCCTGCAATATTCCCAAGATGTCGTCGTGAGACAGGCCCCCATCCCCAAATTGGTAAATTTGGAATTAACATTAGGGCACATCCGGGATTTAAAGTTTTTAAAAATTACCTAAAGACTGGACTGTATTTTATTGGCTTTCAAAATAACAAGGTTTTCAAAGTTGCCATCTGTGGGGGCATGGGGACGTGGTCTGTTTACCAGCATCGCAAGTGAAAATAATCGTTTTTGTTCTATTGCGGCCAGTGGTTGAATACCTGTCCATCAATGTCTAAGCTAGCATACAAATGTACTCATTGAGTAGTGCAATGTACTTGAGTACCCGAAAATGTGTTCGAGTATCTGAAAATGTATTGGAGTACCCAAAAATGTGTTTTAGTACAACTGGAGTACACATTTTAAAAAAAGTACTCAGAGTACAGTGACCGAGTACGTGTCCTCGAGTACCGCACAGCTCTGTTTAATCCTGTAATAAATGTATTGTTAACATCTGGTAGGGTATCTTAAAGGGGTTGCTTATACATATAGCATGTTTTTGATGTTGATTTATTTCTTCTGTTGTACTTGGTTGTATTAATATTAATCGTTAAAAATTGGGTTTTTGCCAATTTTATCAGTTGTTAATAAAACATAATCAGGAAATTGGTCTATTTTATTTACAGCATTTCAGTAAATGGGCTGCATATGCGATTTTAAGTGAGTAGCAGTACTGCCCCTGCTTTTAAGATTTCGTATTGAAGCCATAGAAGAAGAATGTACCTCGATTTCTATGCAAGAGTTCAATTTAGTTTTTGCATTGTGGCAGTTGTGTAAAAAAATATGTGAAAGGAAGAAAGTGTGGCGCTTTGGAACATGGTTATTTTCCTCCAAACCTTTCAGAAGATTACATACGTGGTGAAGATAGGTGCATAGAAGTTGTTTCTTAAAGTAGACACGATTTTGAATCAAAACTTGAGGCCAGGAATGATCAAGAGTTGAGATGCCTTTTCACTGTTTATTGACAATAACATGATAGTCGTGATTGTTCAATATAATAGCGTAGAAATTGAAAGTAAACTTGATAATCGTCAAAATTTTCCCTTATGTGAAAAAGATGAATAAGGGAGGCGAGGTGTATTTACGAACTACAAGTTTTTCATGCATGCAAAACAATTCCTGTTCTTATTCGAAAGCTTTAGATTTGCTGATATAAATAAAGACAGCAATGAAAAACTGCAAATAAGTTGGTGGCAGTATCTGGGATTTGGAATGCATTCCTGAAAAACTGTAAAAATTCGTATAAGTACCATCAGCGATATTTTGCCCGTTTGGAGAAAGATGCAGCTTTGCTCAATATATCACTAATAAGTCGCCGAAATTAAATAATGAAATGTTTGCAATAAATTGTGCTAGATATAGTTTTATTTTGTTGTAAAAAAGTTGCCAATGATACAGAGCCAATCTACAGTATGTCCCCGGATTGAGTTGGCAATAGGTATGATTGGCCAAAAATTTTCGAATTGGAATTTCATATTTTGGGATTCCGCCCTGCTTGGTGTGAAACGAATTTTAAGAATATTTTCAGTTTTTGAAAAACAAGTAGGCCTTGACAGGGAAGCGAAAACTATTTTATTTTCAGGTAAACTACCCTTTTTGTTCATGATACGGCAAAATTTAATTAAGAAAAGTTGTTGATAATGATAAATGATGGCCCCATACCAAATATCAGAAAGATCTGTCGACTTATAAAAAACTGTAATTTTTTTAAAAATTGTATTTTATTGTCAGGTAAACTACCCTTTTTGTTCATGATACAAAAAAATTGTATTAAAAAAAGTTGTTTATAATGATAAATTATGGCCCTATAACAAATTTAAGAAAGCTCTGTCGACTTAGATTAAACCGTCATTTTTAATAAATGCAATTTGTTTAATTTAAAAAATAACGGTTTCATCTAAGTCGCAATATATTTCTGAAATTTTGTATAGGATCATAATTTCTCATTGTAAACAACTTTTCTTAATACAATTTTGCCGTATCATGAACAAAAAGGGTAGTTTACCTGAAAATAAAATTGTTTTCGCTTCCCTGTCAAGGCCTACTTGACTTTAAAAAATCGGAAGTAAACTAAAAATAAGTTTCACACCAAGCAGGGCGGAATCCCAAAATATGAAATTCCAATTCGAAAATTTTTGGTCAATCATACCTATTGCCAACTCAATCCGAGGACATACTGTATATTGCGAGTACAAATCTAATTACTGATAACTGGTACACTTCCACCCAATTGACTAGAAAAAGATAATCCTAGCATGCCATTGATAAAAAATAAGCGAGAAATTTTATTGGAATTTTAGGCAAATAATCACTGTCCTGGGCTTTGTTAAACGGAAAAGATAATAAGTTAAGTTAGAAAAATTATTGTGGATACTTACTTTTAGTTTCGTTTTTTGATAGAAAAATTGAAATTGATAGATATAAAAATAACAGCCCGAAGAAATGTCATTTTACAACTGTTAAATTAATTTCAATTTTGTAAGATTCGTCTGCACACGCAAGTTTTCCAACCTTTGTTTTAAAACCAGTGGTTGAGCACAGTTTCGACGATTTAAAAAAAAAAATAATAATTTGAGGTTACTATGACCCCATGCTAAAAACACTATGCATCCGAAAGGTTAATCCTATAAAAAAATAGAACAAACATGTTATCAGTATGTACATTTATAAATAGAAAGATAGATTGAGTGTAATAACCGAGTAAATTAGCAACATATACGATAGTCAGTAATACGATTTCGTAGAAATTTTTAATAAACTATTATTGCAACAAATCAATAACGCAATAAAACCCTTATTGCGTTCTAAATATAAGCCATCGTTAAATAGTCTCTGCAAACTAATTAACGTTCTGCTCTTATAAGCAATACATTATCTACGTTTCTTTCTAAATAGATGTTTTATATCCAATTACATAGCTATATTGTATTATGTTATTGTTTAAAAACAATATTATTTTTATCCGTACACATTTTAATGAAATATGTATTGAATGTACTATTTATTTTTGTCTTGATATGAAATTTTACAACTTACCATTCTACTTTATGAAAGATACTGTACGTGCCTTCTCTAACGAGTTGTATTTCAAATAGCAATAATAAAGATACGAGTGAAATTTCGCAGTTACTTTATTTGCTTTAAATATTTGACTAGAACTGCACAATATCACTTAAATAAAAGTTAATATTGGTTATTATCATTTATGTGTACTTAGTCCTACATTATGGGTAATATTGTAACAATTATGAGTTAGTTTTAAAAGGTCGTAATCACTGTTTTCCACTCCTACAAAAGGGCATTCTTTAAATTCATTATCGCTTTATAAAATCTTATTTTTATAATGTAGTGAAACATGTTGTGATAAATTATAATAACGTGTATCATTTTTAAGAGTTTGGGAGATAAGAAATATGTAGTAATAATTTAAGCTCATTTTAACAGCACAATGTTGACCTAGCCTACACCTTTAGCCATAAAAACGCACACTGACGCATATAAAGATAAGTTTAGAATGGTTATGAAATCGGTAAGATTCAATAACTAAAACCCGAAACTCGCTATACCACAGGCGGTTATTAAATCTGGTTCTTTTGTAATAGAGCCTAGAGTAATAACAACAAACTATTAAATAGATTTGCATATATTGCAGATATAATATATCGGACAAATAAGTCTTTCCTAAATAGATTTATTATTATTATTATTATTATTATTATTTGTTTGGGAATATAATTTTTAGTAGTGAATATTATATGCTATATTACTTTTTCGATTCATTCGCCTTATTTTGCTATTTCATGAGTTATGGCTGAGTGTGCTCTAAATTGGTTTGTGGTATCGACCAAAGCAAAACGAAACAAACTATTTTATGTTTAAAAACTTGCGCACAATGTGACACGTGTTGAGGATCTGAGGACAATTAATTTGTTTATATTACTGACAAAAAAAGGGGTAGGGCTAGAGTGGTTAAGTTCTTCGTGAGGGAGTGGGACACAACCCGTGATTGTGACTATTGTTAGGACGACAATACTCTCTTGCGTGGATAAGTCGTTCTAGACTGTTTCCTGGATGTTCTTGAAGCTTGGGACAGCGATGTCTATTAGGAACGTTTGCTTATGATGTTACATTTTTTTGGCGCATTTATTCGAGTTTAAGGTCTACGCTTCTGAGTTTTTATTTCGCGCGCTTGGGCCACGCCTACTTCTTGGCATGGCGGCGCAACGTTTTTTAAGCACGCAATTGTTAGCTTGACGTTCTCAAGCCTCGCGGGGTTACATTAGTATCTATGTTCTCTTTCCCGGCTGCCTCATAGCAGCATGAAGCGATATTAAGCGTTCAGTATCGGTGCTTGGCGAATTATTGAAGGAATGTAGTTTGATTCTGTGCATTGGTTGCCTCCGCCTTTCGGCGGTTTCGTTTAGTCTACGCTACTGGTTTCTTTGCACGTGCCCATAACATCATGGGATAAGTAGGAAGCTTTCGTCAAGCTTATGTAATTTTTCTGGTGTTCTACCGTGAACTCTTTTGCCCCCTTATAGCAGTCAGTTACCGGAGGGCCGTTAGGGCGAGAATTTCAGAGTTGGTCATTTCTACCACTTGCGTGATGCGGAAGGCCGCATAGAGCTTGTAATTTGGGACCTTTGCTATCGTGGCCCGTTTAACTCCTGCAGCGTGCGTTCATCTTTCCTTGGCGTTCAGTGTTTTGACGCTCGAGATGCTCAGGTATGTAGAAGTATGGATCACCTATCTGACCTTGAGAGCTCACCACATCTGGAGCACGCAAAGCGGTTTCTTCCAAGATAAGAATTAGCCATCGCTGTAAGTTGCCTTTACGTCTAATTTTAATGTGTGCGATAACGTCTTATTGCTAATTTGGGAATCTGTAAGTATTTATCAGTTTGTAAGGGTTTGATTGAGGTACCTCGTATTAATAACCTAATAATCTTGGTTGTCCGGTCCTGGCATAAAGAATGACAGCAAGTGGTAAAGTGAGCTCTGTTTAAATCAGATTTATACGCTAAATAAGGTAGATTTTAAAACGTATTCTAAACAAAAGTGGAGGACAAGCGCAGATAAGTAATATACAAAACCGGAATTAACAAGGTAGGAACAATTTTAACTAATATTTAGGAAAACTCCAACCGCCGATAACAAACAACTCGCCAGCTGACC
Source organism: Agriotes lineatus (assembly GCA_940337035.1). Classification (NCBI taxonomy): domain Eukaryota; kingdom Metazoa; phylum Arthropoda; class Insecta; order Coleoptera; family Elateridae; genus Agriotes; species Agriotes lineatus. The sequence goes on along the minus strand of OW679194.1, from coordinate 262,513,347 downwards.
GGAGGTGACCGGCGCGCCGGCGCAACGCGCGTCAAACAAAGTGAATATTTAAATGAGCGCGGGAAGCCAGGACCGTAACGAGTAAAATCGCGGGACGGAATAAATTTACGGTTCCGAATTAAACTACGGCAATTTAGGCGGTAACCGAATAAAAGTAAAACCAAGCCACCAAAGGAGGTCGAGTGACCCAGGACCGAGTAAAACTGCGGGAAGGAATAAGTGCGCGGTTTCGAATAAAACTACGGCAATTTAGGCGGTAAACGAATAAATGTCAAACCAAGTCACCAAAAGAGGGCGAGTAATCCAGGACCGTAGCGAGTAATATTGCGGGACGGAATAAATTCGCGGTTCCGAATAAATCTACGGCAATTTAGACGATAATCGAATACAAGTAAACCCAAGCAACCAAAAGATGGCGAGTGATGAAGAAAACAACCAGTTGCTCTCAGAGGAAAGCGACGAGGAAGAGCTGGACACGAAAACAATGCTTAAAGCGATCACAAAGCACCTAGTCAAAATAGAAAAGAAAATCGACACAAGGAATGAAAGAATAGCGACCTTAGAAAACGAGAACCAAGAAATGAAAGAAAAAATTAAAAATCTACAGATACAGATAAAGACATTACAAGGGGGAAGTGACAGGAAAAGCATAATATACTATGGAATAACGGACGAAGCGGAAGAAAAACACGAAACACGAATCCATAAAATAAGAAACGTGTGTAACAGGATGCAGGTGACGATAGAACCGGAACTCCAAATTAATTTTTCCAGAAGGATGGGAAAATATGAAGAGGGCAAAACTAGACCAATACTGATGCAGTTAACAACAGAAACAAAAAAATATGAGATCCTGAGCAAGAGTTATAAACTGAAAGACACAAATTTGGGAATATCAGAGGTGTATAACAAAGAAGAACTCGAGAAGAGGAAAACGCTGAAGAAACAGTTAATACAGGCAAGAGAAAAAGGATATAATGCAAAATTAAGGGGAACAAAACTCGTGATAAACGAGGTAATATACACCGAAGAAAACCTAGGAGCGCAAGATCAGCAGGAGAAAGTAAACATAGACAAAGCAACAAAAATCAGAACAGCGAGCCAAAGGTCTCCAGAAAACATAGAAAACAGAAGCCACAAAAAAACTTACCCAGAAAAGACAGACGAAAGTTTTAAAACGAGAACGTTCACCAGAAACCAGATGAAGAGCACCGAAGAACAAGGAATCAAGAAAGGGGACTCAAACGAAAAAAAAAAACAGACAAACTGATCCAACAGCTACTAGCACCAATCACACAAAAAACCCAGGAACAGCGAAACTCAAAGGATCACATACAAAAAATATAGCAACCAACAAGCTCGGCAACCCCACTGATGACGACGGAAGCAAAGTCTAGGGACAATGAGAAGGCACATCAAAAAAACAAAAAAATTTACAAAATCACAAAAAAGAAAATAAAAGGAAGAAAGTATGAAGAGATAAGATTAGCAACTTGGAATGTGAAAACGATGCTCAGACCGGGAAAAATGGAAGAAATCGCAAAGGAAACCCAAAATTACAAAATACATATAGCGGCAATTCAAGAAGTAAGATGGGAAGGGGCAGGAGAGATCACGAAAGAAGGCTATAGCTTTCTTTACAGTGGAGAAAAGAAAACTGGAAGAAATGGAGTAGGCTTCTTCATAACCAGCAGAATGAGAAACAACATTATCAACTTCACGCCAATTGATGGAAGAATAGCAACACTAAGAGTAAAGATGGGAAAGACAAACACCACATTAATTAATGTATATGCACCCACAGAAACAGCAGAAGTGAAAGACAAAGATAATTTCTACGATCTGATATGGAAAACGTGTGAAGATATACCAAAGAGAGATGAAATAATAATATTAGGAGATCTAAACGCCCAGATAGGTAAGGAACAATATCTAAAAAAAGCGGTAGGCAATGGCAGAGGCACGATACACGAAGTGAGTAATGATAACGGGCACAGGTCATGCCAACTAGCCGAAGCAATGGGCATGACAATACTCGAACAAAATTCGAACACCCAAGAAAACACAAGGTCACATGGAGACATCCGACAGGCAGTGAGAACCAAATAGACCATATAATGGCGACAGAGGGGATAAACAAAAAAACAATAGATACTAGAACTTATAGAGGGGCTAATGGAGATTCCGAACACTACCTGGTCATAATGAAAGGCTACTATGCAGCAACAACAAATAGGCAAACCCGACACATAAAAAAAACAGAATATTGGAACGTGGAAAATCTACAGCAAGACAATATCAGACAAGAATTTGAAAAACAAATATGCGAAGAATTTAAAGAAGTGACAACAACGGAAATCCAAGAATTATGGCAAAATATAAAGGAAAAAATAATTAAAATAGCAACACAGACCTTAAAACAAGAACAAAATCAGAAACAATTAAAAGAATGGTACGATGAAGAATGCGAGGACGCAACTAGAAAGACAAATACAGCAAGATTGAAATGGATTGGCACAAATGAAGAAAAAGACAGAGAAGCATACAAAAGAGCAAGAAATAGTGCAACAACAATTGAGAACAAAGAAAAACGAGTGGATAGACGAAAAGCTAAGGGACATAGAAGAGGATAGAAAGAACCATAAAATAAGGCAATTCTACAACAAGATAAAGGCGACTAAAAACAAACCAAAAATAAAAATAAGAGGAATGAAAAATAAAAACGGATTACTAGAAATCGAGCCACAACAACTAAATAAAATATGGACAGAACACTACACTACGACATTATACACAGAGGTTAACAACACAATAAAGGATCAAACAACAGACAATAGCGAAACAGAAGAACAAAGAAACAAAGAAACAAATGCTCCATCCCTAGAAGAGGTCCAGCAAGACATAAACCAAATGAAAAATAATAAGGCACCAGGAGAAGATGGCATAAGAAATGAACTGCTGAAATATGGTGGACAGCAATTACACAAAAAAATACACACATTAATTGAACAAATATGGGAACAAAACGAATTGCCAACAGACTGGAATATTGGGATAATACAACCCATACACAAAAAAGGTGACAAAGAAGAATGTGCAAACTATAGGGCCATAACACTCTTGAATACAACGTATAAACTGTTCTCTACCATACTCAATAAAAAACTGAAAACACACACAGAAAAAATATTGGGCGACTACCAGAACGGATTTAGGCCGGGCAGATCCACGGTTAATGCAATACACGTGTTAGAGCAAATTTGTCAAAAAGCTTGGGAATATGACAGAAACTTACACATAATCTTTATCGACTTCAAAAATGCTTTTGACAAAGTAAACAGAAAGCTACTGATACAGGAATTAAAACTTTTTGAAATACCAGTAAAAATAATACAACTAGTAGAAATATGTCTCAAAAATACAAAAGCAAAAGTACAGTTCCAAGGTACAAAAACGGAAGAGTTCAACGTAAATGTAGGAGTAAAACAAGGAGACGCCCTATCCCCGACGCTCTTCAACTTGGCACTAGAAAGCATTATCCGCAAAGCAAAACTAAACAAAAATATTATAACAGATCAATTTCAAACTATAGCGTACGCAGATGACTTAGCAATAGTAGTCAAGACAAAGGAGGATCTAATAGATGCAATACAAAGATTGAACAAAGAAGCAATAAAGCTAGGCTTACAGATAAACGAACAAAAAACAAAATACATGAACTACGGAAGAAATAATACCACAGATAGACCGTTAAAAATACACAACCACACCTTCGAAAATGTCACATCATTCAGCTATCTAGGAGTACTAATAGGAAATGGAAGAGAAAGAGTAAAAGAAGGGATCCAGCATAGAATCAAATCGTACAGTATCAACAAACCACTGCTAAAAAACAAAAACCTAACTAAAGCAACAAAAATAACAATCTACAAGACATTGATAAGACCAACCATCACCTATGCAACAGAGACGATTGCACTAACTAAACTGGAGGAAGACCAGCTGAAAAAATTAGAAAGAAGGATAGTAAGGAGGTAAGGACAATACTAGGGCCAAAGGTGACAGAAGAGGGAGAAAGAAGGGCAAAGACAAATCAGGAGATAGAAGAAGTATTAGAAGGAGAAAATATAATAAGACATATAAAAGCACAACGTCTAAAATGGTTAGGGCACATCATGAGAAGGACACCAACAGATATAATAAAAAGAATAACATACTGGAAACCACTTCAACAACGAGGACGAGGGAGACCAAGAATAAGATGGTGGGACAACATCGAAGAGGATTTAAAGGTGATGAAGGTAGAAAATTGGAAAAATGTATGTAGAGACAGGAAAAAATGGAAGGAAATAGTCAAGAAAGCCAGGACACACAAATGTTTATAATGGAAACAGTAGAGGAGTGATCCACCTCAGGAAATGGATTTTACATCTCTCCACCCAAGGAGAAGAAGCCATAATCCTATGGATTGCAAGGCTTGATGATGATGAATCTTGGTTGTTTACGTATTAACGTGTTAACGTACCTGCGAATTACAACTATGTTAATATTGTGCTTACATTGTGTTTATATGCTGTGATTATATTTTATGATTATACTGTGATATTTGCATTCTGGCTTTATTTGTTACTGCGATCTATACTTGAGTTGAGCTTCTCTTTCAGATTTATTGTGCTACCTGAGTTTACGTATTCTCGTTTTGAATGCCTGGATATACTTGCCGTTATTTGATAAAAATTTGTTGGCGCCCTTTTTGAGTATTTAAAGAATTGTACACACCATCTCCGAAACTAGCTGGTCAGCCGGCAATTGTATCCAAGTAGTCACTTTATGTATTGGTTGTGAGAGATTAACCAACGGAGTCTTTTTATGATAACAATGAATTTTATTAACCAAGACGATATCTGGTCGGTACTTCCTCATCGCAACAACCTGATCTTGTATGGCCACGATGAAACCTTCCATTGCCACGGGTCAGCCAATAGTCCGACGCTTCTCCATAGATATTTTTATTACTGAGCTCGTGGAGATGGATTCTGTGTAGGACAAGGTGGTTAGTGCTGTCTTTGTAAATTATCGTGTGAAGCAGCTGCACGGAGGTCTAAATGTGTGTAACTGAGGTTGGTCAGGATGATTGTCCTGTGAAGGGGAGATGACTCTTGCTTCTGGAGGAAGTATTTTTGACGACCTACGGTTTGGTTGTGAAGTAGAAGTGAGAGGTCAATCAACTTGAGTTCTAGGATCATGATTTTTTCGGTGGATGCTTTGTGATTTTTGTCTTCCTATCGACGCCTTCTACATCAGTTTTCGTTCAGTCACAGTGCCAAATATGTACGTTCAGACCGGAATCGCTTTTATTGTGTTCCTAGCGTTCATCTTTCTCAGGATAGTATTTAACCGACTTTAGTTTTATGGTCTTATGCTTTGCACGTACTTGTAAGCACCCCCTTTTTCCATTGTCTCGATGGATGAGATCACCATCTTGCAGATTGAATGTGTTGGTGCTGTGCTTGCCCTTTAGGACTGGATGGGTCTTGCAATTGTCAAGACCGAAACACATATGTGTATCTCGGGAGGAGATTTCTTTCTCTCAGTGGAGAGAGAAGTTGACTTGTACTTTGTAACGGTTTTGATTTGAAACAACGTATATTCTTTTGCGATATCATTTGAAACATAGTTTATGCTACCTAGCGATTTTTCGTGTGTGTTGGAACTCATTTTTGCACTAGACCGTTTTTGGGCAGCTTTTGTTTTTTTGTTTTTATAAAACAAATGTAAGGACGATGCCTCGTTTGCGTTTGCCATTTAGGTTTGTGATTAAATAATTTCATTGGGCTTTAGACGACGTAAAGCAAATGTTGGTGCTTCAAATTAGTTTGTATCGACCACCATTTGATTTAACCAGTTAGAAAAATTCTGCAGTTGCATCTTTAGGCCGCACTTACACCTCTTGGTATGATTAACTATGTTATTTATAATTAGGTAATTGCTTTTTCCTCTTTTAGGCTTATATTTGTTCTTCTTTTAAATTTACCTACATCAATTGTGACTTGGCTTTGGTTTGCTGCTCGTTTCTTGTAGATCGTGAATTCGAATTGGTCATCGATGTTGCCGTCTAGGATCTAATCTTCGGTACGTGTGGGCCGTATCTTCGAGTTGGAGCTGTGTCGAGTTGTGGTTGGTGACACGACGGACTGATCGAGCCGTTCATACTGTATCTTGGCGGCCTTGTGGTCATAAAGTCAGGTTAAGTTGTATATATTTTGTTTATGTTACATTGCGTTACAACTACATTGTGCAACCATAGCTTGAAGTAAAACTTTGTGCCTATCCCCTCAGGAATTAATTTGCGAAATTTGAAACTTTACACTGGCAAAAAGCTGTACGTGCCACCATTTAATGAACCGTGTATTGCAGTTTTATTCAATTTTCAATTAATCATTTTGCTTTAAAAGATGGTAACTAATTCTTTATATGATAATCAATTCTTCATATAATTTTGCTTGTTGCCTGGACAAAGGGACTCAATAATTTTTAAAGTGATTTTCACTTTCAAATGGTCAAAAGTTACTTCTTTTACTTATTATATTGAATGTTTTATGCGCACACGTTTGGTTCAAGTCTCATTTTGTTTAGTGGCCTAAACCTTGCGAATTTTGTTATACAGATCTGTACTTAGTTCCTTAAGAATCTAAAACAGAGCATTAATTTCTGAACAGAATTCAGGGGTGCATCACCACAGCATACAATTCACAATGTAAGTGGAAAAAAATGGCAGTATTCAGTTTTTAGACCGTTTGATAAAACGTAAATCAAATGGTAGTTTAGGACTTTTGGTCTTTAGAAAGAAAACACACGGACATATATTTAAATGCTAACTCACACCATCATCAAATGCAAAAAGCAACAGTTCTTAGGACTTTGGGGACCAGAGCAGTCCGTATCTCAGATGCAGAGATTCTAGAGAGAGAAAAGGAACATCTATTTGACTCTTTACAAAAGAACAGATACACAACTACCGCCATAAGAAAAGTTAAACAAGACTATGACGCAAAAGGTTAAAGAAGAATTCGCACCTCTGGAAGTCTTAGCATTTCTAACTTACGTTCAAGGCTCGACTGATAAGATAGGACGTGTTCTGAAACGATGCAACATCAAAACTGTGTTCACGAGCAATGAAACTTTGGGCAACGGTTTCAGATCAGTAAAAGACAAAATTTATAGTTTACAAACCGCTGACCTATATCACATTCCTCGCTCTTGCGGTTCGAGTTACATTAGACAGACTAGTCGTTCCATTGATCTAAGACTTCAAGAACATAAAGGCGATTGCAAAGACAAACGCATCACAAAATCAGCCGTAGCTGAGCACACATTTACAAACGGGCACACCTTAGAATTTGAGCACGTCAGAGTATTTGCCAGAATATCTTACTACTTCCTTCGAGTGATATGTGAAGCCATATAAATAGAAAAACATCCAACTAGTATAACTAGGGAAGATGGTTTCAAACTTAGTGAAACGCAATCTAAAGCATTACAACTACTGTGCGTCAGACGGCCACGCCCCACGGTTTCAAATTGCGCTGCATTTGAACGACCAATCAGCGTTACGTCGCTCCGAACGGCTGGCACAGAGGGCTATAAATAGCTCCACAACGACCTTCAGTTCTTAGAGCGACTTTCACTCTGATAATGCAAGTTGCAATGTCTTGAGAAACGTTAGTCAATATCATTGTCCTCAAAGTAGTCAAACAACTCGAGCCACCAAAGAGGCAAGGCAGATTAAGACAGAGAATGCTGAGCGTTTATCTACAAAAATTACGCGGTCTAAGCCGAAATTCCATTTTAACAAGAATACTTCTATATTGCGTTGTCTGTCTCTTTATTCTTTAATAGTTGCCCTATATTGTTTTTATGTATTTTCTTTTATTTTTGTCTTTTGTTCGTAACCCTCTTTTTGTTGTTGTTTCTATAGAAATTCATTATATTTTCCTTTTTCAGCATGCCTAATCTGCATTAGAATGGTAGTGTGGTCGACAAACATGGCAGTTATAATTTCTGTACAGGATCCAGAGTTGGGCATATGGGTGGTCAGTGGCAAATATGAAATCACTCTTAAGACACTTTTCTATGGAAACCCTACTTCAATTTGATGTAGAGCAGTTACTTTGCCCTGTTATTATTTCACTAGAAATGGTCTGTTTTGTACGTAAGAGTTCAAGATGTTCTGAGTAGATGGAAAACTTTTGATTTTGTAAAGCAGTTCCCTATGTTATGCTTTGTCGGTGACTACCTGCATAATGTCCAGAAATGCAGCAGATCGGTATTGATTTTCTTCGAGGTCTTGCATGTCGTTGATGATCCCGTATTTGTTCTCCTCTAGTGATCGTCTGTTAGATCCATTGTATGAACGCGTTGAGTCGCTTGACATTAAGGATACTTCAACGCGAGCCAGACAAACGAACAAGCAAATAGTGAGGATGTGCCGTTCAGTGCACGATGTAAAATTGCCTTTTTGAAAGTATTTTAACGGCTCTTGTGACAACCTTGCGGTTTTTCTGAATCATCCACTTCCTTGACATTAAGTAATTTGAAGTTCTAATCACGTGTCATCTGCAGTATCTAAGAATTGTATTGCTGAATTACCCAGGATTCCTTTATTGTGGTCTGTTTGCTATCTTTCCCACCCGAGCGGGTTCCTGCTTGCCCGGACGCTACCGTCTGTTCACCATTCCGAACCCGAAGATTGTGTGTAATTACTGCATCTGCATCTTCCTCCATCTGATACCCACGAATTACGACTCTTTACTTATAGCGCTTATGTATGTGATATTTGTAATCGGCCACCTAATGGGCATGTGGTCCCCGTCTTGGAGGACCAAAAACTATTTGGCACGTTGGCTGGTTTGCGGCCAGTGAATCAATTTAGTTTTCTTAATAGAGTGTATTGCCGTGTTGTCACATTTAGGAAAATATCTGTAAGTAACTTGTTAGCAAACCAACCCCCAGCTGAGCTCTAAAAACTTTCATGTACTTAATTTGTGTGTTGAACATAGTTGTATCAGATTACATCCTGTTTACTTTCTTTGTAAAACGGAATGCAGCTGCATTTTCGGAGACCATAAAATTTTCAAGTATATTTATTTATTCATTTATTTAGAACGGTGTAAAGAACAGAGGCTTAAAGCCTATATTGCTCACAATACTATATGTATATAATTTTGAGTACAGTACAGAACACAATTCAGAATATTTAAGAAACTAAGCTAGTGAAATTGATTAAATTATTAATAACACAGAAACAAAAAAAATCTTTCTAGGAACAAATTAATATTTCTTAATTTGCTTGCTTAAAATATAAAAAAAAGTTTTTCTAACATAAATGGTTAATTAATTGAATTGATATAATACAAATAATGATAGTTTTCTTATATACGTACCTAAGTAAAAAAAAATGTAGAAATAAAAATAAGAGTAACTGCTACTTTGTTCATTATTTATCATTTGATGTTATCTCAATTACTGTATATAAGTTGAGTAATTAAAAATTAAAAACGTAATCTATGAAAACAGGCCATAATCACTTGCTTTGCACAACACAATTTGGTTCGCATGGTTTACAAATTAGTCGTATACTAGCTGCTACAGTCCCGCACTTACTGCACTACCACTAGTTAAGGTTTGATCGTAACCGGCCTTGAAGGATGTAATGGCAGTAGCATTAACTCTCTCGTTGGGCAAACTATTTCAAGCTTGAAAAACTCTATATGTTGACGAGCTGTTGTTCGGAATTTCTCCTTCGATAGCTTGAACCAGTGTCTCCTCAAACATTCGTCACGGTACGTTCATACAGATGAGATAGATCGCAAGAGAAATCTTGATGAAGAATGCGATAAGTCAATATCAAATCTCCTCGTAATCGTCTTTCATTTAATGTGGTTAAACGTAGTTTTCTCAGTCTAGTATGGTAGTCAAACGATCTATATGAGAATATCATCCGTGTAGCCCTTCGTTGAACTCATTATAGTAGTTTCTGATCTTTAACGTAATTCGGGGACCATACTGAGTTAGCATACTCGATTATAGGTCTTATGTAACTTTTATAAAGTAGTAGACCAAGTGAAGGATCGGGCCTTTGGAATGCTTTGGATAGCATAAATAGTGCTGAATTTGCTGTTCTAACCACTTTAATAGTTTGACTTGACCAAGTTAAATTATTAGTTATTGTAACGTCCAAATCCACTTCGCTAGTTACAGATCGTACAGTGGTATTTGAAATGGTGTAGTTCAATGTGAGATTGTTGTAGCCAATATGCATAACAATGCATTTGTCAGGATTGAGAGGAATGCACCAGTTATTGCACCATTTTTCTAATTGGCGTAAATTTTCCTGTAGCTGATCATATTGGCTAAGAGGATTGGCAAAAACTTTTGTATCGTCAGCGAACATTGCAGTGTTAGTTTTAATTAGGTAAGGCAAGTCTGATACATAAATCAGAAAAGCAATCGGTCCAAGGACCGACCCTTGAGGTACTCCAGAGGTAACTTCGAACTGAGACGACAGGGAATCCCCAACTTTAAAGTGGAACGAACGTGAACTCAGGAAAGCCTCAATCCAGTGTAGAAGCTGATCATGGAGACCAACATGTTGTAGTTTTGCTAGGAGACGACGCTTTGGAACCTTGTCAAAGGCTTTAGAAAAGTCTAGGAATATTACGTCTACTGGGCAGTTATTGTCCACTGATTGGGTTCATTGGTTTAGACACATAAGCAAATTGGTAACAGTCGATCGGCCAGGTATAAACCCGTGCTGAGTAGAAAGCAAACAGTTATTATCTATTAGAAACTGTATAAGTTTGTTGGCTACGATACGCTCCATGACTTTTGAACATACAGACGTTAAGCTGATAGGTCGATAATTAGCTGCGTCCAACTTGTCGCCTTTTTAAAAAATGGGTGTTACAACTGCTGTAAGCCAGGCTTTAGGTAATTCGCTGTTATTTAGTGAGTATTTCATTATGTGAGTTAGTGGAGAAGCCAAAGCTTCGGCACAGTTTTTTAGAGTAGCAGAAGTAATCTTGTCTGGACCCGGAGCAGATTGCAGAGACAATTTAGATAATTGTCTCACTAATTCTTCTGTGAACTTAACAGTACGTAAGAAAGAATTATTGGGGATAGATTTTATAGTAGGAATTGGGCCATCCGGTTCAATAGTGTAGGTTCCCACGAACTGTGAGACAAGCACGTTAGCCGATTCCAAGTCACTAGTACACAGCGAACCATCCGGTTTGTGTAGTAGGGGTGTCGAAACTTTTGAACCAATTGTTCTGCGTACGTGTTTATAAACAGCTTTAGGGCCCTTTGCGATGAGGCCGTTTTCATAGTCCTTGGCTTGGGCAATGTCACGTGATAACTGGTTGGAATACTCTCTATGAATTCAGAAATCGTCTCTATGGTTGGTTCGTTTGAATCTTTTCCACAATAAGTGTTTAAATTTTGCTCGACGTATTAAATTGTGGTTAATCCATGGTTTTAAAAAACTGTGTTTAATCGTAAATGTGTTACAATTGTTTGCTAAAACAGTCTGTATAACAGAAGAAAACAATTCTTATTTCTCAGAAATATTGCTGGCTGAGTATATATCATTCCAAGCATGCATTGCTAGCTCTTCCCTAACCGCTTGATAGTCATACTTGGTTATTACCTTAGAGGTGTATTTAGGGCAATGGTAAATCATTATTTGTAAGGTTGTTATAATAGTTATGTGGTCTGAACAGCCAATTGGGGGGGGGGGGGGGTGTTATGAAATGTCAGACACAAGGTTATCATCGTTGGTTAGTACTAGATCAAGGGGGGAAGGGGTTTGATTAACCCTGAATCTAGTATTTTCTGTAACCAGTTGAGTAAAATCACTCTCCAGGATCATATCAATAAACAGTGTAGAGGCATCAGTTAAAAAGGGCATGTTCGTTTAGCATATCGTATCGTCACATTTCCCGCCATCTTTGTGTGATATATTTTTAAGTTGAAGTTTTCTCTTCAGGCCAGTGAAAACAACTACGGTGGCGCACCATCATATTTTGGTCCTTCATTCATCGGTTGATCGGTCGAGATGGTCCTGTAGTGCAGCCCGCTCTTTCTGCGGACTTAAATCCTTTTGATTCCTACTTGAAGGGACAATAAAAAACACTAACATATCAAGAGAAAAACAAAATCATTCAACTTCTTTAACATGGATCAAGAGGGCCCAATTGTCCATTCAGATTGGAGCAAAAAAATTTGAGTACATGCTTTGACAAATTGTTCTTTTCAGGGCCACCAAGTTTGTTTAATAATTCGGTTATTAGACAAAATAGGAAATTGGTTATTAAAGAAAAAATGTGCACCGTCTGGGTTCCGAATGAAGAATAGACCCAGGAAATCCCCTGCCTGTCGTAAGAGGCGGCTATCTGGGGTGGTTGTCCTAACTATTCTAATTCCCTTGTCCCATTTACCACATTAATCCCATTTTATCCTATCCTGAATAACCGTTATTTAATATGGTCAACGATAAAGGTCAACGATCTCGAGGGCAGAAGAAGATAACTATCCTCAATGGCTGAGAGAGCGGAAGAACCTAAGAAAAATGGGGTAGATCGAATTCCAGAGTCCTGTCAAACAGTCAATCTAAGGGAAGACAACCCTGACATAAAATCACCTTATCGTCCAGGTTGGGGGTTGAGGCGTTGGACTTGCTCTCCAGTACTCGTAAAAAAGTTAGTTTGCAAAAAACTTAATTGCCAAGCCTCGGAAGCCGGATGGTCAAAATAGAAGACGAAATAGGCTACGAAAACGGATTATGAATATTGGTACGTGGAACGTGCGTGGTATAGCAAACAAAACAAAAGAAATTGTGGTGTAAATAAAAGAACTAAATATGGATGTAATGTGCAATACCGAAACCAAAAAGAAGGGTCAAGGCAGTGAAATTATTGATGACTATATGCATGTATTGCCGGGCGTTTACAAATCCCAGAGAGCAAGAGCTGGGGTATCTGTCCTACTAAAAAAGAAATACAGTAACAAAATTAAAGATATTGAGTACGTGTCGGAGAGATGTTTAAAAGGTGTAATTGAAATATTGAACAGTAAAGTAGTTGTACTAGCAGTATATGCCCCTACGGATGATGCCAACGATGATGTGAAAGAAGAATTTTATTGGACTGAGCGATCAGCTTGATAAAATAAAAAACAACAATTCATTTTGGCAGGCGACCTAAACGCGAGAATAGCTTCCAGAAAAAATGACGAAGTAGTGGGCCAATACGGTGAGGAAGTCTTAAACAATAGTGGGGAGAGACTAATAAGCCTGTGCAAACAGTATGAACTCAGAATTTGTAACACATTCTTCAAACACAAGAAAATACACCAATACACGTAGGAAAGACCATCACTGAACCAAAAGTCAATCATCGACTATGTTATTATTGAACAGAATTTGTCAGGCCATTTTTAATTACAATAGGTCCGTGACCATTTGGAGCAGTTTTGGTACATAGTTGGCGAGTCTGCCTGTATATCGGGTCCGTTTTGGTAATAAAATAATAAAATAATAAAACACAAAAATTCAATATCTTTTCATCGTTGTTCTTGCAGCTGTCTGTCCCGTCGGTTGTAGAAACTTTTATTTTCAAGTTATTCAAAAATATATCCCGTGAGAGCAAGTGAGATACCTTTCTTCAAATATTAAAAACATCAGTCGATCTCTCTCGCACGCAGATGGCTTAGTCGTCGGTAGACGAGGATACTGTATTCCTATTGGTTACACCTGGCACGCGCCAGACAGGCAGCTTGGGGCTAAAATCGTGTTTTTTGGGTTAGACGGTTCTCGGCAAGTGGTGAAGGCAGCAGCGAGTGTTCGTGGTTTGTGTCGATGTCCTAAGTACGCCGATGCCGCTCATTCAGTAAAATACGACGGATTGTTAGCCAATATTTCCGTCATCTGGGGATGGGATCATTTTCTCGAGCAGGCTAAAGATCGGCTCCGCAGGTTTGTGGTCGCTAGGAGTGCGTTACGCAACCGCCCCGTAGATATCAAAGGGATTTTCCGGACATCATCGAGTCCCGCCACCCTTCAGGCTAATTTGACCGCTGTGCGATAGCCGCCGCCCGTTTGCTGCAGTCAGAGCCTCGCCGATGGGCCAAACCAACTAAGAAACAAGGCATTTAATGTTCTTTACTTCAAGTGCTAATTGTTGTGTATTTTCATCGATTCGGCTAGCGTGTGCCCCTAAATGGCTCACGTTTGCTAGATCAAAACTGGGTGCGCTCATGTTCGCATTCCAGCTTATGTAACTAAATGACTCACGCTTGCTAGATTGAAGCTGTGTGCGCGTTCATGCTTGCATTCCAGCGTGTGTAACTAAATGACTCACGCTTGGTAACAACCTTCAATCAAAGTGCTACACTTTCCTGTTTGCATTCTGGCTTATGTAACCAAGTTGATCGCGCTTGCTAAAAACTTTCCAATCGCAGCTGTGTACGCCCATGTCGGCGTTCTAGCGTGTGTAACTAAATCAAATATAGTCGCCAGTGGCGCTTTTCTAAATCAGTGCGCGTTCGTTGTTGTAGCGCATTCTTGTATGACTAATCAAACATTTTTGCTAGTGATATTTTCTTAGAATATTGAGCATGCTTTGTTGTGTTTCAGTTTGTTGTGCTTAACTTAATATTTGTGTTAATAGAATTTAACTCGAGCTTGGCGCGTTCAATGCTGTACCTACTTCATTCTTTTGTACTCAATTAGATCTATACGGGCTAGCAGCATTTGACCAAAGCTGTGTGCGATCAGTGCTGTAGTTCACATTTATGTACGGATTTAAATATATGCATTTGCCAAGCGTTTTTGGCCAAAGCCATTACGTTCACTACGGCACTTCACTTTCGTGTAGTCAATTAAAGTTATTAGCTTTTTCTCATGCACTGGGCGTTCCTTTCTTGAGTGTTCTTTGTACTTATATAAGTGTCGATAAAAGATAAGGCGTTCCCAGCTGTGCCTAATTAATACTCGTGTAGAGTAGGCCTTGTACACTATTGTAACTTTCGGCCAGGGGTTTGGCTCAATAGATTTGTTTACTAGACTGGACTTATATTTATCTCTGGTATGTGTATATGCTTAGTTACAAGGTGATGCTACGTTTATGTCAAGATCGATGTGAGGTGAGGCCTGGAAGCGACGTACGAGTGTTGCAGGTAGGTCGACGTGCTATCGCTACAGTGTTGCTCCCAGAGTCAGTATTTGAGTATTTTTGCCCCGTTTGGCTTTCAAGACTCGGTTAAGCGTGGGTTTTCCCTATTGGATCTTGTGGCGCCCATTTATTTTGTAACATCCTATACATACCAACACGCTTGCCCGTGGTGTCTCGTTTTTAGGATCACGCCCATCGCCCCGCCGTGGTCTTTAGCCTGTTTTGTAGCGATTTCCAGCGTAAGTGTGGACGCTTCCCGGACAGAATTGGTATTCGGCACTCGCTCATCCGTGAGTGTCGCTAAAGCAGTTTGATACTGTAACAAATTCACTGTTGAAAGTGAATGATGCAAGAGTAAAAAGGGGAGCCAATTGTGGCTCGGACCATTATATGGTAATTACCAAAATCCTATTTCCCTATGCTACCAATAAAATTAAGGAAGATAACCAAGAAGAAACCGGCAATGACGTCTCTCCTTCCAAGAGCGACACACCTAAATACAATATCCAGCTGCTGCACCAAGAAAGCATTCGAAAGTTATATGAAAAAAGACTAAGTGCAATGATTAATAAAATAGCACCAAATGAGGGCGTTGAACTTGAATATCAAAACCTATCAAAAGCCACCAAGCAGCGAAGGAAGCCTTAGGGAAAATAACTCCCAAGAAGAAGCCAAACCAGTTATGGTGGAATGAAGACATAGAAAAAGCAGTACAAGACAAAAGCGAGCGTACGACAACTGGTTGACTAATCAGACAGTAGAAAATTGGCAAGAATATAAAAGATCGAACAGATTGGTCGAACGAAACATAAACCAACAAAAAAAAACAACTCCTGGGAAAGGAAGTGCCAACAGATAGACAGCTTAATAGGAGGTGCCCAATCAACAGAAGTATGGCGATGCCTAAAAAATATGAAAACCAACCACACTTCAAAATGAGTTACCACAATTACACTGGATGAGTGGGCGTCCCATTATCAATCGTTACTTACAGAACATCGAGAACAATACTCAATCATCGAGAACCTTGACATTGAAGATGCGGAAAATACTCATCAGAAAATGACCTAAAAGCAATTATGTCAATGAAGAATGGTAGAGCCCCGGGTCCCGGAGGAATATGCGCCGAACTAATTAAATGTGATAAAACGTACTAACCTATAGAATGTTAAACCTAATGAACAACTGCTTACGACAATATAAAATCCCAGAGCAGTGGAAAATCTCGCACACAATTTCGATATATAAAAAAGGTGATCACAAAGACAAAAATAACTACAGAGACTTAAGTATAAACAGCACAATTAGTACAATATTTGGTAAAAGTCTGAATAATACATTAAAACAAATGGCAGGACAGAGAATCGGTGAAGAACAGAGCGGATTCATTTCAGGAAGGTCATGGACTGATAACCTTTTCATAATACAGCAGTTAACGGAGAAAAGACGGAGCGTAGGCGAAGAGACCCACCTAGCTTTTGTCGATCTAGAAAAAACCTACGACACAAAACCCTGGGAAGCATTAGAGAAATTTGGCATTGATAGACGAATGATAAACATAATCAAAATCTTGTATGAAAGTAACGAAGCATATGTAAAACAGAATGGTAAGCTATTACGAACCCTATATCCATCTAAAGACCTGAGGCAGGCATGTAGTTTATCACCGCTCCTTTTCAATATCTATATCGAATGTGCTCTGGAAGACTGGAAAAGGAGATGTCATGGTATGGGCATATCCATTGGTAAACACACTATTTACTTTAAGTGTTGTCAACGACCAAGTGGTTATTGTCCAGGAAACTTTCGATTTGGAGATTATGCTCCGCAGACTATATCAAGCATATGATAGATGGGGTCTTAAAATCAACGTAAAAAAGACTGAATTCTTGGCAGTTAATTCCGATGCGATGTTCCAAATTCTAATAGATGATCACATGTCTGTGAAACAAGTCGACCAATTTAAATATCTAGAAGCAACTATAACAAAAGATGGATTGGGCTCTGCTGAAATCAGAAGTAGAATTGAGCAGAGTAAAAGAATTATAGGATGTCTAAACCCTATTTGGTGGGACAGACATATAGTCTGTTTTTTTGCTTTATGATTCAGAGCAGGCTTTGCTTTTGCATTTTTGTGACAGTGTAGGTAGTTGGTTACAAAGAAAAAACACTAGTATACTCTGTTCACTATAGAAAATAAGGACAGTAGAAATGGACTACTTCAGAAGAAGTGCACGTGTTTCGCGGTTGGATCACGTTACCAATGTAGAAAGCATGCAGGCCGAAAAAAGTGTAATAGAATGAATCGAGCGAAGAGGCCTCAAATGGTTCGGTCATCTACTTAGGATGGATGACAACAGATGGCCTCAAAGAATGTTCAAAAGGACACCCCCCGGGAGACGCAAAAGGGGAAGACCCCGAAGATCGTGGAATGAAGGAAGGCGAAAAGCAATGGAAGCCAGGGGTTTGAAAGAAGAAGATGCCTTAAAGAGAGATACATGGCGATTAAGGACGAGAAGGCGGCACTTGGACGTATAACACCGATATATATATATATATATATATATATATATAAAGAAAAACTGTTCAATTTGGGATAATATAGCACCCCTGTAGATGAATTAAATACATCTTCAAGCACCCTGTATATATAAATAGTAGTACAGGTTACAGAAAGTAGATTGGGTGTCAAGGTAGGTCATGCAAGGCGCTGTGATCATATTTGATGCAGAGCCAGTAGATATAGGAGAGTACCGCCATTTTTTGATCCGTGAAAATGCCGCCATCGCCGCCATTTTTGTTCCCATCAGCAATAACTGATTGAGTTATGTTTAAAATTTTACTTGAAATTGGCAAGACTGTACGTCTATGTCAAATTCGACGTTAGCAGGTTATGTTTTGCGTCAGTTTGTGCCAGAACTGACGCAAAACCTAACCTGCTAACCACGAATTTGACATAGACTTGCAGTCTTGCCAATTTTAAGTAAAGTTTTGGATTGCCAACAAACGTCACGTTGACGGAATTGTGTTACAAACCTCAAAGCGACGCATATGTCAGAGGAATAAACATGGCGGACGTGGCGGTACTCTCCTATATCTACTGGCTCTGATTTGATGAATTGGCAATATGTGGAAAGTTGTCAAAAACATACAAAGTTAGGTTATTTTTTAAATGACAAGTAAACAGCAACGGTGGGTAGAGGGATTTCGTTTGCGTAGTGACTAACGTCGTATGACAGATTCTTTGTGTTTTAAAGTGTGGAAATGGCTGTTGCTGGGATAAAAGGTTTAGCAGAGCCTGGTTGTTCAACGTACATCATTATTTCCGCAATCCTATTAACATTCAAGAACTGATAATATACCATACCGCAATGTTGCGTACGCCTCTGATTTATTGTGTCATTTAGTTTAAATAAGGTTAACAATTTAATGTCAATATGATAGATGTAAAAATGTTACCAATACGAAACTTGAAAATTACTAGATTCTAACATTAGTTTTCACCGCGTCCCAATCTACTTTCTGTCAGAGCCAGTAGATATAGGAGAGTACCGCCACGTCCGCCATGTTTGTTCCTCTGTCATATGCGTCACTTTGAGGTTAGTAACACATTTCTGTCAATGTGACATTTATTGGCAATCCGAAATTTTACTTAAAATTGGCAAGACTGTAAGTCTATGTCAAATTCGAGATTAGCAAGTTAGGTTTTGTTTGTTATTTGACATATACTGACGCAAAACATAACCTGCTAACCTCGAATTTGACATAGACTTACAGTCTTGCCAATTTCAAGTAAAATTTTAGACATAACTCAATCAGTTATTGCTGATGGTAATAAAAATGGCGGCGATGGCGGCATTTACACGGATCAAAGAATGGCGGTACTCTCCTACTGGCTCTGCTTTCTGTAACCTGTACTTTTAACCATTTTATAATTTTTGTGACGATAACTTAGCAGCATTAACCTAACACGGCTGCCCCACGTTGGTTGAGCCAATTAACACAACTCGCTACACTGTTCGTACTTGAGGGCGTGGCGACGGTTAAAAATGGCTTTTTTAAAGACGACGATTGGAGCTCCTGTAGAAGATCATGATTGATTTTAAGCATTCGTTTATTTGCACTTAAAAACTAATATATAGAAATAGAATAAGCTATGCAATGCGCGTGCTCGGTGGAGGGCATCTCCATGGGCCAGAAGCGGATGGGGCGGCCGACCTGGAGGCCGGAAAACTTCGGCCAGGACTTCTTGGACCTGGGGCTCGCGTCCTAGCGAGACCCTTTGGGGGTGAGGCGGTGTCCACGTTCCGGATGACCTGGAGGCAGGATGACACACCTCGGCGGCAGGCAAGGGGCTGCGGCGGAGGCTTAAGGCGTCATTGCCGTGACCAGGGGCATCCTCGGCTGAGCTGTGCGAAGCCGGGGCGTCGATCCCTGTGATTGCGAGTTCAGCTGAAGTCCTCTTCGTAGCGTGGAGTTCCTGGGAGCGACCTGGTGGTGACGTGGAGCCGGACGGCGCGCGACGTATCCGGGCGTCGGTTGTTCCTGCTTCTCATTCTCGGGGAGCTGTGACTAGGCCACGCTGGAAGACGCGGGTCCTAGGTTCTCCGGAGACGTCGGCATATTGCAGCTTGCGGCTATAATGGGTGGCGGCGGCAGGCGTCCTCTGTTGATGCTGCGGCGGCGGCGATGATTGGCTTCCTCTATGAAGGCGGTGTCGGGCGGCCTTCTGCTGTGGGTGCAGCGGCGGCGGCGAATGGCTGAACGGCGTCAGCAGGCGGCGCGAGCAAACGGTGTCGCTTGGCGGCGGTTTGGAGCGGCAGCTTGCGAGGTGGCAGTCTGGGCGACGGCGATGCTCCTCGCAGTGGGCTGGACGTAGGGGCAGACGGCGGCGCGTCTTCCTTCTATGGATGTAGCGGCAGCGGCGCCAAATGTGCTGAATGGCGTCAGCAGGCGGCGCGAGCGAACAGCGTCGCTTGCCGGCGATTTGGAGCGGCAGATTGCGAGGTGGCAGTCTGGGCGACGGCAATGCTCCTCGTAGTGGGCTGGACGTAGAGGCAGACGGCGAAGTGTCTTCCTTCTATGGATGCAGCGGCAGCTGCGGCGAATGTGCTGAACGGCGTCAGCAGTCGGCGTGAGCGAACGGCGTCGCTTGGCGGCGGTTTGGAGCGGCAGCTTGCGAAGTGACAGTCTGGGCGACGGCGATGCTCCTCGCAGTGGGCTGGACGTAGGGGCAGACGGCGGCGCGTCTTCCATCTGCGGATGCAGCGGCGGTTGTGGCGGAGCGATGCGAGCTTCCGGGCATATGTTTGTTTCTGCGGGCGGCGTGTATGCGGCAGCTTTTTTAGCTGCAGGTTGCGGCGTTGGTGCCGTGGGCTTCTCCAGGGCTAATTGCTGTGCTAACCCTGGCGAAGAGAAGTTGATCCGAAAACAGAGTTCGATCAGACGTTTTTGTTTCTGCGGGCGGCGTGTATGCGGTAGCTTTCTTAGCTGCAGGTTGCGGCGTCGGTGCCGTTGAGCTCCTCCAGGGCTAATTGCTGTGCTAGCCCTGGAGAAGAGAAGTTGATCCGAGAACAGAGTTCGATCAGATGCCGTTTTCTGCGGTGCTCTTTTCTTTTAAAGGCATTCCACTCCTCTGCAATTTTCCCAGATTGCCATTTTTGCCTCAAGTGGGAGATAATTTGTTATTTTAGTTATTTTGTTCCGTAGCGTTGTTATTTAAATCCGGCGGGGTTTTTTATGTTGTCCATCGTCTTCCTTATAAAAAGCCGCGTTCAGGAATATATAACACGCCTATGCACGTGTCGATATTAGCCGAGATTGATTTGATTCGCGATATACGTTTTCAATTTAGCGCGAGGATCGCCGCTGTTGGTTTATTCATGTTGATCTTTTTCCGGCACTAGGCCAGCTTCTCGAGTTGACACTTTGCTTTTTTATTTACCTGGCTAACCCTCTGAATGATCGGCTTAAGTCGATTTCCTTTGTGTGTTTACAAAATTCGCATTTGGTAGCTGCCCTCTAGTCTATTTTAAACTTGTGCCGGCGGCATTGGATTTTCGCCCGAGATTTGCGGGCATCCGGCCATTTTTTTGTTCGGCGGCCGGGCTTTTAAAATTGTCCCGTTTCGCTGGACTATGAATGTTTTTGTTCGGGTGGTCGCGGTACTTGTTTTATTGGAGGCTTTGGGCTGGGTGCGTTTATGACGCAGTTTTTAAATTTTAAGCGTTCGGCGTTTGTTTATCCAAAAAAATAGAACGGCTGTAATTGCCCGGCTCTATATTACATGTGTGCTCATGTCAAACCTACTGATTACATTTTTAATTTAAAGGATGTCTGATGTTTGTATGTTGTGTGTTGTCTGTGTTGAGTGATATGCAAGTAGCCTGTGTTGCAGTTTTAAAACTGATTTTGAATGTTTGAGCACCGCTGGCAAAACATATCTGTTCAGATTGTAAACAACGATAAACGATCCCTATTGTAAACGGAGCATTAGTTTTATGATTGACATGTGCATATCTACTTCAAACCAATTTAAAACAGAAATTAGCAACATCTTATTCACTCCGTTAGATGCACTGTAGAATAAAATGCTCAGCGGCTGTTTCACTAAATAAGACAAAATTTTTTAAACATCTTTCTTACAATCTTGGCTCAAGATTTCACGCATTACAATGCAAGATACAATCGGAGGAGACATTGTTATGGAAGAGCCACTGACGAAGGCGCTTTTAACAGAATTACTTACCTATCATTGATATTTTACCGACAACAATATTATTGAGTAAAACAATGTTCTGCTTATTTAAATGAATAAACAGCTGCAAGGAATGTGAAGTCGCCATTTATTTGAATATTGACTTAAACAATCAACGGCTGAGATTGTTGCGTACGTTTCTCTTAATGAATAATAATCACTCCCATACCTGTTTGTTGATTTTTGCATTTATGTTGAATATGTATTTATCCGAAAAAAAAAACAGATACTATAAGGTCAATGTGGATTATTGAGCGAGATATCACTGAAAGTTTCGTAGACTGAAGGTATTGATCTTAACCATCCGCGTTAATTTCATGCACTAATACAGCTGTATTTAGCTTATATTTAGAATTCGAGAAACGCTAGATTTGGATATTAAACTTGTTATATTTGTTTTCCAATTTGGAGTGCACGCCACAGATCTTAGACTGGTGTTTATGCGTTAAACGAGAGGCAGGCGAGAAGGGAGAAACTTAATAGAAACCAAACAGACCAGACGTACCGCTTTGGCCGATGCCGACGTACGTATTACCGCATCATCTAAAGACATATCGGTTGTTATAGGATTAATCAAGAGGGCCTGCAGTGATTAAACCCTTGGGGTTTCGCTTATTTATTTGAAGTACCGTCCGAACGCGAATACTTTTGTTTGTATTGGTTTCTTCTCAACGTTGACTAATTTCATGCAATTTCCAGGTTTTCTACCCTGAGCTAGGATTCAGAACACCACCTTTCGAAGTCACTGTTTCGAGCTGGTGGATCAGTCCGTATCTTCAGAATGTGTGCGCAGCATCCTTCCTCGTAGGTGCAATATTTACGACTATTTTGTTTGTAATTGACATTTATGCTGTTTATGTATGTGTTTTTTGTAACCTTTCGTGTAATGGACATAAGGTTTGAGATTTTCCCCGTCTGGGAGGCTAACGGCCATTTGGAAGTCGGCTGGATTGCCGTAGTCTATTAAAATTACATTCCTTTATCATTTATCTCCCCTTTCCATTAATCATAGCTGCTTACGAGTTTCCCAATGTTACCTGCTGAGATTCTATTAGCTTTGTAATATTGTGTGTGTAATATAACTATCAAATTACATTCCGCATTTTCATTGCAAAGCAATAATGCAGTCGCGTTTCTAGGTTTCATAATTGCACAAACAGATCCATCCAGCAAATAAGATTCCATATTCTTCTGACGACTTCTTCTGAGTTGGAAGCCTTCTCCCTCCAAATCATCTCCTGGTTCGAGTAAACAACTCAATGGCGCCTATAAACCAACAATAACCATCTTCTGCGTCTCTACTGATTTGCATTTTATATGAAATCATGCATTTTCCACCGTAGCAAGCCATGTGCATCTTTTAGTCTGTTACATATAGTAAATGAGTTTTCTACTCATGTATATAAAAGTAGGTATTTTCGCAGTAGCGTATCCTGGTGGTGAAAGTGGGAGTTGCTATGAAAATGGATAAACCACCATTCGGAGGCGATGTAAAGCCGTATGTCTCATGTTACTACGATATGTAGCATGTAAAAGATCCGTTGCTTGGGTTAAAACGCCTTAGTCTCGGCAAAAGCTGATAATGATTTCCTTCGTGTGTGTTTACCCCTTGATGATTCGACTCGCGAACTATATTTAAGTTTGTTTTAATTATTAGCTTACGTGTTGATTCAGATTGTGTGAACTTTTCAAACGCTGCTAACAACTTACAACTGCTTTAACCGCTCAGCTTGAATCCGCAATAACAAAGTGTAGACCCAGCTTTAAACAAGGCAGGCTACAAAAATTATTTCAAAATTTATATTGCTTTACCGTTTGTTAGTTGAAAATGTTTATGTTGCTATTTGGAATAGATAATTTTTATTCAGACACGATAAAACATATCACGATATCCATGTTCATTAAAAAGGTCCGTAAGGGCCGGCTGTGAAAATTCAAACATATGAATAATATGTTGGTGGCACTGTAAGTCTATGTCAAATTCGAAGATAGCAGGTTAGGTTTTGCGTTAGTCTGTGTCAAAACTAACGGAAAACCTAACCTGATAACCTCGAATTTGACATAGACTAACAGTGCCACCAATATATCATACTTTGAATTTCCACAGCCGCCCCTTATGGACTTTTTTAATGAACATATTGTATTTATGCTGCCGATTTTACCTTAGACGTCTGACTTTATTTCAAACGTTGACTCTTTGACGCTTTTGTACCTTAACTTATTTAAGCAGATGAAGCACCGCGCTCTACACCTCATCCAAGTAAGCTGAACAAACGTACAATTTTAAATACCTTGCCTGTTACCTATTATCACTCATCCACGTGGGGCTGATCTTCAGGCACTGTGAGTCGACGATCACATTACTCTTCCACGAGGCAATCCAGTAGGGAAAGCAGTGCTGGCCGTGGTCAGCCCTCATCAGGTTTTCGTGGTACTCCCAGTTCCCTGGCAGCCAGGGCTCACCGAACTTGATCTTGGTCCGGTAATAGCCTTCGGGGTACCTCCTGGTTAATATTAGCACTCGGGGAGGGCCTGGGTCCTGAATGAAATTTTAGTGTAAATCATATTTTGGAATGTTCAGAAAAAGTTGCTTACACTTCGATCCAAAGGGTTTCTGTCGTACAGTGCAATCTCATCCGGCCTCATGTCGTCTGGATGGTCGCATTTTGTTACCCAGTTCAGTTCCAGGTAGGTACCGTCTAATGATGATACCGTGAGGTGTACCTTTCCGCATTTTCCTAGATCTGCAATAAGAAAAGGAATCGTGGAATTGACTTTCAGCAGTTGCAACGATAAAAGATTTAGAATTGTAAAGTTGTATATATAAGAAATAGGTTTTTTAGCATAGTGATCATGAAAGTCGTCCTATTTTAACGAAAAATCGTATTGAAAGTACCACTTTTGTTAACGCAAAATCGTGAAAAAAGTACACCTTTTTAAACTATTTTATTAAAAGGTCAATTTGACAGTTGTAAATTCCGAAGTCCTTTTCGACTAAATTTCGAATTACAAGAGATCTCTATGCAAAAAATTACGTGTACAACACGTTTTGAAAGTCCCTTTTTTCATTCATTTGCTTGCTGCAAATTCATGAAAAAAGTATGACTTTCAAAACTAGTTGTACAATAGTAATTTACGATACAATTGCGAAAAGCTAGTCTTTAGTCACGAGTGGATCAGAGCTTAAGCCTCGAGAGTGACTAAAGATGCTTTACGCATGTGTGTCGTACAATATTTTATCTACGATAGAATATAACACGGTAAATATAAAAAAAATATTTTAAATGTAAATTAGGATTACCAGCAAACGGTCGTAATTTTGCGTGGTTAAAAATTTTAAAACACGTTCCTACTTACGACGTGTCTAATGAAATATTTTAAACACGTTGCTACTGACGACATAAACTAATGGAGACATGTTATTAAACAGTCGTTTTACAAACTTAAAACTGCCAACTAAAAGTCAATTTTACACACTGTCGTAGATAAATTACTATTTTAAAATTATATATGCTTATAATGAGCACATACAAGGCGATTCAAAAGGTATGGTCCAAACTTAAGGGTGTGATGTGGGATGCTACAAGAAACAAAAAATGTCTTGTTCGCAACAGTTGGCGTTGCCTACTTACAAAGAATTTCTTTGTTATATTTAACTTTTGGGTCTAACACACAATGTTTTACAGAAGTTAATGATGCACTTCGCCTTTAAATCAAGACCGACTTCCTTGAGAAGTGTAAAAGTATAACAAAATATGTTTAAAATTGTCAAATTTTGTAGAAAGGGAATCTCATTGACACTAATTTTGCATTCATATGCCTTGTGCAACCTCAAGGTACAACAGCGACTTGCAAATATTAAATAATTTGTTTTTGTTATTTGATAAAGGTGAAGTTATAATATCTTTCATAAATTGAATTTCGTAAATCCTTTTGTTGCTAACCTTTTAAAATAATATAAATTTTTAATTCAGAATTTCGAAAAACGGGCACGAATTTAATAATTACATATAGACCTAATTTGAAATTTGTAATTTTCTGTAATGTTGCGATTCACTATGCTTCTAAATTAGCTAAATCACCAAACTAAAATGTATTAAACAGGGATAAGTCGGGCGATCTGGCAGGCCAGTTTACAGGGCCACCACATGCTATCAACCTATTTGGATAGGTTTCGTTTAAAATTACTCTTGCGTACAATGCAACGTGTGATAGAGCACAATCTTGTTGAAATCACATGTTACAACGTTGTAGTAATGGCAAATCTTTTAACAACTCTGGTATGTCTTTGGTTAAAAAGATACCTAAATTTGTCCGTTCAAGCGATTCGGAATTTAAAAGGACCCAGCCTGGAGAAACAACCTAAATATGACGAAACCTTGTCAGTATGTGTGCTGTTTTTTACCAAATAATTTCCAAAAAACACTAACCTATACATTTACAGTGAACCTATGTTGAAAACTTCTAGGCCTGAAAGGGGTTTTTATTGTGCATTGAAGATCGCTGTGCGCGAGAAAATGGATTCGTCTGTGAAAAGTACCTTTAGCAAAAAATTTGGATCCATCTGTCCAAAGTGCCGAAATTTATACAGATTTTGTACATGCGTATATTGATACGCATGTTGTCTCCTGTTCTTCAAAATTCTGTGTGTTATACTTTTTGAAATATTAAATATTCGTGATACGTTTCGTACAGAATACGTTGGTTCTTCTTCACAGCACAGTAGCCTCAATTGTATGGATTCATGCCCTACATGGGTGACCACCGACCAGCTACACTTTTATACGAAGGAACCAAAGTACCGGCGTTTTTTGCACAATTTATCAGTCTTAAGAAAAGATTTCCATTTGGGTGTCTCGTTCTTGAAAACTGAATCGCATATTACCAAGCAGCAGCTTCAGAATTATGTCCACATTTGCCGTACATTATTATCATTTCGAAATATCTCTCTGGAGTGTAACTCATTGTGGCATTGAAATAAAAATACCGCGCAGTTACTAATAAATTTAGTATGTTTTTCATCATTTATTATGTTTCCAGCGGCTTCCTATAAATTCTATAATTCGGTTGCCTTGCATAACGGATTTTTTTAAACTTTAGTAGCGTCCCGCTTGAAAACGATTGAGGTCTCGACAAAATTGTATGTAGATTTTTATTTCAAAATATTATAAAGAATCCGTCATTATGATTTCCTCCGGTGATTTTGGGGACACCCTGTATTAGAAGATATATGTGTTTACTCACAATCGGTTAATAATAGGTACGTTTCTAACCTTCAAAACAGTAGGAAAGCGAGTCATTGTTTACTTTACTTTCCCAGCTAGCTGGGAAAGATTTTCCCGGCTAGCTAAACGTCACTTTCAACGAACTTGTCATGTTACCTAGCAACAGCGTCGTAGTTTCCTTTGTTAAAGTGACTTATTAAACTGCAATAAAAATACGTATTATTTGAAACTTACTTAATTAAATAAATACTGACAAAAACCAATTGTGAGTAAAATAGTATACATACCACGGTGAAAAGTTTCATTCCTGTCTCGAGATAAAGTTAACCTCGACGCTACGCGTCTCGGTAAACTACTTAATCTCTCGACAGTAATGAAACACTTCCCACCTCGGTATGTAATATACTATTAATATTACTAACTCAGTTTTTAGAGCACAAAGAAAAGGAACAAACACAGGAATTGAGGAGTAAGAATTACAAAATACATAAATATGCAAAAAAGATCATTCTATAGATGGATATTGCTGGCGGTAACTCACAATTTTCAAAGAGAACAATCAACCTGAAAATTAAAGCGTTATAACTGTATGCGAGAATTGGGCATGCAGTTAGAAGATCTGAGAAAGCTCGAAATCCTTGTGTGTTGCAAAAGAAACACGAAAATGTACCCTCTGAAAGACTATCGAAACAGTTACGTATCAAGAAAAATGTTACTTCTGCCCTAGAACAAGTAGGCCTGGCAAGAGGAAGCTAAAACCGGTCATGGGAAAAACAAGAAGTTTTGCAAATTAGCAGTTTAGCACAGTTTCGTCCTGAATAACATACTAAATGTGCGTGTCCTCTCGCTCCACCATCTTGGAAAAATGTCGTCCAAAATCAGTCTTTTGATATTAGCTAGTTTCCAGTATTCCCTAGGCAAAAACTAGTTATTATAAAATTGTGGGGACTTAAGTTCTCTACAAGTTTTGTAAATCTTTTTTTGCTGAAGTACTGTTACTTCTCTTCCACCTATTCTTCCGGGTTCTTGTAAACACCGTACCAAGTCTGAACTTGGTGGTAGGTTGGGAGCGAATTCTGTTGTGCTGCTAGTGTTGTGAGTGGAAAAATCTATCTCCTGTGCAGCAATGGCGTCGAAATCTACACTTTCTTTCTTGACTACTTGTACCGTGTGGTTTAATTCCTAGGAATTTTAAAGCATTTTCAGGAACTTCTTCTCTTCTTTACCGAACATTGTAGGCGTCGTTTTACAACCGTTGAGAGCGTGCAAGAACAATATATCAACTTGGCAGATAAAATTTTCCAGTTTATGCCCTCCGAAAATGTTGAGCCAACCCAGCTCTGTACTCTTTCAAAGAAATTCGCTAACGTGGCTTGTGAGCAAAGATTCCCCGAGTCGTGATTGGACGTCTGCCGTTGATTCTAAATCTGCTGTGTTGTCAGAGACTGCGGCTGTAGTTACGCATTTAAAATGTCCGAGCCTGTGGGTGAAACTGCAACAGAGCGCCCGGGATGTTCAGAAAGAGATGTTCGACGCGGATCTTGAGCTTGACGCGTAATAGATTCACTTGTCGCCCAGTACAGATACTATGAAGACGTCGCTTCCGGCCGTCGCCTCAGAGCCCCAAGCGCGCTTCGAGGCGCCTTTAATTTTTTTGTGCCGTAAATTAAGATAGCGCTAAGTTAATTTGTGAAGAGCGCGATGCCAAGTGTATCGCCGGTTGAGCTCCCAAAGCATTATTCTTCGTATTCATTACATCTTATAAGATGTTTTGTGATTCATTATTATTCAGTATCGGTTTGGTGTGACGGTATTTACTGCATCACGCCATCTTTTCCGGTTTTCAGATTTTCCTACCGTCGCTTCTAAAGTTTGGCCCATCAAATCTTTAGTGATGTCGGTCCAGCGCTTCGGTGAACGTTCTCGCCTTCGCTTTCCGTCAGGTTTTCCTTGTATGATGAGTCTCTTTATATTTTCTTCGTTTCGATTAATATGTCTGATATGAACCGTTAAACAGATCGAATAAAAACAAAGGAAACGTACGCCGCCCGAAAGGCGCCCGAAGAACAAAGAATATTACATCTGTTTAACAAACCGCCGCGATCCTACGCAGAAGTATCTTTCAAAACCCTAAAATCATAAAAATAAGTGTCCTTACAACGAATTTCTAAAGTGCAGCAAGATTGCAACCATAAACTTTATTGGAGCCGGCCGGCCAAGAAAGGTGACAGCCAGCGAAATACGCCTCACGAATGTTTGCAGATTAAATTAAGAATTTTTCACTAAAACGCCCTTAAAACAGAGTGCGCTCTGTTTTAATCACACATAAAGGATACCAGAAGATAGGAAAAATTAACCGCTACCTATTAAAACAAACCACAGAGCGCTAGCACATATACAGGTGGAGAAAAAGCAATTTTTCCATCAGGCAGCCAAACACGCGCCCGGGAGAGCGGCCGAGAGTTCAGCGGCCCGAGGAAAGGCATATTGTAACGAAGAAATCAGGGGCCACGACCGAGTACAGCGGGCAAAGATGCAGATTACAAATTAAATTTTAATTAACGGAAGGAAGCGTCCCAGAAAAGCGAAATTGGTCTCAAAAATCTTATAAAAATAGCGCGCAACCGATCAAAGCATAATAAACTTTGTAACACACGCCATAAGAATAATACTTAATTAAGCTTTACGCGGAACATTGCATTAAAAATT
The DNA here is from genome assembly GCA_940337035.1 of Agriotes lineatus. Taxonomy (NCBI): domain Eukaryota; kingdom Metazoa; phylum Arthropoda; class Insecta; order Coleoptera; family Elateridae; genus Agriotes; species Agriotes lineatus. Next base: position 262,483,426 of record OW679194.1, on the reverse strand, counting down.
CCAAGTTGAGCTAATTTTTACTCAAAACAGCAAATTGGGTGTCGTTAGAATCGGCATTTCATCAACTATTGATTGCGACTCAATCCAAGTCGATAATTGATCACGCCGCTCAATTAAATGCTATAATTTCAAAATATATCGAAATCGGGCAAAACATCCCTTCTACTTCGACCAATGAGCGTCGAGATCGCGTTGGACAAAGGACTGGCTCCTTTAAATAGTTAGACGCTGGCAGTAAGAAATTACTCAGCCAAGGAGAGTCCACCAGCCGCCACTTCAGCTTCCAGGACTACCAGCAGCCACTCCAGCTTCCAGGACTACCAGCAGCCACTTCAGCTCCAGGACCAACAGCCGTTTCACTGGACTTAGCTGTCTGCCGCCTTCGTGGGACTTGGAGTTCGAGCCACTTTAGCTTCCAGGACCAGCTAGCAGCTCCAGCCTCTCCAGAGCCTATCACCCTCGGGGACTTAGAAGCCAAACCTCCGCAGTGGACTCTGCGGCCTTCCGTCTTCGGGCAAAGTGGGACCTCGAGCCAATTCCGCCATGGACACCCCCAGGTCTGACACGTAAGCCAGCTCGGATCCGTTGGAGGTTTCCTCTCGCGCCCGCCGCCTGACCTCGAGCCTTGTGTTCCAGAAAGCGCCGCCACGAGGCATTATTCGGCCCATCGCCCAAGACGCCCCCGGCTTCCCCCTTGGCCCAGATCGCCCGCGCCCGGATTCAGGGGCTGAACCGGCCATCCTCGTACTGGGAGGGACGCCTGCCGTCAGGGAGCCCACGAACGCCGACAAGGGCGTTTACCCCGGACTTCGTTGGTCTCACGGATGAGAGCGATACGGAGCTCGGCACCCCACAGAGGAGCCCGTTGGTGCAGCACCTGAGAGACGCCCCTTTTTCCCGGCTACGCCGCCCGCCGACCCCCCAGGCTCCCCGTCCACGGATCCTTAATTGGGACCTCGAGGTGCGACTGACGGACGCCGAGGAAGCCGAGCTCGAAGCCCTGTGGCAGGCTACCTGCCCCGATAGCAGCCCACGTCGCGGCCCCCGCTGGCGACGGACCACCCGTCCCCGGACTCCCCTAGTGGAAACCAGACCCCGCGCCCCGGCCGCGCCCCGCTCCAGCCGCCGTCCCCGAGAGGCCTGCTCGGTCCGCCAACGTCCCAGGAGGGCCACCCAGCGCCCGCCCCAAGCCGCGCCCCGGACTGCTTCCCGGAAGGACCGGACTGCGCCCAGGCCGCGTTCACCGCCTCCGGCCAGTAAGAAAGGCCGCCCCATCACCTCCCGCGTACCCAGAGCCCGGGTCTAGAGGACCCTTTTGTATATATATTTTTTTTTTGTCATGTTTTTCTTTTGTTTGTTTTTGTATATATAATATTAAGTCTGGTTTGTACATATAATCGTATCCGTAGGAATAAAAGCATTAAACATATTCACCAATCAATTACTAGAATCGACCAGGGTAACGCCTACACCCCTTCTTACGCCGACGCCATTGCAGTAACCCTACCGCTGAGCATAGACGTAGGCTTGTTATGTCCTAGAAAGAAGAGAATACGGCGATATGCTAGAGAGTCCCCTTTCAAGCGTATTTCTTTTAAAATGGAGAAGTTAGTGCGATGTTCTGTCGACGAGACTTGTAACATTTGTCTCCAGGTTCATACCTCAAAAGCATCTATGCGGCGTCGTTCTGCTTCTTTAACCGTCCAAGCCTCAGCACCATACAAGAAAATGGGGAAGACATTATTAGCGACCGAGAATTGTCGTAGTGCTGGACTAGTTGCTGATTCTTCGCTTTAAACGTGATTGAATAGTTGCGATGCTGAGAACAGTCCCGGACTCCGAAATTTGTGTCAGTTGCGTAAATGCAGTACCAAATTCCGAGATTTGTAGCCCGGCGTTCGTATAAAACGAAGTTGTGAATGAAGGTCCCGGTTTGTCGTTGAAGTAGTTTGTAGAAGCCACTGTGGAAAAAAGACATATTTAATGTTGTTTGTCGTGGCTGTTTGTCAGTTGTTTATGGTTAATTCCGGATTTTGAAGTTCACCAATCCTCCCGTAAATTAAAAAGAAGCACGTGTATGTTTATATTTTTTCGCTTAAGCGGATTTAACAGTGAGCTAATAGTCAAGCCGGGGCGTTTAAACGAGTTTAACCATCGTCCTGTTTGAAGCCATTAACATTCCCAACTGCACCGTGTGTCTACAATGGCCCAAAGCGGAATATAGGGTGGCACTAACCCCTACGCATCTCCTACCAACGCCAACTTTTTTAAAAAGGTTTTTATCGGAATATGGATATCCCAGTGTTGTGCGTAAACTAAAAAACGCTCATTTAATTAGCGATTAAATTTTGCTTAACGTCACTGCATAATGCGTTTTTATGAACTCTGCGGTACTGCGCTGTCACATATTTCAATGTAATTTCATAATATATTGCAATGATTGCAATTTAAGGTAATAATATAGTTATGGTAGGAATTAGAATAATTCGAGCATTGCAAATATTATATTAAAAATATTTCATATAAATGTCATAATTTGATTTTGAAACTGTAATCAAATAGCATTAGCCTTGACTTAAAATAAAATTAAAAAAGGAAACAATCTCTTCATTTTCATTTCTTAGGCTTTCAATTTACTTTTTTAGTTTCCTTATTTCCTCGTGAAACACCTTTCATTCCGCTCTTATTTGCTGTATCTTCCGTTTTATTTCCTTTTGGTCCTCCGTTAAGTTCTTCATCATTTTCAGTATAATATCCAGTTTTTCTCCTTCTAGATTTTTTGTTTTAGTCGGCGTTCTTTAGGTTTTCAATGTAAACCTGTTTTTCTTGCTTACTAACGTTCCCAAAGCACGAATAGAGCATTCGTCCGGCTCAACACCTCGGAGACTCCGGCTTTCTCCCTACGATATTTGTTTTATTTCCTTGAGTTGTTCCATGTTTTACTGGATTATTAAAATAGCCTATATTTATACAACCTCAAATGCGTTGTTCTGCATAATGTGTTGCCTAACTTATTGTCGTCGAGTTGAACCTTGCATCTTTGCTTATCTTTATTAGCACACGCAGTTTTCTTCCTTCTTACTAGCTACCCATAACATCTAATTTTATATTAAAATAAATTTTCTCACAGTTTCTCGCAGGATGTAGAGACCCAACCCATGAGACAGAGTAATCAATATCAATTAATAATATTTAAAAACTAAAAAACGCCCAAAAAATACAGTGGTTATTTTTTATTCGACGTTTCCTATTATACATATGCAAAGGCAGTTCTTACTATTTTAGGTCTAGCTGTCTTTTCGCTGTTTACAAAGGCCCTTCATTGTTTGATAGGTTTACTTGAGTTTTCAACTTTCTAAATGGTTCTGTGTTGCGTAATTATAGATACATTGTAGATAATCTGTTTGCCACTCACAGTAATTTAAAAGTTTAATAAACTTAATTTGTAAGATTTTGGGTTTCTTTAAGTAAAAGTGTCAATTAACTAAGCAGTAGGGAACCGCGCTAGGCGCATTAAATTTAAAAGTTGTATTTAACCTTTAAGTAGATAATTGTTAAGAGATTGTAAATGGAAAGTTGCAGTTTAGTAGCTGAAGCAGTTAAGCCTTTAATTGCCAAACACATCAGTATTTTTGCACCCAACCCACTCCGTTTCGGCCGTGAACTCAGTAGATTTATCGAGATAAGGGTTGAATTTTTCACTGCGGAGCCTTAGAATTTCGCCATTTTTATTATCCTGAAATAGAACCGAACTTTACGGGTATTATGGACCACCCTTTCCCGCTAGTTATCTGTGAACAATCGGTTGAGTTACTACCTGGTATGTGGTAAGTGCGGTTCTGTTTTCGTAAAATCCCGATTATACCGTAACAATCTGCCACTGTTTGTTCAACCTACAAACTTTGTAGATAGTAAACTTTTGTTGAAGTTTTTCGTTTGCCTGGTTTCAGGAAATATATATTTGGATAACTTTTCGCCAGTGCTACCAAGAGATCCAGAAGATCGATGTCTTCTCCTACTATAAAAACAGAATTAAATTAGAAATATTAATCGCGGTCTTTACGATCAATGTGTCAGTATCTTCTGTTACTCGTTGAAGGCCAAAATTAGATTTTTCGAATCTCTTCTTGATCATGAAGAAAGACGACTCTTATTTACTTCATTGGCTAAAAAGCTTGCCTGTGTGTATGTCGTGATTAACGACTCGTCGAAAAGCATATCCGCGGAAAGTTTGCCACTTTGAAGTGGATATTCGTCGAATACAACCGCTGTACATTGCTATCTGCGATACTGAGGTACGCGTCGATCGCTATACCATAGCTGCGCTCCTCGGCCATCGTTGCATATTTCGGTCCTTTGCGTTGAATGCAGCTTGCGACGATTGCTACATCTTTTCGTTGAGCTGGTTACGATCAGCAGCGACTGTTTTTCTTTTCTTCTTTTTACGATGTTCACCCTGTATATGTTGGGTCCTATTTTTATGAATAGTAAAAACTTGAGCTTCGTGCAAATGATTAGTTTTATCGATTTATGCGTTAAAGCAAAAATACACAACGTTTTATTTTTTAAAGTGCTCACCCTGTATATATTTGACCAAAGATATTTTTGGTTGCGATATATAATCCGCATGTAAAATATCGTCTTCTTCCAACAAATAGTTTTTGAGCTATTCCGCCAACAGGTAGACGCATAGACCGACGGAACTGAAAAAACATGCTGCTCGTCATCTAGGGACCCTAAAACGTGATGATCTGAAGAAATCTCTGAAGATTTTTTTACGATTACAATACGTGCTTCGTCTTTTAGACAAGGGAAGTAAAAACAAAAGAATTACATATTTGTTGCTTTTTTATCGGGGTATATTATACCTCACACAGTTATTGTAAGTTTTTGCACCACACGGTTGAAGGGTAAAAGAAGAGGGGCCTTGTAACTTTGTTGTGAGATTGCACTAAAGTGAGCTGTGAAGCATGTAAGTGTTGGAGCGTTTGAGAATTGGTGCAACGAGTTGAAGAGAGGAAAAATGTAGACACGATAACTTGTAAAGAAATTCCTATAACCCACCCTCTAAGAGCTAGTATTTCCCTGTCCAGTTAAAGGTACTCGCAATTATTTGTAAAAGCTTCCGTTACTTGTGTGATAGGTACCTGGTTCTACAACTTGTAAATAGAATAAATGTTACTTGACAGTTTAGACATTAACATAGTTATATATTCTTATTTTAAATTACTGCAGCAACGTTAACTATAAATTTCATAGATTGAAATAGACAGATTCAATTGGTGCAAATGTACAATTTGACAGTCACAGCCTACAAGGTATATTATTTAAGGTTTCCGCTACAAAACTGACACATTAAAATCAATAGTTCATGGCTTAAATTCGACAATTTCAAGTATAGAATTTGTAGTTTAGACTACAACCTACAGCAAGAAGGGTAAGCTTATAGTTTCATGTGGGTAATCGATGTAGTATGGCTTTATGGAGTATGTCAAGTTTAAGTGAAAGAATTGTACTGGTACAAAAGTTGACAATTATAAAAGTGAATCATTACAGCTGGAGTTGTGAATAATCAGTTTTTATCCTCGTTGGTAACATCCTCATTGTAAGGGCAGTAAGGGCATGAGTCTCTTCTCTTTGAAGTTTAGGTAGTACGACCTCACGACAGCCAAAGCCGGATTAGGGAATTTTAGTGGCAGTTGTAGTCACTGGGAATCAAACCCGATTTTTTTTACTAGAGGCTCTACCACTGAACAACTGCTAAAGCTACAGTAGAAGGTATGTATTTTTCGCAGTCCAACTATAATTAAATATTATTATCGCCATTATTAAAGTTTGGGTTGTTACCTTCATGACGTAATTTCAGTTAAACGTAATAGTAATTAACGTATTAAGAGGGGTAACCCAGTCATAACATTCGAGCATATTTTTACCACTCGAGCGAGCGCAGCGAAGCAAGAGTGGTAATTTATGTGAGAAATGTTAAGACAGTTGCCCCTCGAAATGCGTTCATTAGTTTATTGTTCATTGAGGCAATAATTTTGAATCGATAAGAATTACTAAAAACTGCTAAATCGAAATCGGACTACCATGAATATGTGTGATGTTGCTATAGTGAATGCATGTTAAATGAGTGGATGCATGTTAAATGTATCTTAACATTCGAGGACGCGAGTGGATGCATGTTAAATGAGTGGATGCATGTTAAATGTATCTTAACATTCGAGGACGCGATCATGTTAAACACTGTTTAACATTTCAATGAACAATAAAAGAATAAAATGTAGAAGTATATAATCGGCTGTTTAAACCGACTAAGCTATATCAGTAAATATCATAAGTCTATTTTTAACAGTTTATAGAACCACTAAATGTAAGTGTAAATATGGGGCTGGACGGAGAATTTATGATAATCTTGGAAATGATTTTAATGTGATGCAGCAGCATAGACTTATTAAACTTAATATGTGAAACTGTGGCACAACATGCAACATAAATAAACTCGTTAGGTTTCTATGATTATTTATAGCGTCATAACGTACTAGACATAACCGTATTTAAGTTGAACAATCCTCGTATACCAAGTGTTTCACTTAAGGTGCGGACATAGCGAAATTTAATTTTTTTTCACAAACTTGTGAATTGTTGATACAGATGGAATAGGTCGATTATTAAATTTAACCGAGAATAAATCACGAACTGTGCGTAAACTAACGCCACTGTAAAATGTTTTTATAGTAAATAATCTTTCTTTATTAGAATATTAAACACTATTATTCATAGTAATTAGTTAAATACGTGAATTGATAACTAACAGAAAATAACATTTATTTTGGTATAAAAAAATGTGATCATAGCTGGTCTGCTTTTTGTGAATAAAATGCAAACTATTTATTACAGTTCTTAAGCTATTTCTATTTTAAACAAGCAAGTATTAAATTAAGTGCATCAATCATATCAATTTAAGCGGCAAGCAGGAATCTGCATATATACTGTTACGTTTTTAACGTTCGGGCTATTTAAAATTATACGACAAACATGGATTCAAATATTTATTTACACAATGAATTAATTATTGTTATTTACAAGCACATGCGAGAATTATCAAGCAGATTACAAATTACTTTTAAACTACGGCACTATTTCTAACAACTATTATTATTTATTTATATCACTCTTAAACACTAACGATGTATTTCTATTTATCTGGTGATCTATTTATTTATTTCACGCGTTTTATTTATCTGGGAGCTCGCCGCTCTGATGTTGAATTCGAACTGCCCTCCAGGTCTGAAAGCCGCGCATTTATATTTCACTGGGGAGATTCCAGAATCCTCGCGAATGCATTCCGGCATTCGCAGGTGTTGATCTCGTAAGCGAGCGTGAGTCATTCAGTACACCTGGTTGTAAGGGCGCTTCCCGAGCATTCGACCGCTGTGACTCATATTTCTGCAGCCGCTTCGAGAAGCTCTGGAACGCTCGCGTATTAATTGCCAAGGCTGCTGACTCATCCATCCCTCGGCCCTCAGGATCGTAACACTGCCCCCGCCTTAGGTCGTTCTGTCCCAGAACGAGTTGCGTCGGGTGCCTGTCACTCGCTCTTGTGGGGATTCGATGACGGTATTTACAGGCGGTGCCCTTCTTGCACACGGACTGGTTGAAGAAGTAGCAGTCCACCGTGGGCTCAATGCTTCGCGCCGGGCTGCAACAGCAGACCTCGATCTGGATGCCGGTCTGGTCGAAGACTACTTCCAGCATGCTGCGTACGACCCTCCAGTCCAACGAATCCAGGCCACATGCTAATTTCGGCATCGCTAGCCGGGTTTCGCCGTTCTTCACCATCTGCTTCTTAAGGTCCAAAAGAGCAGACCAGAGCTCCTGGTAACTAGGTTTTTCGTGAGACAACCTTTTCGTCACCAGGTAATAAATGGAGCTGTTGCCTTCCTTCAGCTGCAAGGTTCTGCCAACCTGAGGTGCCTGCTCTCGCAGCTGGTTTAATCGGCCAAACTGCTCCCGGAAGGCAGCGGCGATCCCCCTAGACATCCGGAGGTCCTGGGCGACGCAGTGTGCCAGGGAATACTGCCGCAGGGTGTCGAACAGGTCACGCTGCACCTCTGTAGTAACTCCGAATCGCGCAGTCTTTGTACCCCCATAAGCGGCCATAAACTCCTGGAAGGAGGTTCCTCCGGTCCCTAGTCGTCTCAGGGGTTGTTCCGTGACAGCCTCCACTTCCTCATTCGTTCCGGCATATGGGGCCAACCGATTGAAGTGCACCACCCTGCACTTTCCTCGAGGAGGTTTCTGGATTCGGTATACCACGTCATTCAGTCGAGCAACTACAGTGTAGGGCCCTTCCCAGTTTCTTTGGAGCTTGGGGGAGAGGCCACGACGCCTCTGGGGGTTATGAAGCCATACCAAATCGCCAGGCTGGAAACCACCGGCCTCAGCGTGGGCATCATATCGGTCCTTCATTCGGTCGCTGGCACCCTGAATGTTTCGGCGTACGGCGTCGTGGATCTCTTCCATCCTCTTCTTCAGGTTCCCCACGTAGTCCTCCCCGGCCGTTTCCTCGCCAGGCTTTCTTCCAAACTTGAGGTCACATGGCAATCGCAGCTCGCGCCCAAAGAGTACCGTAGCTGGGGTGTGGTTGGTTGTCTCTTGTACTGCCGATCGGTAAGCCATTAGGAATAGGTGAATGTACTGGTCCCAGTCACGCTGATGTTCGGAAACCACCTTGGACAGATGCTTCCCCATGGTTCGGTTCATCCTTTCCACCATGCCGTCCGATTGAGGATGGAGGGCAGTGGTCCGGGTCTTGTGTATCCCCAGCAGCTTGCAAACGTTCTGGAACAGTCCAGACTCGAAATTACGGCCCTGGTCGGAATGTAATTCCAGGGGGACTCCAAAACGGCTGAAGCACTCCTTCACCAGAACATCAGCTACAGTACCGGCCTCTTGATTCGGAAGGGCATATGCTTCAGGCCACTTGGTGAAGTAGTCCATGCACACCAAGATGTATTTATTTTCCGCTTCGGTTTCGGGGAATGGTCCAGCGATGTCGATGGCTATCCTCTCGAACGGACTACCGACGTTGTACTGCCGCATCGGAGCTCTACGTCTACCAACCGGTCCGTTTCCTGTAGCGCAGGCTTCGCACCTCCGGCACCACTCTCGGACATCATCTTTGCAACTCGCCCAGTAGAACCGGTCTCGGACCTTCTGCAACGTCTTCTTCAATCCAAAGTGTCCCCCAGAAGAGCCATCATGCAGGTGACGCAGAACCTCGGCCACTCTACTCCTTGGAACCATCAATTGTGATCTCGTTGCCCTACCGTCCTCGTCTTCCAAGATTCTAGTCAGGACGTTGTTCTCGAGCTGCAAGGAGTCCCATTGCGCCCAATAGGTCTTCACCGTTGGGTTGGTGGCGGAGACCTCCTGCCAGGTAGGTCGACGGCCATCTCGCTTCCAGGCTATAACTGTGCCTAAGTCGGGGTCGTTCTCCTGGCTGTTCTGCAACTCGTCTAGCTCCCACGAGTCGTCGACTACAGTGGTACGATTGATGGGTACCGCACGACTCTCCAGTCTCGAACAGTGGCTGCAGTCCGCAGGGCAGGGCCTCCTGGACAACGCATCGGCGTTGCGGTGGGCTGTGCCAGGTCGATAATTTATTTCAAAGTCGTACTCTTGTAGGCGCTCGATCCACCTAGCCACCTGCCCTTCAGGGTTCTTGAACTGAAGCAGCCATCTTAGAGCAGCATGGTCGGTCCTCAGTAAGAATCTTCTGCCATACAGGTATTTATAAAAGTGCTCCACGGACTTGACTACTGCCAGAAGCTCCCTCCTGGTTACGCAATAGTTACGCTCTGGTTTGGACAGGACCTTGCTGAAATATGCCAGGACTTTCTCTTGCCCATCTTGGACCTGGGATAGAACACCACCTATTCCGACATTGCTAGCGTCAGTGTCGAGGATAAACTGGCCTTCCTGACGTGGATAGCAAAGTACAGGTGAACTGGTTAAGGCAGTCTTGAGCGTCTCGAAGGCCTCCGCGCACTCAGCACTCCATTCAAACTGTCGTCCCTCTTCCGTTAGACGGGTTAACGGTTTTGCGATGTTCGCGAAGCCCAGCACAAACCGTCGGTAGTAAGTACAGAGGCCCAGGAAGCTTCGCAGTTCATGCTTATCCTTCGGGATTGGCCAATCCTGCACTGCCTTCACCTTACTCGGGTCTGCTGCTACTCCCTGGCGGGATACGACGTGCCCCAGGTACTGTACCTCCTTCTGGAAGATGTGGCACTTCTTTGGACTCAATCGCAGGTTGGCACCTCGCAATCTACCGAACACTTCCTCCAGGTTTTTCAGATGCTCGTTGAAGGATTTGCCCACCACTATGATGTCGTCCAAGTATATCAGGCAGGTCTGCCAAGATAGACCCTTCAGGACGATGTCCATCAGCCTCTCAAACGTGGCGGGGGCATTGCACAACCCGAACGGCATGACGGAGAACTGCCAGAGCCCAGTTCCGATAGTAAATGCAGTCTTCTCCCTGTCCGCGGGTTCCATTCCGACTTGCCAATAACCGCTCTTCAAGTCTAGCGTCGAGAACCATCGAGAACCGGAGAGTGTATCCAGGGTATCATCAATTCGTGGCAGAGGGTAGCTGTCTTTCTTGGTCACATGGTTCAGCTGTCGGTAGTCAACACAGAACCTCGTTGAGCCATCCTTCTTCTTGACAAGAACCACAGGGGAGGCCCACGGGCTGCTGGACGGTTCGATGATCCCTTGGTTTCGCATATCTTGGACAATCTTCTCAGCTTCTTCCCGTTTGGCGAGGGGCAACCTTCTTGGATGTTGGCGTATCGGTTGAGCATCCCCCGTATTGATTTTATGTTTAACTACGTCGGTACGGCCGCTGGGATGATCTCCGCACTCGAAGACGTCTTGGTACCGGGCCACCAGATCTTCGATCTTCTTCCGTTCTTGCTGGCTCACGCCCTTGCACGTAGACATCACGGTGTTAATTAATGCCTCTGGGCAGTCCTTCGCCTTGCGGCCGCCGCCACTAGTGATCGTTCTCACAACGGCGGAGACCGGTGTGCACCTTCCCAGGATTGTGTCTCTCCTGACGGTTGCTGGTTCCCTGTTGACGTTCATAATCCTTACTGGGACCTTAAGCCCAGTCTTTACCAACGTCTTCCCAACCAGGATACCATGAGTGAGCTCCTTGTCATAATCGGGTTCAATCATGCGCACTACGTTGCCCCGGAGATCGCCATCCAGGTATGCATCCACGACCCTCTCGGTTCGTCCAGGCAGAGTAACATCTTCCGCCAATACCACTCGTACTGCGATCTCTTCTTTTGGGTGTAGGGAAAGCTCCTCCCCACCCACGTGCAACACGCCGCGTCCCAGGTCCAAAGTGAAGCCACACTTATTCATGACATCCATTCCCAGGATGAATTCGTCCGCAATGTCAGCAATCAGGACCCGATGCTTGAGGGTTTGATTCCCAATCTTCAATTTCACATCCATCTCCCCATGTGTGGTCACTGCGCCTCCCGTGGCAGTGCGAAGGCGTGTCCTGGTGGGCAGCAGCTCACCCTCGTCTCGTATTACGTCAGACCTGGCGATGGACTTCGTCGCTCCAGTATCCAACAGCAGAGACCGAACTCTTCCATTTATTTTCCCATCAATGAAGAGACTATCAGGCTGGCGCTGCACGGACGACACATGTATGGGAATCTCCGGGGCATGGCAATCACGAGTCGACTCTCGCCCCTTCTTGTCGACCCGCATTAGTTTTCCGACGGCTCGTCAGACACTCGGGCTCCTTTCTTCGGACAGCGAGCCCTAAGATGACCCATCTCTCCGCAGCTCCAGCAACGGGGCCCCTTCTCCCTCGTCTCCTGCCTTATAAGTCGTCGCAACATGTCCTCCATGGATTCAGGCGCCATCTCCGTCGTGGCGACACAGCGGACACGACCATGTCCTCTGGAGGCAGTCCTTGCCGCTTCAAATTCCAATGCATGGGCTAAGGCCTCTCCCAGTGTCCTATGGCGCCCCAGACGTACCGCTTGCTGAGTATCGGCGTCTTTAACTCCATCTACGAATGTTTGGACGGCTAGCTGCTCCAGGAAGTCCTCCGGCGCCGATGGATACGCGAGCCGAACCAATCGAGCAACATCGGCCTCCAGTTCTTGCAGAGTCTCCCCCGACTTCTGAATTCTGTTCTTCAACTGGGCACAATGCACATGCTGAAGATGACCATTGCCATAACGCCGTTCCAGACGATTCACCAATTGCTGGAAGTCCCTCTGCTGATTTTCTGGAATCATTTGCAAAACATTCAGAGCATCCCCTCGCAATGTCAGGATCAATGCGGTTGCTTTGTCTGCCATTCCCCAACCATTAGCAACGGCTGCGGCTTCAAATTGCTTCAGGTATGTTGACCATGGCGTTTTCCCATCGTAAGAGGGCAGTTTCATGTGCAAGCCAGATGTTGCGGGCCTCACTGGGGCAGTATCTTGGGACAGAGCAACCTGAGGGGCAGCAACTCGCGATAAGGTAGGCTGATTCACTGCAATTGGAGAAGAGCAGCCAGCAGATTCAGAGAGAGCTGGTTGGCCTTGGCCACTTCGTGACTGCAGCTCCAGTATGTCACTCCGAACTCCGGACAACGCTCTCTCCATATCTTCCCGAAGTTCATCCTTGAGGTCTTCTTGCGTGACTCTCAATTTTTCCTCAAGTTTTTGTACTGATTTTTCTTGCGCGGCTTTCAGCTCTTCCTTAAGTACTTCCTTGAGGTCTTCTTGTGCTTTTTCTTGCGCTTTTTCTGCCTTCTCCTGCCCAGCTTGGATCTCTTTCCTAAGATCCTCTTGTGCTTTTTCCGCTTTCTCTTGCGCCTTCTCTGCCTTGTCCTGGCTAACTTGCATCAGTTGCAAAAGTTGGCTTAATTGGGCTTCCATTTTGCTGCTTTGAGATCTCGTCAAAGGCATGCACAATACTCACTTCAATTTATTTATCTGACCGTCGTTTTATCGGCACTTGTTAAATAATTTATTTATCTAATGTTTGTTCAATAATTTTCTTATAGCCCCCGGTTCAAAACCTCACACCGACACCACTGTTACGTTCTTAACGTTCGGGCTATTTAAAATTATACGACAAACATGGATTCAAATATTTATTTACACAATGAATTAATTATTGTTATTTACAAGCACATGCGAGAATTATCAAGCAGATTACAAATTACTTTTAAACTACGGCACTATTTCTAACAACTATTATTATTTATTTATATCACTCTTAAACACTAACGATGTATTTCTATTTATCTGGTGATCTATTTATTTATTTCACGCGTTTTATTTATCTGGGAGCTCGCCGCTCTGATGTTGTATTCGAACTGCCCTCCAGGTCTGAAAGCCGCGCATTTATATTTCACTGGGGAGATTCCAGAATCCTCGGGAATGCATTCCGGCATTCGCAGGTGTTGATCTCGTAAGCGAGCGTGAGTCATTCAGTACACCTGGTTGTAAGGGCGCTTCCCGAGCATTCGACCGCTGTGACTCATATTTCTGCAGCCGCTTCGAGAAGCTCTGGAACGCTCGCGTATTAATTGCCAAGGCTGCTGACTCATCCATCCCTCGGCCCTCAGGATCGTAACAATACGATTTCCCATGCTATTTCAATATGTTCGCACCTTAAGTGAAACACTCGGTGTAATTTAAAATGCATAACGGACAACCAGAATTAAAGAAGACCTCTACATTTTAGATAGATGATGCATGTGTCAATTATTCTTAAAATTGCATATTGTAACACTTAAGGGCAATTGCGTTGGTTTGCATGTATAGAACACGGTTTACTTTATAAATTTAAAGCCTGTCATGTTGAACCATTCGTTCTGAAAATAAATTGGGATTCTTGGTTGTTGCAGATTCAATATACTTTTGAAATTTTAATAAATCGTTTAATCATTATATTGAGTCACAAACAAGATATCATAATAGCTATTTATGTAACAAGTGCTAAAAGTCGACGTTTCATAATTTTCATGTCTCGCGCATAAACGACTGTTAGCACGCGTTGCATACAATATTTTATCTACGACCTTAATTTTACCGTTATTAATCCATAAATATCGATTTAAGAAAGGTTCGCATCTGCGACACTTTTAATTTATGTCATAATGGACAGTAGGCCACGCAGCGCGGGCGATTGTTTGGCCACGCCCGTGCTGTCAAGGTGAGTTACGAAATGTAATTATTGATACTATACATATGACTGTATTCATTACATAACGCTTTAATTATTTGAAAAACGCTTTACCTGTAACGCAAGAAGCAACTAGAATAGCTTTACAACTTCACTTGCAGTTCGAAGTTGTAGTTTTATAACCTCACTTCACTTTTAGCCCGAGTGCTAAAAGTAAACAGCTGATTTCTTTAAACACGGTAAACTATAAAACGTCACTTTTAGTGAAACAAGCTAGTGCTAAAAGGCCTATTTTAGTAGTGGTCGTAGATAAAAGAGGTTATGACATTGCTTTAAGCGATTTAGAAGAAACAGTCTTATTTTTCTTGTTCTATTCCGTAAGATTTGTCATAGCTTGATTACTACGGTCTTTGAAGGGTTGTTTACCATTTTCAATTGTTCGATCATTTATAACATGTAAGCAATCAGTTAGTTTACTAAGTTTATTTGCTTCGTATATTCTCTGAAATTTTGCTATTCCTTTTAATTGTCAAGAATGGTAAACAGGTCATTTCTTTGGAATATGAGCACCACCCGACGAGCGAAGACACTTTTTTATACGTTAAACATTACATTAATTATAAACGGGTCGCGGCTTCATCGACAACTGATATGCGATACGCTATAGCTCATTTCAATTAGTATACTTTATAATTTTCGCCGACTCTATTTCAAGCGCTCATAATCAGTAAAATAATTTTGACTGCTTAATCCTCATATACTATTTATTTATGGCTATTTTGGTAACAGTAGGGTCTGCCACCTATAGTGTCCAGGTTTCATTAGATTCTTGGCGCCTTGATATTTTCTTTTCTTTTACCATCGCCTCTAATGCTGCCACTGGATCGTAAGGCACCTGACTTTAAGCTAGCCAAAGCACTTTTACTTCCTTTTACGATAAACGAAGTATTGGACTCACCCCAAAGATTCGAAATTGAGTTTTCAACAGATCTTCACGTTTTAGACTCCTCTGATCCCAAAAAACATATATTTTTTATTGGTCTGTCTGTCTGTGTGTTTGTGTGTCTGTCTGTCTGTCTGTGAACAGAATATCTCAAAAACGAAAAGAGGTATGGCGTTGAAACTTCGTATATAAGTTTTGTGTACTATGTAAATGAGACAGCAAGCTTTTCAAAGAAAATCTCATTACCGAGAGGAGGTGTTTACTCTTGTGATTTTTCAGTTTTTTTCGATTTTTTCAAAAACGGCTCTAACGATTTTTTTCAAACTTCACATTTTTATTACATTAATGTGAGATAGGTGATTTTAAAGTTGAATACTTCTAAAATGGGTTTCTTTTGTTTTTTCCAATTTTTTTATTAACTCCTATTTTAAATAGAACACCCGGTATATTATTACATTTTTGAATTCAGCTTAAAATTCTAGAGAAAATTTGTCTCTTCAACTAACGCTCTATTTTGTACCGTTTTTGTAGAATTCGTAATTTTTGAAAACTTGACAACTGCTTAAAAATTTAAAAACTAATTTTTGGCTAATTATAAGATCACTGTAAAAGGAAGTTGTGTGCGTGTATCACACCAGATTTTTTATTAACGTCCTATTAATGAATCTCGCATACTAACAGCGAAGATAAGTCTTAACTGAAAGAACGTTATAACAACACTATTTTAATGGTCCCTGATTTTAGACCATACCATATCCTAAGACACATTAAAAGTTAAATTATTGCAATTGAGAGGACAAATCAAGAGTTCAAAACTTAAAAATGAAATTGTTTTGAAGAATATGCCGTGTAATAACGTAGTCAAATACTTCCAAATGAACGTTTCAAAGTGCAAATCACTATTAACAAATTACAGTGTAATTCTACAATTTTAAATGTATAACTGGCAACTTATATGTAAAGGGCGTTTTTTTAGAGGCGGAGAACTTTAAATTGAAATAAAACACAGAAAAATGTTTTTAATATCTATGCAATTGGATTTATTTGACAGATAATTTTATGGAATTACTGTTTGAATATGATTTCAGGCATGTGACAGCCGCGGCTGGCGCGTACATGACGTAATCTGGAGGTCCAGTTTTTACACACTCTTCGCAGTACATCAGGCTGTATTTCGGCAATAACGCGTCGAATGTTGGCTTCCAAGTGCTGAATTGTTTCCGGTTTATCGGCGTAGACATGCGACTTTACATATCCCCAAAGAAAATAATCTAATGGCGTTAAATCGCACGAACGAGGTGGCCAGTTAACAAGCCAACATTCGACGCGTTATTGCCGAAATACTGCCTGATGTACTGCGAAGAGTGTGTAAAAATTGGACCTCTAGAATACGTCATGTACGCGCCAGCCGCGGCTGTCACATGCCTGAAATCATATTCAAACAGTAATTCCAAAAAATTATCTTTCAAATAAATTCAATTTCATGGATATTAAAAACATGTTTCTGTGTTTTATTTGAATTTAAAGTTCTCCGCCTCTAAAAACATCCTTTATATAGATCTGCAGTTTAAAGTGCAAATCGATTTTTTTAAAAAATATTATCCTTCTGAAATATTTAAGGTGTAGGGTATTTTATCTCTATCACGCGCCAATTGTTTTCCTTTTGCCATACTCTTTTTTGTTTTTTATCCCTTCTTCTTGATCGTGTCCGCCCATGTAAGCTTTGGATTTCCTCACTCTCTTCTTCCATGCCTTCTTGCTTCTGCCTCTCTGTTTCATTTCTACTATTGGCGTTAAATATAGCTTCTCCTTTGTTGTTATATATCTGACTGTATCGCTTTTCTTCGTTCCTAAAATTTGATGAATTTATTCCATTTTTGTTGCAGTTACGTACTCCTGTGTTTATCTTGGGGTGGCCAATTATCTGATCCATATATTAATGTAGGTATATAAATTGTTTTGTATCGACGCAGTTTGCACGATCTGCCAAAGTAATACTTTCGGGTCCGAGCATTTTTACTAATTTGCAATTTTTGCCGCAACCGCTCAATCAATCGCGACCACCCCAAATTTATATGAAAGGTTTCATGCCCTCATGAAACTACATAGCTTTTGTGAAGACACCAACCGCTTTGGCGTTAAAGGGACGTTGGAACATGCAGCGTAATGAAGGCGTCCCGCTGGATGGATGTAAACATGTAAACATGAGAACGACAACCTATCAGAATGATTTCTACGTTAGTTTTTGTGGAATATTAATGCAAAGAACTGAAAACCTTTTGGGGGAAATTGATCGTTTTCCTTTGTATGTGTTTTTCAATTCGTGTTCTAGATAACCGTCAAGCGGTCACATAACAACGGAGCACGGTGGTGTAATGGTACAAAGTTGCGATGCTGAAATTAAGATATGTTTTTCGGACTGAAATGAAGGTCATGAGTTCGAAACTGGGTACCAACTGTGTTTTTTTAATTATTCAGAGATTCGGATCTAAATTTCTATTTATTGTCACCTTTAAATGTGAAATGCCACATTATAAGCGTTTTCTGCCCCTGGACTGGAAGCACCATTTTAACAGATTACGAAGACTAAATTAATGTTTCTTAAGGAGCGGGCATCACAAAGAGTGGATAGTAAAAACTACTCCATTTCAACATTGTGTCGAAGTATCAGTAAGGCGCTTGCACCTTCTCATCTTGCTTATTAATTAGTGTTGTGTTTATCTGGTAGTACTTTCTTGGTTCCTTGGATACGCGGTTTATTATTTCATCTTCTATTGTTCCGTCTTGGCTTATAATAACTTTGAAGTACTCATAGCTTTAAACTGTTTCGAACTGTTTCACATCGCATATTATGTTTACATTTTCTTTTTCTGTATATTTTTTAGAATTATTTTTAATTTTCTTACATTATCTGTTATGAATATATTTTTCAGCAAATACCATGTTTTGTATATTTACCTCTCTCATATTCCAGTTACCAAGTTTTGTATTCAGATCATTACCTTTTTTGTGGCATATAATATTGCTGTGGAATATCTCATTTGGTTTGAAATAATCGTTTCTTCTATTTGTATCTATGGATCGTATTATGATTTTCTTTTCTCATTTTGTTTTCATTTCTAGTATGTACATATGGTTTTGTGTTTGTCTATCTGTTCTATATGTTTTATGTTCTTTTTGAAATTCGATTTCTAGATTTTCATAGAAATGTCTATTTCTCTGTCTGCAGATTTAGCCCTAGGTGCATAAACCTGAATCACATAGAAAGCTTCTCTTGTAGCCTACAGTTCGGTACATATAATTCGGTCGCTGATGGTTGGTATATATTTTATGTACTTTTGAATATTTTGTGATATTAATATTGCAACACCGCATCGGTGAGTTTTACATTTCGCCATTTCATTCTCAATTAAGGCAAGCTTCCCAGTCTGCCAATCTGAAGATTTTCCCGCAGCTGCAGCTTTACTCCAGTGGCTGAATTTTTACACGATGTATAGATATTCACACCTGTGTGGCCGGTAACTCATTTCAGTCTATTCAGAATTGAGGTAGCGCCGATGATTAGTCGGATCACCAAACGTGCTATCAATTTATTTGTTTATCATCTTGCATATTTTTTGCAGTAGCTATTTTGGGAGCTATAATGCGGTGAATTTCCCTGCCCTTTTGAATCGCAGTAGCTCATCCGGATCCAGAATAAGTCTATTGAGCATTAGTACGTCTGGTACAAAGCCGCTTCTGAGCAGTACTGATAAGACCACTGCCTTTCACCAGGCTTGTTTGGCCTGCTGAAAGTATTCCAGATCCATTTTACCATCCATATCTGAGAGCAACACTTTATCCGCCGCCTGGGGACGCGCCCTCTAGGGGTTACAGAATCCTCCAAGGGATACCAAATCAATATCTAAAATTTTATCTGGGTGTGTTACAGTTCCATATTTATCATCTTTCATGCTTCATATCTGTTTATTTGAGAGTCGTCCAAATTTATTTCTTGGTATTTCTATTATCTGTAATTTCTGATTTATTTCTCTCCTAACATTTTCCCAAGTTTCGTTCTTAGCTCTTTTGACTGCCTCCTTCGTCTATTTTTGTTATATATTATGTTGTCTATCTTCTTTCCTTTTCGTATGGATATATTTGGTCCAGGCCGCTATTTACTTTAATCCCTTTAATTTCTTTTAGTTCTTCGCGCCACAATTTTGTTTGTTTTCGTTTGGAGTTTTGCATTTTCTACATATCACCGTTGCCACCTCAAAAACCGATCTTTGCTCACCTTACCTGTACTCCAATTTAAGTTTAGTTGTTGTTATTTAATCCGATGCCTATAAATATGGTGTAAATAACTAAATTACTACTTACAAAGATATTAACATTTTAAAAGCATATATTTAAAAAGATATCCAAGTGTCAAATGTTGACAGGTGACACAAGTAGTGAATCGTGTATCTATTGCTGATTTCTTTCCTCTTATATATTAAACAACGTTTAATATCACTCAGCACGACCAAGAATTACTGTAAGTCTTACTGCTATTATATTTCTCCCGTGTGGCGCCACATTGCAAAAATTATCTTCGCAATACTCCAAAATCGAACAATCTACCCAACAAGAAACTTATAATGCTACAGAATATACAGAAGATGTAAATGAAATTCAACCAACAACAACCCCAAATACAACAGTTAAATCAACTTACTCTAATATTACTAAAAATACTTTTAAACACACCTGCAAAGAACAAGGTGTTTTACTAGATGCTTACTCCGAAATTAAACTAAAAGTTTATGTCACAGCAACTGAAAACATAGTAGGTTCTAGACATATCCTGGCAGCCTCCCAATTATCTAACCAAAGAATTGGAATCTATTTAACAAGCAAAACAACTGTCAACAAATTAATAGAAACTAATCATACTGAAAATATTGCTAATAAAAATATTAAAATGCATCGACTAATAACGCTAACAAAAAAAATCACTTTGAAACATTTAACCCTGCATACCAAACGCGATTAACGAAGATCATTTCAAGATAGCAGGACTAAAACCTTAATTCTTTATTTACTTCAAGGCTGGTTTTACTGAGCCAGCATACTCCCACATGATAAGTTACCGGCAATTTGACTTTAAAAATGCGGAGAAAGATATAAATATACCACCAACCATTATGCTTCATTACGAAAGCGATAATTACAGAATCTTCCTACAACAGCAGGAAGTTAAATGTTTTATGTGCAAGCAAATAGGTCACACATCCCCAAATGCCCATACATCGAATCTATTACCGTTCCTCTAACATTTAATTCTTTAGATGAATCTAACCACGAAAGATCGAATAATTTAATGGAAATGTTGAAAACAACATTATATCCAGTAAACGGCCACATTCGAATCCAGACTCTGTTATTAACTCTTAACCTATAAAATCCTTAAATCGATTCTAACACAGATTCCAATTGTTGAAGAAGTAAAAACTAACATGCAACCTTTTACAAGACAACTTAACATGACAAGCAAATAAAACACTGATATAAAAAATTCATAGAAACAAAAAAATAATGAAATTCCCCAAAAATTATTAAAATGAAAAAGAAGCGCTACTAGAGCAACTGGAACCACTTAAACAGATACCAATTTGACTCTCTACTTGTCAAATTCGCAATTGAATCCCCCACATAATTGTTTATCATAGTAAAACATTCGAATACTCATCTAGAAATAAAGAACAATTTGCTGATGACTTAAACGACATAATCAATACCTTAACTGACCTGTAGGTACCCTTCTGTAAAAGGAAAAAAACTGAAAAATAAATTTCCACGCTTGAAGAATACCTTGATGAAGGCTACTGCACATAACTCGGATTATACCAGGGACAAATTCGAACTCTCCGAATGTTAAAATTAATACCTATATTTATATTTTGAAATACTTAAAAATAACCCAATCCAACTGTAACGATTATTTCAGCCACTTTGAAATTATTCAAGCTCTAACAATTGAACAACAACCAGGCCTAATAGGCCTTCAGAAAACCCATTTTAAAGATATACATAAGTCAACACGTAAACAATTCCTGGCAGTTCATAAAAATAGACAAACTATACATGCTGGTGGAGGACATAGTATTTTTTCAAAAATAATTTATAATGTGAAGAGATGAATATTAACAGAAACCTGCAAGTGGTGGCAATTAAAACATACATACCATAATACCTTACGGTGTGTAATATCTACATACCTCCAAATTACATGCTGAATGCTACGGAACTAGAAAACGTCCAGAAACAGTTAACAACACCTTTTCTTATAGTTGGGGATTTCAATGCCGATAACACACTTCGGGGATGTAAAACAATAAATCATAGAGAAAGAATTGTTGAACAAATAATTATTAACGATAACATTACATTACTGAACAATGGAGATGCCACCCATTTCGATATTAGAAGAAATAACTCTTCTGTCGTATACCTAGAGTTTTGTAGCACTAGAGTTGTCGTAAACCTAAATTTCACTGTGTTGAAAGATCTATTTGACAGTGACCATTTTCCTATCAAGATAACTGTTAACTCCAAAGGAAAGAATGACAAAAACCCTACAAGAAAAATGGAAAATAAAATTTGAAAACTGGGACTCTTACCGGACTGCATTCACAAAAATGCATTCCTATTTTCTGCACTTGCTAATATCGAATCTAATATTCACACTGTAAACAATGTCATTATCTAAGCAGCCAAGGCATCCATTTCTACATCATCTGACATCAATCAAACATTCAAAGTGCAATGGTGGAATAAACATTGGAAGGAAGCTATAAAAAATGCAATTTAATAGATATAGGAGAAATTCTTCTCAAAAACATAGTTAATTACAGAAGGCTGAGAACAGTCTAAAGAAATGTGGCGAAAACATCAACGCACAATTACGATCACGGGGTTAGTATTAAAGAATACAATATATACAAACCAACAAGATATAGCAAATATCATGGCAGATCACTTCAAAATAAATTCTAGTAGTGACCAATACAGTGAACGAACTTGAGTACACGTTAAATCTCTGCAAAGGATCAATGAGCTACGAAAACTATACAGCCTGTTTTAAACGAAGTGTGCACTATTGCTAACTTCTTTATTATTGGACGTACAATATCGGTTAAATTAGCAAACTAGTAGCATTTTTTCTATTGATTAGAATGGCGAAAACAGAAAAACAATTGAACATCGCCTTCTCGAGAAATTTGGAAAAGTTTACTTTTGTTAAATGGAACACCCTGTATATTTTTATATAAAACGATTGAAAATCGCGATCTAAACATAAAAGTTCATATAAGGTGCGGGCCTAAAACTAACAATAACCGAGTTATTACAACTTCTTACTTTTAGACGAGGTGGCTGTGTGTTTGAACATTTGTTATAAAATAATTTTTTTAGTAATAGGTTTTTTCTTTTAGTAAGTTGTTTTTTAATTGTCTAATAAATGATGTTATTTAGATTTATATACAATGTTTATTTAAACATAAATTTTATTTTATGGATACACAGCCACCTCGTCTAAAAGTAAATAATTGGAATAACTCGGTCATTTTCAGTTTTAGGCCTGCACCTTATATGAACTTTTATGTTTAGATCACGAATTTCAATCATTTTATATAAAAATATACAGGGTGTTCCATTTAACAAAAGTAAACTTTTCCAAATTTCTTGAGAAGGTGATGTTCAATTGTTTTTCTGTTTTCACCATTCTAATCAACAGAAAAAATGCCACTAGTTCGCTAATTTAACCGATATCGTAGGTCCAATAATAAAGAAGTTAGCAATAGTGCACACTTCGTTTAAAACAGGCTGTATAACAACATATGGATCTGCGAGGTCTAATACCGGGTGGCCATAAATATCTGAGATCCCGGTAGCCATGGAATTAGCATCTTATAAATGTTGGTTAGCATTATATTTCAATTACGATAAGTATTGGTACCTATGTAATGTAATGTAATGCAATAAGAGGAGGGAAATGTGCCCTGGATCCTGCAGTTTAGCCTACGACTCAACTATAATAATCTCCTGTTCTAACTCCATTACTTATTGCAATCTGAAATAATTTTTGACAGATGGGAATTTTAGTTGTGATGACTTTAATGACATTTAGTTTAGTTGGATTCATCATTTTAATAAAGCGGTGGTGATTCCAAAGGTGAGGTGATATCAGATATTTATGGCCACCCGGTATAAATAACCCTATCGCCCAATATTGATTACTTCAGTTCTATGCAAAATTTTAGAAAGGATCGTGAACAAAACATTAAAGTTTTATTTGGAAATAAACAACCTAATTGAGCCCAACCAGAATGGCCTTCAAAAACGGAGATATACAATTGATTGCATTGCTAAATTAGAAACTTCCATAAGATATGCATTTGTTAAAAAGGGACGATTAGCCAGTTAACAGATTCACGAAATGGATCCATTTTGTGGATCTGTTAACTGGCCACCTCTTTCGTGCGATTTGACGCCGTTAGATTATTTTCTTTGAGGATATGTAAAGTCGCATGTCTACGTCGATAAACCGGAAACAATTGAGCACTTGGAAGCCAACATTCGACTCGTTATAGCGATTTACTGATTTACTGCGAAGAATGTGTAAAATTTGGACCTCCAGATTACGTCATGTACACGCCAGCCGCGGTGGTCACATGCCCGAAATCATATTCAAACATAAATTCCATAAAATTATCTTTCAAATAAATCCAATTTCATGGATATTAAAAACATTTTTCTGTGTTTTATTTCAATTTAAAGTTCTCCGCCTCTAACAAAACACCCTTTAGTTGCATTTATAAATTAGGAACTATTCCATAGCCATACTAGATAAAAAAAATTGATCGTACTTTAGAAAGTATACAGAACATCCCGGTAATACGTTGTCTCTATTAGTGGAGTTTAGATAATTTAGCACTGATCGTCGGAACATTTTGGTAATGACAAGCCTTTGTGGTATTTCCGAAGCGTAACGAAATATCCAAAGCATTCTCGGCTATTTAGCTGTTTTAGCTACTCATCTGGCGGTAATTACGACCGTGAATCACAGTTCTAATTTTACATTCGCGGAATTGCCCTTATTAAAAGCAGGTTATGGTTTACTAGAAATTACTCAGCCAAGGATATAACCACTGACAGACCACTTAAAATTAAATTAATGAAAATATCAATAAAACTAACACAGATATACAATTTTTAGTCATTTAGTAGTTTTTAAAAAATGAATTAGGCTACGAATAATGTTTTTCATTTTTCCTGATGATTTTGTTGATTATGACATGCACATTATCGCTATCGCTATCATGTTAAAATTCCCAACCTAATTTCGTATAGTGGCCTAGGACACGGATCCTTCAAGACATTTAAGGTATCTACATACATTTAGTTGCCCGACAATTCTTTTAAACTAGAGATGACTAACCAATATTTAATTTGATCGAAATAAACATTTTTACTGGTCATGTTTTATTCAAAAATTCCTAAGAAGCAGTAGATTAAACTTTATACGACTAAACACGGTGCAACTATTTTCCAACAATCGTATTCGTTTGTTACGGTTCTAAAATATTGTTTCTGATTTTCGCCTATTAGTGATGTATCTTGAGATACTTTTTGTGCCGTTGTGCATATCAGGTTTCCTATATATTTAGTTTTCAGCAATTTTTGAATTCACAATTGACATTTCCCTTTCGAAAGTTTTGCGTATGCAAGTTCAGAGTTATTTCCGGTACCCATTTTTCTTTTGGAAAATTTTTTGTCGTAATTTTACTTGCAAGCTATAAGACGTATTTTTGTTGGAATAGTGTTGATGACGCTCGGTGAGCCCAAAAAATCGTCGATAATCTAATATAGATTCGGGTTTATTGGTGAATTGTTGCACGCGTTTCATTAAATCAATATTTGATAATATTTGGTCGCCCGACATCTTAGGTATGAAGTTATTTTCAGACTTTTTTTCTTCCTTCCCCGTTCTTTTTGGCGAGTTATCTGCAGCAAATATGTAAACGTTGAAGTGGGCACTCGTTGCTGTTCTCCTATCTGTTTGGCTACAAATTTGGCACTGGAAAAAACCCTAACATATGGCCAGGTTTCGTTTCGTTCCAACCTTTCCTGCACCCGGCGTCACAGCCTTGCGCTTCTGGCTACGATTGGAATACATGTGGAGGTTACTTGTTGCTTATTATAGATAGTAATTTTATGACCAGTTTGCTAATATAACTTACTAAATGTCATGTGTTTTGTGTACTTTCCGCATTTATACTGTATTCTCTGTTTTTCAAGAACAGTAGACGAGTAATTTCGGTGGTATCTATATATGTAGTCGCTCTAGTCGGCGATGTTGCAGTGAGCCTTTTTATGCGATAAACACTACTGTATATATATTTGCGTTTGTTCGGAGAGGCGTCGTCGTGCGGCGCGACACATGAATCATGTTGTCAAATAATAATAATAATATTTATTTAAAGTTCAGCTTCACAGCTTGGTTATGAAACATATTACAGCTTAAACATGAATTAACAATTAGATTGTTAAGCGGCAGTTGATGCTTATTTGAATTTAATTTTTATACTTTGCTGAATCGCTTCTGAGCGCACTTATGTAGTTTATGGAATTTTTTGTAACATTTATTTTCTATATAGGCTATTTATATGTAAATATCTCGTTCCGTGTATTAAGCCCAGTTGTTAACTAAACGTATCGTTTTTACTATTTCTTTGCAACCTGTCTTATGTCGCATTTCGACTACCCCGTATGGTTTAGCGGAGCGTGACGTTTAAGTAAATTATTGAATTATTTTGTTCCCGCGGCCACTTTTCGACTGATTTCGAGATGGATTCATTTAACTTAAAATTTATGTAACACGTTTCTATGAAAACCGCATTTGCTTCTTTCTACGAAAAACGATCTAGAGTAATTAATTATTATAAATAGATCAATAGGTCAATATTCCCTTATACAGCGGCAGCGTATTGTTAAATTTTGACAAATTTTAAAATTTAACTTGTTAGTAATTCGTCATAATTATTCGAATGTAGCAGTAAATTAAAAACGCAATACATTTACATTTGAAATTTGGGGAAAGACATATCTGAATGTTCTAATTACAATTTCTTGAATACTAGCATCACTTGAGAAAATAAAATAAATGCTGGCATTCATATTGACGCTCTTTATGGATAATATATACATCAAAGACCTGTAAATATCTGGTTTTTAAAAACTAGTTTTAATTAGAATGTAGATTTGTTCAGTTTGAACTGTTGCAAAGTTACAATTTAGTCCTGTAAATTTATAAATTCTATTTAACACTTTGTGGTTAATTTTCAACTAAGCCATTATCAAATAGCTTCTATTCTATAGAAGGTATTTGGCCATTGTATACACGGGATTTGCATTTTCAGAAAATTCCAATGTTAAATTGAACAGAAAATCAGGTGAAAGATCTTAGGTTTCTCTTCTACTGTTGTTATCCATGAACCTTGAAGGTTAGAATTGAGTACATTTCCTGTTTTGCAATTGAAAAAGTGTTTATTTAACGCTTGTTTGATTTGTAACGAACACGTCAAGAAATAATTACGTAATCACAGGGATTCTTTGAAAACAATTTTCAATGGTAGAAAAAAAAGTATAAAGATGTATAACTTAGAAGTAGATCTAAGATATAAATTACGCTAGGGAATTGGTCAAATTGCAGTACATTTGGTAAATAATAACGAAAATAAGAAAAGCGTTTTTAAATTGGTAAATGTTATGTTTCATATATGGAATAGTGCGAATTATAAGCAATATGGATGTAATTAGCACTGTGACTAATGTTTACTTAACTAAAATGCTTATCAGAGTTTTTGTTGGCGGTATGTAAACTTAAGTGAATGTTTGTAGTACTTAACAATGCTAAATATATGGTTACCAAATTTACTGCTGTTAATGTGTTTGCAGTTTTTATTAAACGTTGAAAAAATACGTGTCTGAATGTCATATTTTTTGTCCAATACCATTTAAAAAAATAATTTCAATATACATAATTATGAGCTTTATTTATGATAAACATCCACAGTGCATTATTTACAGTAAATATAAGTTTTCCTTGCGAAAGTAGAGCTATTTATATTAAACATTGAATTTGACCAAGTATTATGGTAATCAATTCCTCTGTGATATTGTTTTGTGCAATTTCCGTTTTGATATTTCAATGAGATACAAACACATTCTGTTCGTCCGTTGGTTTTTTGTGTTAGGAATTTCGATCTACATAAGTGATCCCATAGATTTAATTTATGAAAAATGTATATTATAAAACTTGAATATTACCTTCATCATCAATAGGTTGGACCATCTGCTTCTCATAAGAATTTTTCTATTTATAATTTTGTTAGAATAGCAGATTCCTTGTCAACTTCTTTACGTTGGTATTTTTCTTCCCTGATAATGTTGTTCTCAACACTGAATAAATGCTTCACAACATGAAGCTTTTGAATTATGTTCAAGATGTGATAGTAACCTTTTTATTTACACCTATTTTCGAAGTAATGAAGTAATTATTGAACTGCTAATGCTACCCATTCTTCTACAGTGTGTACCCCCCGGATAGGTGAAACGACTCTTGTGAAAGATAAAAAATTCTCGATTTAAATTTTCATTTTTTGGGGTTCAGCCCTGCTTGGTTAAAGGCGAATTTCTAACATCATTTCAATTTTGAAAAATTAAGTATGCCTTGGAAATTTTCAAAAAATCTATTTTTCTGTAAGGTAAAGTACCCTTTATGTGGTAAATACGACAAAAAGTTATAAAGAAAAGTTGGTTAGAATCAACACATAGGCTCCTATACCAAATTTCAAAATCCGCGGCCAACTTTGATTTTTCACATTTTCTTTCAAGTGCAGTTCCCAAATCAAAGAATTTTATTTTTAACAAAGTTTTTTTATTATGAAATAAAAAGACTTTGTTAAAAGTATTTGTTTTTCCAATAAAAATCTTTGTTAAAAGTAAAATTCTTTGATTTGGGACCTAAACATAAAAGGAAATTGTGAGAGATCAAAGTTGGCTGAGGATTTTGAAATTTGGTATAGGAGCTTATGTGTTGATTCTAAACAACTTTTCTTAATAACTTTTAGTCGTATTTGCTACATAAAAGGTACTTTACCTCACAGAAAAATAGGTTTTTTTTAAATTTCCAAGGCATACTTGATTTCTCAGAACTGAAATTATGTTGGAAATTCGCATTTAATCAAGCAGGACTGAACCCCAAAAAATGAAAATTTAAATCGAGAATTTTTTACCTTTCACAAGAGTCGTTTCACCTATCCGGGGACACACTGTATATCGGAAATGTTACTTACAAATAAAATCAGTATTTAGAATGCCATTCCTTAGCAACGAAATGAGGATTATCGATCCGAAAGTTTAACATAAAAAATAACAATTTCTTAAAATGTTGAAATGACAAACTACAAATAGAAATTACATATTTTACAATATAGTTTCTAGTCTCTGTTCAAAATTATGCTAGATACAATTGGTTAGGTTTCGATCGAATGTCCCACTCCTGGTACGGAAAATTCCTTTTCCTGGTTTATTGTAAAAGTAGCTATTCTGTATAACCGTCATTAAAAGTGAGGCTTTCAATAGTAGTTTATCGAATTAATATAGGCATGTTCTAAAGCAGTCTGTTAAAAGTAGTTATTGTAACACTAGTGTAAAAAAGATAACCAAAACTATAGTTCATTCAAATTCAAGATAGAGCAAAATCTGCAAACCAAGTTGCAAATATCAACAGTCAGTTGATTACTAATTTAATTTGATGAAAATGTAGATCATGGGATGTACGTAGTATAATATAGAGGTTATAGTTTTTGTCAACTTTGCAAAGCTTGAAATTGGAAAATTGTGCGATGCCTTACTAAATGAAATCTGCTGAATGTGATTTGAGAATAAATTTACCCACTAAATAATGTTGCAAATGGCCTCCTCAAGCAAAGATTCATATTAAAAACATGACACATTGATTTTGACATTCATAAAGACAGCAACAAGACCATGTCTCGCTGATCTAAATTTTAATAAAATCATATTAGTTATCAACTTACTGCTGATATTTGTAACTTGGGTTGCAGAATTTGCTCTATCTTGAATCTGAATGAACTATAGTTATTCGTAAGTAACTATTAACCATAAGCATATGCTTTTGAAATACTTTAGGTATTGAAAAGCGAATCTATTTTGAATATCAAAAACATGTGGAAAAATAAATCCAGTGTTGGCATTTACATTTTTATGTTTTTATGGAGAATCTGCATATCGGAGATCTATAAATAAACGTTTGTTAAAAACTAGTGTTAATGTATTCTTAATGGATGGAAATGTTTCCTGTTTTTAGCCAAACAAACATTCTAATGGCAAGAGATTACTTCTAAATTAAGTGTTGTATTAACAAGCATATCATTTTGTCTTTCAAGTAGCAAATCAACATATTCTTTGGAGAACTTTTTAAAAATTATATGGCTCAAAAAGTAAATAAAAAAATATTAATAGCTTCATTGAATTATTATGGTGGTAGAAACATGGTAAATACTTAGAAACTGAAATATCACTCAAAAAATTTACGAAAACTTCCATATTGTAGAGTGTGGAGAAAAAAACCTCATTATGTAGCTTACAGTAAGCTTTTTGAATGACACTATATAATCCACGACTTGCATTGTCAAAACTTTATGAAACCAGTGGAAAAAGTTATTTTAACCTTGTCTTCTGCTGCATGTGTTCAAAAACTTTAAAGATTAAATTCATTTAAATTTCCTGTTTTGCAATTAAAAAAATGTTGCTTTTCAAGCAATACGACAAGAAATAATTAAATAATCACATCATTTCTTTTGAAAAACAAATAAAAATAATAACAATAATGCTGTAGTAATGCATTACTACACCTGAGACACGAAATGTACTAACATGTGAGCAAACGAAAATGAAATCAAGCTTGGCTTTGAAATATTTTTTGTATGAATAATACATTGGTGACACTGTAAGTCTATGTCAAATACGAGGTTAGCAGGTTAGGTTTTGCGTCAGTTTTGACACAAACCTACCCAAAAGCTAACCTGCTAATATCGAATTTGACATAGACTTACAGTGCCACCAACATTTTATTCTAAAACAAATATTTCAAAGCCAAGTTTGATTTCATTTTCGTTTGCTCACATGTTATTATTTTAAAACTTAACCTGTACCTGTACTTGTAACCAGAAAACTTCCAGGCAAAATGTAAATCCCAAACTATATATAAACATTAAAATAATAAAACAAACAAGTAGTACAGGAAGGTTTTATTTTAATCACCCATGATTAACTAAAGACGCTCGGTACCTATTAGACGAAGAGTAGAGTCCCAGTTGAAGCAAGCATAACTTCATATACAAAAGGTTATCAATCAGAATTTAATGAACGACAGATCCGTTTGCGCGATAAGGCCTTACTCATAATTGTAATCACATATGGTATAACTTATCGTACTAAATACCCAAACTGTACCACAAACGGCTTCCCTAAATAAGTGCAGCAATTAAATTTACTGTTAAATAAACTCGTCTGCTGTTTTAAGTAATAGTAAATACAATATCATTTTAAAGGTAAATAAGGTGAACACTGTTATAAACAACATATTTTTAGCTAATTCTGTCATGTAAGTATTTAATAGAATGTAATATTCACGAAAATGTTTAATAGCAACGTCGTAACTTCCTGTATATTTAAACAACTAGCACAAACTAGATGCCGAAGATTAGTATGAGCGGTAATGAGCTAACCAATAAGGGCGTCAAGTTCGGTAACTTACCTACTACGATAGGCTCCGTTGAACCATGCAGAGCGGATGAGCTACTACGCAAACAGGCCAACAAGAATGAAGAATACATTCTAAAGAAGATAACTGTGACTAGCACCGAACTTATTGTATAAATGTATTCAAAATATCGTTTGGGACAACACACGCACAACCCACCAACTAGCTCCAAGAGGGCCTATCTAAATAATAATAACAGTATCGGATAAGTTAGGCGACAAAAATGTAAGCTCCAATTTAGCTTATCTGCGACGTATTGACTCTAAACTAGAATTTACACCGGGTCTGTGTATGCAAAACGAATACAGAAAGATGCATTGTTGACATATCGGTTAGCGTAATAAATTTAGTGTAGGTGCACATGGGACCATGGCAGCAAAAGGCCTGATTTAGATGAACGCATGTTAAAACGACCAAGCGAAACAAAAGAGACTTTGAATAAAACATTACCACTAACGAGCAAGCAAGACTATAGATTAATTAGGCTGGCGAAAAGGACTTCTCGAGCACAACATTTTAACACACGAAAAATTGGTAATCCTATCTGTCGTTTCCTACCATAAAACTGTAATCGCCGAATAATGCGGGAAATTGAATGCAATCAGGTTATCCCGTCTACTATTCCGGTTGCAATTGATGGTAATGTAAAATCGAATGATTCACACAACATACAAAAAAGGTTACAAACAGTGGGCGACACTAGAGTATCGAATAATTTTTGTCAACAGGCGTAATTCGGCATACCAAGAAATTCCCCATGGAAGCGCGTAAGGGTGTTGCTACGCACCCAATGTTGGATAAAATCTAATCTTAACGGCTGTGCTGTGTGCTGCTATTTCAAATGCTAACGGACTCTTCCCTCGCCGGAGACTGCTGGGACTCTAATTATGAATCCCAAAACGTGAAGGAAAGCCAATCGGGAGTTGGAGGCCGGTGAACAGCAAAGGAAAATAAGTAGTAAAACAAAGAAACAGGGAAAAGGCCTAATCATGATTCGGATTTTAGGTGGCGAAGTAATCAGACGGCTGCGGAGATCCCACAACAGGACTTAAAGACTGACCTTTTGACGACGGCTTTGTCGGGAGGAATCCGAACGTGGCATGACATATAAATAAACCCCATATACATTGTGTAGTGTTGGAAGCAAACATCAGAAGAATGTCGATTTCTGAAAAAGAGAATATGGCAGCTGAAATAGTCCCACTTCAAAGGTGTGTACTCCAAAATGTTGGAGTCAAAAGCACATCGATTTATTACTATAATATATAAGCCATTCATATTGCAAAGATTTGCTTTTTTCATTATAAGGAACCGTATATATCTAAATATTAAGCACTGTGCAAAGTTTAAAAAAATAATGTACCTACTTAAAAATTAGGTAGCCTTGTTGCGAAATAGCTCTTAGTGACGATGCTCTGTGCGTAGTTATGTCCCTAGGTGGCGTAAAAATAAAGATGAAGAAACTGTGTAAACAAAGTTGTATTTGAGTTAAACATTTTAAATGTTGGCTTTGGCAGTATTTCATTGTATCTAAATAAGAATGAATAATTACATTAATTTTGAACTATTTTTTTTCAATAAAGTTAATTGTTATATACTAATATTGTTAAATAGTCATGCCAAATACCATTCGAAGTGGATATGTCGCAGGCGTTTCGCATAATCCGTCTTTTTGCAAAATGTTTAGTCATTTTGCAAAACGCCGGAATTTTGAACAAACAAATGAATACTGGATAGGCATGTGCACTAAGCGTTTACATTTAGTCAACATGGCGGAAAACCCTTGCAACTACGTCACGTCGTTCTGTGAGTAATATAGAAAATATTTATCAAGAAGATGTAACGGTGTGTGATAGTGGCTAATATAGGCTAGTTATGGATGTGATGACAAGTGAAGGCTAATTATGCTTTCTGTGTAACTAAGAAGAAACTATTAACAAAGAAAGAAAGACAGTATAAGAAGGGCAATAACAGGCAGCGGAAAAGAAACATCAGGCAAAAGAATCAAAACTATTGAAATTGGATCATCTGTTATTGTTGTAATACTTAGGGGCCACTGGATGTTGAAAATGCTTTGTGAAGTTTTTGAGTACAGCAGCAAAGTGTACATAATAGGAACACAAGTGGAATAATAAAGAATTGGTTTCCTTGTGGTGAGATTCAACCACCTGGGGACCCTCAACTAGAAGCTATTCCCGAAAATACATTAAGTTTGAGACAAGCCATTTCTTGTTAATCCAAATTTGGTCAGGGATATACAAAATGTTTTCGCAAATCATAAAAAAACACTGTGTCGCAAAAAAATACGTATGTAGGAAAGAAGATTTATATTTGTTTACTGACGATTTGTGTTTTTGAAAAATGTTTTTTTTTCTATTTTGCGTTTAGAATAACTCCATTCTAGCACCCAAATGACGTCATTTGAGTGTTAGAATAAGTCGCTATGAAATGACGTCATTTGGGTGCTAGAATGGAGTTATTCTAAACGCAAAATAGAAAACATTTTTATTTTTTAATTTATAAAATGGTATAACGCGGCAAAATAGAAAAAATAGTATAAAACACTCGCTGCAGAAGGTCCTTCAAGCACTTATTTGTTTCTCAACTCTCCGCTATGCGGCTCGTTTCGGTATTTCAAATTCGTGCTTGAATAGATGCCTTCTGCAACTTGTATTTTAATACTAATTCGACACTCGCCAACACATTACATATAAATACATGGGAGCAAGGTTTCTAATTGCTAGTTGCTTGACCACCGATCATTTGTTTTCTGCAACAAGAATGCTGATTCAACCGGTATATCCTCGATTATATCAATTGTCATGCCTTTAAGAATGG
Source organism: Agriotes lineatus (assembly GCA_940337035.1). Lineage (NCBI taxonomy): Eukaryota > Metazoa > Arthropoda > Insecta > Coleoptera > Elateridae > Agriotes > Agriotes lineatus. The sequence continues at coordinate 262,449,548 of OW679194.1, read as the reverse complement.
CAACGGGAGCTATGAAGATAATTCGCTTTCACTTTTCACTGTAATTTAAAATGTATTTGTCTAGTCTAGAGAGGATTCTTACTTTGCCTTATGTTGTAAGTATTATTTAAGAATATTTTTTTGAATTTTTTTACTCCGCAGGTTTTTGAAAGAGCTTTTTTTACTTTGAAGTATGTAGAGTGCTAGTAATTGATTGATATTTGACCAAATAAAACTCTCAATATTTATTTTATTAAATTTCACACATTTACAAATTGCGTACACATTTAGTCATATTGAATAATCATGTATTTGTTCATTTTGCTTAGTAACAACAAGGCATTTGGAAAATGAGTGACATTTAGCCGCCAGTCACTTTGCAAAATATTCAATATTTGTTTAAAAAAAGGCAGCATCAAATAGGAAATATTTTTACTTATGATTTTCAAAAAAAAAAAAATAATTGAGGCGATAATTTGTGCTTGTCTGAAAACCTTTTAGCCCCTATTAGATATACCTAGTGATTCTCACATAGTTAGAAACTGGCATTTTTCAAAATTGTCAAAACCCAAAAAGTGCTATTTTTCAGTAATTGAGAAAGATTTCAATGAGGTTTGTTTATCCTGTGTTAGTTTTAGCCGACTGAACAATACCAAGGCCAGAAAACAACTTTGTTAAACTTCTGTAAACATTAAATTTTTAAATTTTTCTGATATTTTCAAAATCTCCCATACCAAGACTTAATTTCAAAATTAACTTTTTTGGTGAAGACTAAAGAGTTATAACTGGAAAAACAACATAATTTTTACGTTTTCGATGCAAGGTGCCTTTTAGGAGAGATATTTTCCAATGATAATCATTATCCCTTTAAACGGATTCGAAAAACTAGATGCTATCGCTGTCAATAAATTACTTTCACAAAAATCCTTTAAATATTGTTGTACAGTTGCCTAAATGAGCAAATTTTTTGTTATTCAGTTTACATGTTCTAGAAATTTAGGATTTTGCCCTAAATTTTTATATTTAGATATAAAACCACATTTTAAATAATGTTGTTAACATTTTTTCTATCTTAGCTAGTAAATGAATTTTTCCCAAATATTAAAAAAAAATGTAAAATTTGACAACGGGAGTCACGTGATAACTTTCGTTTGACGTATTTGTAATCTTTTTTCAACCATCTCCGCTCGCCCCAAATTTAGGTGTAAGGGAAGGAAACCAGCGAGTACAAATACAAAGATCCTGTTTAGAGCTTGGACCCCCAACAAAGTCTTGTCTGGACGAAAATGGCGCAGGTGGCAGACTGGCGTAAACCCTTAGCACAGGGCAAAATCCCCACAGCTATTCTTTATAATCACGAACCACAAACACGAAGCCAAAATACCCAACTCTACTGCTCATAGCGAGAGTAGTTATTTTCATAATCCAAAAACATTACATGTGAAGTAAAAATGAAACCAACCCACAGAAAAATAAAATCTCAGGAAATTAAGGGGACAAGTCTAATCAATGCCAAAGAAATGTAGTTAGATGTTTATCCCACAAAAGAAAAGCTTCTACATTTAACATTTATAGCAAACAACACAAAGAAACGTGGATAGATCTTCACCACACGAATAAAAGGGTCCTCCTTCAACTTCCTAGTCAACTAACCCTACAACTTGAACGGCAGAGAACCTTTTCATGTCAAAATAGTCAACGTTTAGTCGAAACGGAAAAGCCAAACAAAATACCTTATATCAGCAAAAGTTCAAATTTTAACTTTTTCCTTCTTCCTCCTCTTAGAAATCTTAACTCTACTTGAAATTTCAAATCGAACTATATTAAACAATTTACAAGAGAATCTAAATTCAAATGATTTAATTAAAACACCAAATCAATATTACGGGCTTTTATATTGTATATGCAGTATAGGAGAAGCTTGACATTTATACAAAGAAGGGTGCGCACTTAAAAAATCAAACTGAGTCCGAAACAATTTCGGAAAAAAGTACAACTGCTAATTTCACGTTATAATAGATTAGTTGTGTGTTTAATTGAATTTTGGCATTAAAACTTTTCTGACCTTGCAAAATTTGTTACGATAAGCAAAATTAATCAACTAAAGCAATCAATGTTTACCGATTACATTATTTTCACTTGCAACAAATTAAAAGTGAATAGCAATCGATGAGTTATTTGTTGCAGCAACAGTTTAGTTTATACATATTTACAACCAACTTGAGGTCACGCATTTTTCCTCGTTGCAGCTACGGGATTTGTCACGCTCTGCAGCTATTTTTCACAAACTGTGACCCTTGATTTGCATACGATTATTTTCTTTGTTGTGGCTTGGCTGTTAATTGGGAAAGTGCTGGGCCATTGTCAAAACGTTAATCGCGTTTGTTTTGATACTGTTTTTTCCTTGAGCGCATTTCTACCGGGGCAGCGTTTGGTCATTGCAAAGGCCTCTTTGGTGATCTTTGGCTATTACCAGCTTCGACGAACACGTGAAAATTCAATTCTACGAATTTGGTTTACCTGTGTGATAGTGGTCCTGGGCAGTGAGGGCAGGAAGGACCGTCGCCAACAGGGCGCAGCAGATGACACCTCGGCGAAGCCACATTTTGCCACAATCCGATCACAATTCGAGCATGTTTCGAAAACTGTCGCCGGACGAGGTGCGAACCGCGAGCAAACTGAAGCGTAATTCGCTCTGGGCCCAGTTGCGGTCGCTTCAGCAGCCCGCTATGCTAATGAAGAGATAAAATGTAAATTGACAATAAGGACCGACACTGACGGACACGGTGTGTGATTTGACGTCACGTGGCTTTATCTTCGCGCTTCCCGACAAACGGGTTCGCGGGGAATTTTCAGTTGGAATGTCTGTTTGTGTAGACGATTTTCTTTTTGCCTCAATTAAATATTTTCTTGACTTATTTCCTTCTTTTCTCTCTTCTGTTTGTTTTGGCCATTTCTCTGATATTATTGGCATAGTTTTTTTATTAATTATTATCAACAGCCACCAAATTTCCTTTTTTTAAATACATCGTTTTTATATCTAGTTATTTTTAAAGTTTTGCTTCGAAATGTAAATCATTTTTATATAAGTTGTATGGTTCTAAGGTTAACTGTTTTGGAGATAATTAACTATTTTATGCAAAAACAAGCCAAATTTTAGGCGGCTGCTGTAACAGAAAACAATTGAATAAAAACATCACCAATATTTTTATTTGTTGTGAATTAACTTTCGAATTTGAAATAGTAGCTTTGGATATTAGTATAATGTAATATTGGTTTATTTATATTCATATTTTAGAAATAATAATAATTTGTTGAATTAAATTAGGTACAGTAAAACAATTCTTGCATCCTAAGTTAATTACCAACTTAAATGATTTAATACTACTAAAGGGTGTCTAAAAATAAAACGGGTCAAGAATGATTTGACTAAAATTTTGTTTGCGTTCTGTAGGGCATAGCTTGTATCACTTGGAGTTGTCGAGTCTAACCTTCAATTTATGGTTAAGTGTCATAAATGTCATAATTCAATTATTGCAAGGTTATGGCTATTACCTACCTAGCGAAAACAAAACCATATTTTGACGTTTAACTGTGGTTCGTTGCTCTGCTAAATGTAATATGTTATACAAGACAGTTGCTAACAATTTTTACTTCCTTTTACAATACCCCAAAAATTCGAAATTGAGTTTTCAACAGATCTTCGCGTTTTAGAGTCCCCTGAACCAAAAAAACATATTTTTTCATTGGTCTGTCTGTGTGGCTGTGTGTGTGTGTGTGTCTGTGTCTGTCTGTCTGTGAACAGAATATCTAAAAAAAAAGGTATGGCATTGAAACTTTATATATAAGTTTTGTGTACTATGTAGATGCGACAGTAAGCTTTTGAAGAAAATCTCATAACCGGAAGTAGGTGTTTACTCTTGCGATTTTTCAGTTTTTTCGTTTTTTACAAAAACGGCTCTAACGATTTTCTTCAAACTTCACATTTTTATTAAATTTTCAATGTGTATTGATGTGAAATAGGTGATTTTCCAGTTGAATACTTCTAAAATGGGTTTCTTTTGTTTTTTTCTATTTTTTTTATTTACTCCTTTTTAAATAGAACACCCGGTATATTATTACATTTTTGAATTTAGCTTGAAATTCTAGAAAAAATTTGTCTCTACAACTAACGCTCTATTTTGTACCGTTTTTGTAGAATCTGTAATTTTTGAAAATTTTTAACAAATGCTTAAACATTTAAAATCAAATTTTTGGCTAATTATAAGATCACAGTTGTGTGCGTTTATCACACCAGCTTTTTTTAAAAGCATTCGAAACCCGGTTTTTAGACACCCGTTGTGAAGTGAACTGGTTAAAACCTTTAAAAAATAACGATTTCATCGTATCACAGAAATTAGTTTTGTCAATGTAATATTATATTTTGTTTTGCCGCACAAGTCTTTTGATATTTTTATTCACAACCATACAGGGCCCGGCAACCATATGGGGGTAGAACATTTTTCTAAAACTAGGAGAGTTACTGGTACATAAATATTGTGTATATAAAAGTTGTATGTATGACGGTGGGGCACATTACAAAACAGCTTTGATTATACAGTGTAGCTCAAAAAAGTTTGGAGAATCAAACCTACTTTGTTTTAAATGGATGGATATGGGTCTACCGTCAATTGTTTTTGAGATATTAACAATTTTATGCAAAAAAATCCTGAACTTCAATCGGCAGTAGTAAGGCGGCACCTTAATTGGAGCAATCAAATTAATTGACCTAATTAAATCCGCAAATTAAATCCGCGGATTGACCTAATTAATTTCGCGGTTTGATCTAATTAATTTCGCGGGTTGTTCTAATTAATTTTGATGTGTGCTTCTGATTAAATTAGGCGGCGGCCATTTTTAATTTGCTTCTGGCATTACGAGGGCGGCCATTTCAATTTTCGCGCGAATATTTGAATTTGAAGTTTTTCAGATTTTTTCTAAGTTTCCTTTTTTGAATTTAAACTTCCCGGGTGTCGGCCATCTTGGTTTTCTGCTTGCGCACTTCTCGCAGTTGACGTTTTAATTTTGCACCCGTTTTGAATTTCAAATTGATAAATCTATCGCTCTCTGGTACTCATGGGGCGTTGGTTGTCTCTCTTGCATTCACAGGATGAATGTTTAATTTAAAAAAATCTCTGGCGGACTGGGATTCGAACCCGCTACGTTCGCATCCACATTGGCTTACATAGACCTATGCCGCTACACCACGGAGCGCTACGGGATTTAAAGGGTTTGAACAGAACGCCATTTCACTGTTCTGATGTCACGCTTCCATGTTTTAAACTAATATTTCTTGAAAATTATAATTTATAACAGGGCAATTGTGTTGTGTATGGTATTAAAAGATTCATAAGATTTCAAAAAAACGTCAGATCGTAAATATAAAACGAGTTACAAATTTGAGTTTAATATATTCCTGAAATACTAAGTATGAAAAGGTCTCATATAATTTTATTAAATTATTTATAAAAACCGTGGTTATTATCCATTTTTCATATTTGAAATGCTAGAATATGCTTAAATTTATGTGGCTAGGCGTGATTACAAAAGACGTTATAGCCCCGAGGGCTAACTTTCAATTTGTCATCCTCTGTGAACTTGCGGTACGTCGCATGTCGTCCTATCTCACTCGCTCTTATTGACTGCTGTAACTTTATCTCTTGCACTCGTTCAAAATGTCTGCAATTTTAATATGATTGAAGGTATTTCGTCATTCCTTCCTTTAATTTAGCGCCCGTTTTGAATTTCAAATTGATGAATCTGTCTATCTCTTTTGTACTTATGGAATTTTGGCTGTCTCGTCGTCGTTGTTCTATCTCATTCGTACTGATTGACTGCTGTAAGTTTATCTCTTGCACTCGTTTAAAATGTCTGTAGTTTTAATATGATTGAAGGTATTTCGTCGTTCCTTCCAAGTATTTAAAAATATGTATTAAACGTGTTTTAAAAAATATATGCATAAGCGTTTTGCGATTTTCTAACGATTTGGTTGATATGATTTTTGTCGCTTTTAAAATAAATAGACAGTTTATTTCGTACTTGAGTTTTATAATTACACTGTGCCATTTTTGGATTTGATTACGTCACGCCGAAGTCTTCCGTCTCACTCATCACAGCTGTTCTCTCTCGCTCGCATTTATTTAATTTAGAAAAAAGCTTTTTGTGCCGGCCCCAAGTCTGGTTTGAACTCTAGTTGTCACGAGATTGTCATGTTTGGCTTTTATTTTATAAGCTTGTAAACTGTATTCTTCTAATGTTATTTTATTAGTTCGTAAACTGTATTTTTCTAATGTTATTTTATTAGTTCGTAAGCTGCCTTTTTCTAACGGATTTTCGATATTTTATTCTTTGTTTTTTATAAAAACAACACATGTTCTGTGCATGTTATTCACGATTAGCAAATCTTACGTTTTCAATAATTTTTTTATATTTTGGTTCAATTTGCGCTAACTTTAACTGCGTATTAGATTTAATTGCATGTTAGTTTTATTTGCATTTTAAATAAAGTTTGTCGTTGGTATTCATATTTGTTGTAGGGGCAACTGCCGGAATCCACAAGTTGAACGTATCGTTATAATTTACATAAAATTCTACAAAAACAGTATCTTTATTCAACTCTCATTCAAAAAATCTTCTGCCTCCATCATTTCGATAAACAAAATTCAAATATTCTTGTACTTTTGATGGAAATATATGTATTTTGACCGCAAATTAACATAATTTTGAATAAAAATACGCAATTTCGTTGAAAAAATGTTTTGACACCATCATTTCACTCAAAATTTTACAAAAACTGACATCATGTCACTTGAAATTATACAAAAAACGACATTTTTATTCAATAAGCGATAAAAAAATACGCCATCCCACATCATTTTACATAAAAAATTATCACAATTCGTTTTACAAAACGATTTATAATAACGAAAATGATGTAAAATCAGTTTTCCTACGACTGCTTCTAAAATCAAGCTTTCCGCCTTGTTGACGTACGTCAAAAATTGATTGTTTTGAATCAGTTCATCGCGGCAGCCGTCATACGTAAGTATATAATCGTGAATCGTAATACATAGCAACATACATAAATTTTATATAAGCTTTCATGATTATATACCTAAGTCGGCTAGTGGTCAGCTATTTGAAAACGTCAAAGTTGACAGCTGTCACTGTGAATTTGATTTAAACTTTTTTTCGCGATTTAAAGTTACTTGTGCTTTATTTTGTGTACTGTTGGTGTTTAAGTGTCAAGAAAAATAAGAAATGGGCGATAAAATATCCAATTCTGATGTAAAAATTTGCACGTCGCTGGAAATTTTAGAAATGGCAAAAAACACCAGATTAAACCTATTTTCGAAAATTTTACAGTCGTAGGAAAAATTTTGTATGCAACACGAGCGAAAAATGCATAAGGCGTTCGTTCGAGTTTTTTCGGACCTCGCTTCGCTCGGCCCGAAACTTTCGAACTCACCCCTAATGCATCATTTTTCGCTCTAGGTACATAAATAACTATTTAGAGTTATTTCTAAGCATAATTTTGCAAATCTTTTACACTTTTTATAAACTGCATCGCTCAAAAATGTATGTTGACCCTCAAATTAACATAAAATTGAATAAAAACACTCAATTTCATTGAAAAATCTTCTGCCACAAGCATTCCGATCAACAAAATTTTAGTTACGTAGGCTTATTGTTCATTTTTATTACGAAAAATAACTCAAAATTAAACAAAAATCACGCAATTACACATCATCTCACATAAATTTTTACAAAAATCGACATCATGTTACATAAGTTATACAAAAAATGACATTTTAATTCAACACACGATGAAAATTTAATAAAAAATATGCAATTACACATCATCTCACGTAAAAAATTATCACAATTCGTTTTACAGCTGACGTTTTATTATTATTTGTCGTTATTCGTTATCGCTGAATTTTACAAGAACCAACCTGTCTGCGATGTGACGCACGCAATGTCTCCATCCCTTTTATTTGACTGATAACTGCGAGTCCGATTTAGAATATAAATATAAAAATACCAGTTACTCATCCAAGTCCACATCAAAAAGCTGCATTCAGAAAAACGTCGATTAGGAAGCACTTCCAAAAAAAGGGCCGTTAGAAAAACACCTCTAAGGCAGAGGTCCTCAGCATCAAATACGAATGGAATTCTGTATTGGGAGCGTCTTAAACTTTAAAATGCCACAATGGAATTTGTTCTTCGATCCCATGTAAACAAATTCTGATTTTATTACTTGCAGCATTTGTAATTTAAAATGTTGTACACCTCAAACTACAGTTTTGTAAATTGCTAGCGGATTTTTAGAAAATAAGACATTCAGCTGTACATTTATTTTTATATTATTAAGTATTATACGAAATAAGAACAATATATTTGCTTATTACAAAGTGTTTGTGTTTTTTATTTCCACTCTGCTTTTGTTTTTTCACGAATCTGCAATAATTACAAAATCTAAAGCTAAAATATTAGTATTTGAAGTTATTTTACAGTTACAAAGTGTAAAATTTCAAAAAATCAATCTACGATTTCATAATGGCGTGATATAATTTAAAAAATTGTGATTTATTTTAATTTTGAGCGATACATTTTATAAAAAAGTGTAAAACATTTGCAAAATTATGCTTAGAAATAACTCTAAAACTGGTTTTACATTATTTTCGTTATTATAAATCGTTTTGTAAAACGAATTGTGATAATTTTTTAAGTGAGATGATGTGTAATTGCATATTTTCTATTAAATTTTTATCGTGTGTTAAATTAAAATGTCATTTTTTGTATAATTTATGTGACATGATGTCGATTTTTGTAAAAATTTATGTGAGATGATGCGTAATTGCGTGATTTTTATTAAATTTTCATCGTGTGTTGAATTAAAATGTCATTTTTTGTATACTTTATGTCACATGATGTAAATTTTTGTAAAAATGTATGTGAGATGATGTGTAATTGTGTGATTTTTGTTCAATTTTGAGTTAATTTTTGTAATAAAAATGAACAATGAGCCTACGTAACTGAAATTTTGGTTATCGAAATGCTTGTGACAGAAGATTTTTTAATGAAATTGCCTGTTTTTATTCAATTTTATGTTAATTTGGGGGTCAACATACATTTTTGAGCGATGCAGTTTATGAAAAGTGTAAAACATTTGCAAAATTATGCTTAGAAATAACTCTAAAACTGAATTTACATCATTTTCGTTATTATAAATCGTTTTGTAAAACGAATTGTGATAATATTTTAAGTAAAATGATGTGGGATGGAGTATTTTTATCGCTTATTGAATAAAAATGTCGTTTTTTGTATAATTTCAAGTGACATGATGTCAGTTTTTGTTAAAATTTTAAGTGAAATGATGGTGTCAGAACATTTTTTCAACGAAATTGCGTATTTTTATTCAAAATTATGTTAATTTGCGGTCAACATACATATATTTCCATTAAAAGTACAAGAATATTTAAATTTTGTTTATCGAAATGATGGAGGCAGAAGATTTTTTCAATGAGAGTTGAATAAAGATACTGTTTTTGTAGAATTTTATGTAAATTATAACGATACGTTCAACTTGTGGATTCCGGCAGTTGCCCCTACAACAAATATGAATACCGACGACGAATTTTATTTAACATGCAAATAAAACTAACATGCAATTAAATCTAATACGCAGTTAAAGTTAGCGCAAATTGAACCAAAATATGGGGACATTATTGGAAAACGTAAGATTTGCTAATCGTGAATAACATGCACAGAACATGTGTGGTTTTTATGAAAAGAAAAGAATAAAATATCGAAAATCCGTTAGAAAAGGACAGTTTACGAACTAATAAAATAACATTAGAAAAATACAGTTTACGAACTAATAAAATAACATTAGAGGAATACAGTTTACAAGCTTATAAAATAAAAGCCAAACATGACAATCTCGTGACAACGACAAACCCGACTTGAACCGGCACAAAAAGCTTTTTTTTAAAATTGAATAAATGCGAGCGAGAGAGAACAGCTGTGATGAGTGAGACGGAAGACTTCTGCGTGACGTAATCAAATCCAAAAAATGGCGTAATTATAAAACTCAAGTACGAAATAAAATAATGTCTATTTATTTTAAAAGCGACAAAAATCATATCAACCAAATCGTTAGAAAATCGCAAAACGCTTATGCATATATTTTTTAAAACACGTTTAATATATATTTTTAAATACTTGGAAGGAACGACGAAATACCTTCAATCATATTAAAACTACAGACATTCTGAAAGAGTGCAAGAGATAAATTTACAGCAGTCAATTAGTACGAATGAGATAGAATGACGACGACGAGACAGCCAAAACCCAATGAGTACAAGCGAGATAGACAGATTCATCAATTTGAAATTCAAAACGAACGCTAAATTAAAGGAAGGAATGACGAAATACCTTCAATCATATTAAAATTGCAGACATTTTGAACGAGTGCAAGAGATAAAGTTACAGCAGTCAATAAGAGCGAGTGAGATAGGACGACATGGGACGTACCGAAAGTTCACAGAGGATGACAAATTGAAAGTTAGCCCTCGGGGCTATAACGTCTTTTGTAATCACGCCTAGCAACATAAATTTAAGCATATTCTAGGATTTCAAATATGAAAAATGAATAATAACCGCGGTTTTTATAAATAATTTAATAAAATTATATGAGACCTTTTCATACTTAGTATTTCAGGAATATATTAAACTCAAATTTGTAACTCGTTTTATATTTAAGATTTGACTCTACGGCTTATCGCCGACAGGTAGCGACCTGTTTGGCCAGTTGATAAAAATAACATAATTAATTCTAGCAAAACCACTTATGGAATCAGTTTTTTTTAAATTTTATGATCCTTTTAATACCATACACAACACAATTCCCTTGTTATAAATTATAATTTGCAAGAAATATTTAGTTTAAAATATGAAAGCGTGACGTCAGAACAGTGAAGTGGCGTTCTGTTCAAACCCTTTAAATCCCGTAGCGCTCCGTGGTGTAGCGGCATAGATCTATGTAAGGCCAATGTGGATGCGAACGTAGCGGGTTCGAATCCGAGTCAGCCAGCAATTTTTTTAAATTAAACATCCATCCTGTGAATGCAAGAGAGACAGACAACCAACGCCCCATGAGTACCAGAGAGAGATAGATTTATCAATTTGAAATTCAAAACGGGCGTAAAATTAAAACGGCAACCGCGAGAAGTGCGCACGCAGAAAACCAAAATGGCCGATACCCGGGAAATTTAAATTCAAAAAAGGAAACAGAAAAAATCTGAAAAATTTCAAATTCAAATATTCGCGCGAAAATTGAAATGGCCGCCGCGTAATTCCAGAAGCAAATTAAAAATGGCTGCCGCGTAATTTAATCAGAAACTAATGTGTAATTTAATCAGTAGCACATATCAAAATTATTTAGAGCAACCCGCGAAATTAATTAAGCCAAACCGCGAAATTAATTAGGTCAATCCGGGGATTTAATTCGCGGAATTAGGTCAATTCATAAGATTGCTCCAATTAAGGTGCCGCCTTACTACTATCGGCTGCTGTAAGTAACAAAAAACAATTAAATGAAGGAAATGTTACCAAAAAATTACGCTTTTCGTGAACTATCTGTCGAGTGTGATATGGTGAATCTGGGTATTAATGCTATACACATTACACGGTGCTCAACATTTGCAAATTTAATAATTTAGATTTTTTTCCAAATAGAACGCCTAGCTTTTATTTTTTAAAAGCCCTTTTAATGAGCTCTCTTTTGATATGTTACTTTATACCTGTAAATTTAATTATTTTTGAGATATGCGTGTTTGAACATGAAAAACAGTTTAAGCCCCTTAAGATAGTATATTTCAAGGAATAACAGACAAACGCCATTAAAATAATGATTTAAATACTCGAGCTCTCCAAAACTAAAAACACAAACCCAGGTTTAGAAAATATAAATCCAGTCAGTGTTAATATAACAAATAATAAACACAAACAAAACGAAAAATCCAGAAATAATTTAATTTCTAAGTCAAATAAAATTAGATTTAAAAAAGTCAATATATCAAATTCGTATACCTTATTACGTTAAATGTTCAAATAGTTCTTCTTCCTTGCTCTGAGTATTAAATCTATGCAGAGAAGTCATATTTTGCAAATATAATTATTGCGATTTTTTTAAATAGAACACCCTGTATAGTCCTGTATTTTTGAAAAGTACCCTTAATGAACTTTCTTCTGACATTGCACTTCCTATCCCTGAATTCAATCACTTTTCAGTTTTAATTTTCTTCTGCCTTTTCCATTTTACCTTATTTGATATTTTGAGTAGTGGCTGGATTTGTTTTCTAAACTTTTATATTTTGTTTGGAGAGCTCAAGTGTTAATTATTTTAACAGCGTTTGTTTGTTACCCCTTGAAATAAACCATCTTAAAGGGCTTAATTTTTTTTTATGTTCAAACACGCATATCTCAAAAACAGCTCATTAAAATAGTCCAAGAGCCAGCAACGGATTTCTTACAGTATTTTTAACAAGTTTGTAACTGTTATGGAAGGTCCCTTTGAATATACTGAGAAGGGAACCCGTAGTCTGGCAAGCCTGCGGTGGTGGTTTTAGCCTCCTTGCATCCTTGAAGGGCGGAAAAAATAATGTGTCAAAACTGACACAAAACCTAGGAATAATATGTTGGTAACACTGTAAGTCTATGTCAAATTCGAGGTTAGCAGGTTAGATTTTGCGTCAGTCTGTGTCAAAACTGACAGAAAACCTAACCTGGTAACCTCGAATTTGACAGACTTACAGTGCTACCAACTTATTATTCATTCGTTTGAATTTCCACAGCCCGCTGAGGATCAGTTTTTTTGGATCTCTCGATATTTTACAGTAAATGGTTAAGTTTTATTATGCAATTTTATGTGAATCTGAGGTAAACTTACCACCCGCGAAAGCATCTGTCAATTTTTTAACTTACATAAGATATGATTACCTATAACATAGCAAAGAGCCAGACTTGTTATTATACTTTTTTCTTATTATTTTTTTTCATCTTTCAAGGACGCAAGGAGGCCAAAACCACCACCGCAGGCTTGCCAGACTTTGGGTTTCCTTCTCAGTATATTCAAAGGGACCTTCCATAACAGTTACACGCTTGTTAAAAATACTGTAAGCAAACCCGTTGCTGGCTCTTGGACTAAAAGGGCTTTTCAAAAATAAAAAATAGACAGAGCGTTTTATTCACTCTGTATAGCATTAATACCCCGATCCACTATTTTACACTCGAAAGGTAGTTCACGAAAAACGTAATTTTTTAATAACGTTGTCTTTCATCCAATTGTTTTTTGTACAGCATTGTTTGCATAAAATTGTTAATATTTCCAAAACAATTGACGTTAGACCCATACAATTCTCTATCAAAATGATTAGCATTTCAATGCAAAAATTAAAAATTTTAAGCTCCCAAAATACAGGGCATTCCATTTAAAACAATGTAGGTTTGATTCACCACACTTTTTTGACCTGCTCTGTATAGTAGTTAGTTAGCTAGTATTTGTTGTGGGAAGACTGATGCCAAGCAAGTAGGCCTTTCTAGGTCCTTTTTGCAAATCCCTTAGGTAAGGTCTAGGCATGAAGAATACCAGGTACCTTAGTCTCACTTAGAATTTTACGGAGACTAAGGAGTTCCAATCCTAGCAAGGAATCTTTTAAATGCTACACATCGTAGTAACATGGGACCCACGGCTTTACATCACTTCCAAATGATGGCATTCTGTAGAGATTTTCACCTGCATTTTTAAGTTTTTCAAAACCTCACCGGGATCAGGAATAGAACTCTCGACCCTTAGATCAGTAGCCAGAATGCTTAAACATTGAGCTATGGGGCCCGGCTGAGATACCCTGTATAATCAAAGCTATTTTAGTAATGTGCACCACCTTCGTAGGTACCTATAACTTTTGTATGTATTAGCAATATTTATGTAACTGCCATAGTTTTAGAAATATATTCCACTCCCACATCGTTGCGGACGAAAAATGATTCATTACCAACTTTTACTTTCCATCCCGGGCGAGAAGCAGATTACCATGACAGCTGGTGGGAAGTAATCATTTCCCGACCGCTGTCATGGTGTAACTCTAGCTTCCGCATAAATTATAAACAAACATTAAAAATGTATAAAATTTATGCATCGCCCAGTCAAGCGGTTGTGTTTGTGTTTGTGCAGTAGAATGCACCCCATGAAATGGCATTCGGGCCAATACCAGAATGAATAATTTCTTGAATGTATTCGGAAGAATATTCGGGAATGATATCCTGAATGATCTGCAGGTCGACACTGCGACCGCTGCCTTGTCCTGTAGAGAGGTAAGTCACTTGCCCTAGTTTTGCATGTGTATCGCATATGTATTTTTCCCCGCCGAAATATCCTGACAGAATATAAGTTGAAACCGCAACCTCTGTATTCAACTAGGTCAAAGTTTAGAGTAAAAGATTGTACTCATCCTGTACATAACTCCGAAAAAACGCCCGTTAAAAGCCTACCACCCGCACGTTTCTTAGTATGAATGATTCCTGTGTCGTGGATCGAGAACCACGAGATCTCCAGGTTATCCCTGCATTGTTTTGAAAACCTCTTTAAAGAAGATGCCCACCGAGCACTAGTTTCCTCCGAAGGGAAGCGCATGTGTAACGCTAGCTTCCGCATAAATTATAAATAAACATTAAAAATATATTAAATTCATGCATCGCCCAGTCAAGAGTTATCACGGACTACATCATGCCAGCGCTCGAAGAAGAGATAACAAAAGCCGCTGTCCCACCCAAGGATGTTCAAAGTGGCTGCTTTGATAACCCAACGCAAAGCATATAACAGCAGTTTTCGCGACCAGTTAACGGGACTTGTCTGGAGATTACCTGTCTTGCCCCGTCCTAATCCTGCCCAGTTCTCTCCAAAATAATCTTTACCCTTATTCTCTCTCTTGGATAATCTTCCTGAAGATCCGTTCCGAAATCAGCCTGAATGGGCGACTCGTAAAAGAGTGCCCGATTCCTGATTTGTTATCCTGAAGATCCGTTCCGAAATCAGTCTGACTCGGCGACTCGTAAAGAGTGCCCGATTCCTGATTTGTTAACCTCAAGATCCATTCCGAAATTAGCCTGAATCGGCGGCTTGTCAAGAGAGCCCGTTTCCTGATTTACGAACCTGAAGGTCCGCTTCGAAACCAATCCGAATCGAAGACTCGTTGAGAGTGCCCGATTCCTGGTTTGTGTTACTAAACACACAGAAAGAACCATGCGGTGCAATTTGTCCTGCAATAAACACAACAAATATTGAATTACAAAGCTCCTACGCGGTTCAGTTCAGTGCGGCCGCTTAAACACTTATTAATTGCTATAACTGCAGGCAATCACCTACCTGAAGGTTCCGTGAGACGTAGAGAGCCGTCTGCACCATGCAGGAGCGCTCAGTTCTCCTGCAATCTTCACCGCCGGGCAAAATTCCATCACGAGGATCCCGAGGTCAATCGCCCGGAGACAGCTGATTAGGCCGGGGAAAAGCACGGCCGAGTTCCGCTCACGCCGCAAATTCTCGGCCACGCAGCGATCTGCCGTGAGACCCGAAGGCGTTTTTAGCCGGGCTCCAGGTGCAGTAAACATATGAAATAACTTATTTGCTTCTGTAATTCTAGCCCCGGTAAACAACAAGATAAAACTGGCACTTCGAGGTTAAGCGCCGGGTCATTCGAATTACCGTTTAGGCCGATTGTCTTCTGGAGCAGTGCTTTCCGAAAATCAGTCCGGGAAGTCGTTCAACGAGCCGGAACCGCCCGCAATACACCAGCACAAGGGAGGTTGCCGCGGTTTCAGGACCAAGCGAAGTGCGACGCTCCAGGCGAAATCATTATTTTGTATAATATACATTTTATTTTAACATTCGAGTGAATCTTACGTTTGTAACTATAGCTAAATAAAATAATGCTATCTAAGGTAATTTTCTGGTGTTTGTTTGCTAGTCAAATATATATCTGAGGGGACAAATCTCTCCGATTTGGGCTAACTTCAGGTAGTAATTTTGACGCCTTTAGTAAGTGGGTGAAACGTCACAATGGCAACGGATTTTCATCGGATTGTATTATTATTAGCTTAACGTCAGGTTTGAAGAACTGTCATTTTGTTCATTCGTGTTTAAAATAAAATGGTTGTGAATAAAGGTGTACACACACCACGGTGAAAAGTTTAATTCCTGTCTTGAGATAAACTAATTATTCTCTCGACAGTAATGAAACACTTTCTACCTTGGTATGTAATATACTATTACCACATCCAAATGAGTGCTTAAATGTTTACTGCTCGTTCTATTCAATTTTACGCACTTGTTGAATAAATATTTATTTAGTTCTGGTTGCATGCATATGAACGTCACTATTAAGTTTAACAATATCAAGTCATTATGTATTTAAAATTTTGTGTATAAACACTATGCTGCTAAATTTTAGTCTATTATTAATAGTTAGTTATTGTAAACAAATACTTTAGTGGTTATCGATAAATCATTACTCCAACATATATACAAAATATGATTCTTTCGACAATTTTTCCTCAATATATTTAAAATGAGACTTGAATTTCAACTCCGAGTCGACAACAAGAGCAAGATGCTTTAGTTCATATCCAATATCTATTCTATCACTATCCTTTAATTTATTAATATTGATCTTATTATAATTATTTCGGCTACATATTACCATTGCCTCAATCTTGTCAAAATTAAGCTTAAGCTTATTATTACATAAATGCTTTATTATGTATTTCAACTCTAAATTAATAATCATTTACTTGTATGTAAATGATGAACAAAAAGGGCCC
Source organism: Agriotes lineatus (assembly GCA_940337035.1). NCBI lineage: Eukaryota > Metazoa > Arthropoda > Insecta > Coleoptera > Elateridae > Agriotes > Agriotes lineatus. The sequence continues at coordinate 262,432,649 of OW679194.1, read as the reverse complement.
CAAAATATTTTTTTGTGAAACACAGAGTGTGGTTTCAAGTGTTTTTGAGAAAACACCATTTACCTTCTTTACTCGGGACCATTGGCGGTTCGTATTAATTCTATTTGGGGGGGGGGGGGGGGCTCTTAATGTTGAACCATAACTAAGCAAAACATAATAATAATTCACCTACTTTCTGTCGATATTTTAATGCAAATATAGCGATGACTTTTAATTTTAATAATTCAAAAGAAAATGTCATATGCACAGAAAAACTATTCAAACATAACACAAGTGCTAAAAAACGAAACACAATGATAATGAAAACAAAACAGACCATTAAATATACACATCCACAAATTCATTTCCTTTTTTTGTAAATGTCCACAGAAGAATGTCTTATAAAATTATGAGTTTCAACTTTATTTTTCAGGTTGAAGGTTTTTAGCTAACGGTAGGCTTTTAAAATTAATTTTGAAAATATTGGTCACTGCCATTTTTTAAATAAAACTGTGCGAAACAACCGAATTCACCCAAGATAAATAAGCAGCGTTGGCGGCTCCAACATCGTGAGCCCCCGCGTTACGTCGAAACTTCTATGTCTCCTATTCTGCAGCTGTAGCGTTTTCGCCCGTAATTCTCACATAAGTTGGAAGCTTCGTCTCGGAGAGCCCACAGCAGCTGCTAACTGTATAACTCATGTTATATTGACTTGCTTCGTAGATACCGAATGGCTATCTTGGGATCTCATAACATTGTGATGTTACAAGGGTAGGATAGACGATAAAATATATTTTCAATTACAGAATAGTTACTTTGTTTAATGACAGATAGGTTGTTGCCGGCTAAGGAGCAACCGCCACTGCGTGGGACACAGTACAATATACGCTCCGCCGGCGTTAGGGCCCCAATTAATGTAATATCTTCTCTAGCTTAGTTTGTACGGGTTGGTGTGGTATTCAGAACACTGCTCCGTTAATTATGTGTGATTTTATTTAGTGGATGTATATATGAACTTACAGACTACTATTTACAATAATTACAAATAAAACACGAATAACTGCTTTTTCCTATTTTCCTGGACGGGACTGAAAAAGAAGCTGCAGTTACATAGTGTCGGGAGAACGACAGATTCGATTAAGACAGGGTTGTTGGCCTTCTAGTGAAAGAGTAGCTTTGGGGCGACCAAGGAAGTTCGAAGTCCGCCGAAGGTGCTACCGTACTCTGGATGAACAATAGAGGTTCGGCCACTGCAAAGGTGGCTAGGCTTTTAGGCGAACAAAGTGGTTCGGCCGTGGAGATCGACTAAATATTGCTTGCGATGTAGAGATTATTTAAATTCTCGAGTTCTGTTGTCTGAAGCGGCCGTATCACATTGGCCGAAGATGCAATGGTTGGTGGAGTCGATTGGCTCCTATTTAATAAATCTGGCTTTAAGTGTTTCCTGACCAGCCAGAATTATTGTATCTGTATCATGTTAGCTGACTCAATGCCGCTTATTTTGATATCAAACACGATGTAACTAGTGTGTTTGGTACAGTTTTTAATAGACTTACAGGAATCTATTTTTGTTGTAATTAGGCCGGCGTACCTAATTTTTGTTACATGACTGGCCAGTTATAAGAGCATTTTATGCGGGCATTTGGATTCCCATTGAGCTTGTATTAAGTTGCGTCTCTTTTGAAGCAATAAAACTAAATAGTCTGCTCCACGAACACTTATTTAAAAAAAATATGGATGGCGACATGTATCGAAACCAAACTGGCCATAATGATCATCTACAGAGGCATATGGTTAACAATCATGTACATAAAAAAGAAATTTACTTACTAATATAGGTAGTCAAAGCACATGTTTAAATTATGTTAAGATTTTTAAACGTTTAAGACGAGATAGAAATTGTATTAAAAACACACCACATTGGAGAAGAAACTAATTAACCAGCAAACTACGTTATAAAGATCGTTGTACTGGTTAATACACTAAAATTAAAAAAATTTAAAGTAGAAAAGTAAAGGAGTGTCTGTCATTGACGATGACAGCACTCAGAATAAAATTAAACACAAAAGTAACTAGCCTACAAGTCGAAAAATCCCTAGATTCAATGACATTGAAATTACCAGAGAGAGGAAAAAATTAAGGACAAAATGAAAACCAAGTAACCAAGTTCGTGAAGACTATATGATCCGGAGACACGAGACGGCCTCCATTATCATATGTAATTATGTTACGCCCTCGTCGCGCAATAAAGATCAGTACGCGGAATTAATTACTAGATCGCAAACCAAAGACGCAGTTTTCATAGCTGCATAACAAATGCCGTTTCAACGACAAAGATTGCTAGGAGTTCCAGCAAGACTGCCCGGCGCGTAACCCTCATAAACCCATCAAAGTAAAGATGACAGCTCGACAAAAAAAGCGCTCCGGACAACAACCCGCCCGCGAATGCAGGGAAAGCCGTCGCATTAATTAAAAGAGCCATAATTACGCGAATTTAGGTGCTGTTTCTTTATAAAGTCAGAGGGAACATAAGCCCCGCGAGTATGGAATAATGCAAATCAATCCACAACCCTCAGCAGGAAAAATAACGTCTCCAAGTACACAAATTGACAAAATAACAACGCAATAAAACAGTAAAAGCTTTCGAAGGTTGCAACGACTAGCGAAATATGCAGTTTTGGAAATAGAAACAGATTGCACCAATAAAACACCGGCGCCGAATAGTCTGGAGTAGATCCGGGTTTCAAACTCGCGTTCAATCCAGGAACATTAAAAAAACTACGTCGCAATGGTTAATTAAGCAAGAAAGAAAAGCCACCCTAGGATTCGGAAAAGCAACCGCAATGCCCGCCGGGCAAGCTGAAAGAAAAGAAAAAAGGAGCCGCGGCGGTCGTCCGAAACGCGGATAAATTAGAGCAACGGAAAGCAATGGAATAAAAACGCGATTTGGTTACTATATGAGCAAACTAGGGCAAGCTTGTACTTATTGGCAAGAGCGAAAAACAACCTAACTGATGCAAGCACGAATGATCAATTCCGACCGCTAATAAACCCGCAAACGCCGCGGCGTATAAGAAATCAGCGTCACAGCCGCGCTGCTTCTGTTTTAGAAATAATTTGAAAATCTTAACTTTGTTAATATGCGAGCAAAACATATCGAGTAAAGGCTCAAAATTTAAAGTAATTAATGTGGAGAAAATTAATGCCAAAAAGAATTTGAAATTATGTGAAATTTCAAGAATGCATGATTTTAATTATTTTTTGAAGAATAAAAAATCACAAGTCGTAAACATGTTTATTAATAAGTTAAAAGTTTAAAACACAAAACGTTTCGCAATTTTAGGTTGCTTCATCAGTTGTACAAATTAGAAAATATTGAGAATACTGGAATACATTTCCTTACAATTGCAGTATTGATCTTGCTGAAATTTCGAAAAAGTTCCTCCTGTTGAGCACCGTGCTGTACCCATTCGTGGATACGAATTTCACAACAAAAACACTGCACTTCATCTCTGTCTTGAAGGTAGAAAAATCCAACCTGTGCAAGCGAGGCTGCTGGTATGACACCAGTCCAGTTTTTGTAGGTCTGGATGCGGTGCTCGTATCGGCGGAGGTATGGTGGAAATACTTCGAGACACATGGTTAAAATGAAAACTAGCGACTGTTACTCTGTAAGGTTGTAACAACGTTTATATAGTTGGTAATCCAGAATGAGGGGGGGAAATAGCTCTTCTACGCTGACCGGGCGACTCCACTAGGATGGGAGCCTTTAGATGAAATTCCACATACATAACAGGAATATCGTTGACTGCTTTAAATTTCATCACGTCACCCATTTTCAAGGTCTTTCCAATCAACTCTGTAGCACTAAGACGGCTATCATTCAAAATAATTGTAGGAGTTGCAGGTTTTATATTAACAGAAGATATCACAGCCTCAGCGAATTGAACTGTATAGTCTAACTCTTACCGGATAGTAGAATATACCAGCCTTCAGTGTCAATTCCTAGGCTTGTAACGTGTATGTCTTTTTCATAGTAAAAACGCGCCAAGTTCTCGAAAAGAAACAGTTGAGGATGATCAGTGGATGATCAGATGCATGTCCAAGGTGATGCCTTCCAAATTTATCCAGCGGCATTATAGTTTACTCTAACGCTCCTACGCACACTCGATTCGCTTAAATGCTACTTCGTTGAAATGTTATTTCTAACTGATCAATTTTTTCCCCCCATCACTAGTTTTGGTACTCTTCCTACTTGACCGTGACCGTGGGCCCCTTCTACCACTACCTTCGAAAAGTAGATAAAGAAGAGCAGGCAGGAGTAGAAATCGCAGAACATCTTCTTATTCAGTGCAACTAAGAATGGAAACCATTACCAAAGTTCTTGGTTAGTGAAGAGCGGGCAAGCAGTGTTCGATGGTGTCACGAAGCTTAAACCGCAACAGTGTCCAGTGCTCCTTGGCAGTAGTACATATAGATTAAATAATTCACAGACTAAGCTTGTATGTGTGGGTCTACAAACCAGCGGTGGATTTGTACCAGTAATACAAATACGTGGGAATCACAATAATTGGTTCAGCTGCTGGAACCCGAGTGGGGAATCCTGTTAGAAAACGAGGGAATTATAACAAATTATTTTTTTCTTCAAACGGCAGTAAAATATGGCATTATACTGCTGGATGCTAAACTGTCACTTTATTGCCAAGCGGCAGATAATATTATCTGCCGCTGACGACTTTATCTGCCGCTCGTCAGTGGCAGATAAAGTTATTATCTGCCGCTGACAACTTTATCTGCCGCTCGTCAGCGGCAGATAATATTATCTGCCGCTGACGAGATCAAGTAATTTTCTTCGAATTTTGTTCACAAAGTTGTAAATAATTTGTTATAAAAACGTTTGAAGAAAAAATACTATATATTATTCGGAGCAAAAGTATCTTTATGTGGCTCGGCTGTACTTATCTGCCTCGCAAGCTCCGCAGATAACCAGTCCAGCCTCGCTACATAAAATATAACTTTTGCTCCTAATAACATAATGTACTATTATTTCGGAGCTGGACAGTGGCCACCGCTTCAGTTGGGACCCATACTCCTATCATTCACAACCATTCAAGCGGTGAAGGTGGTACGCATACAGGGTCAGGACGGATCGGACGTTTACCTGGGGAGAGAAACTGTGGAGGAGTTGTACAAAGTTCGCACTCTAATTGGACGAAAACTAGCACAATTGAAGAACTTTGACAAATTGTCGGAGAAGGCTCTGTGTTTCTACGAACTGCTGACGTTTGCTAGTGACAGTGTTAGGTGTGATATTGAACTAGAAGAAATTGGGCAGCAACTGTCGTCGTAATGTGGATGTGTTACTCGGAGGCTGCTCGAGCGCCAGCTACGGATGTGCGCAGCGCCATAGGGCGTCTCCAAGGTTTGTGTGAGGACTTAGCATTCGACGCAGGACATGAAGTTGTGTATGGTATGGGCGGAGCGGATATACCGATGAAGAGTTGCATACGAGGGAAAGATTATATGAAAATGGTGCAGAAGTATGTCATTATTTCTAAATAATGTGATAAATAAGGCTCTTTTTATATCTGATGGAAGGTCTCGGGTTACATCATGAGCTAAGTGAAGTAAGCAAATTTATAGAAGAAGATGAAAAAAAAAACTAAAGAAGAAACTAAGGAAGAAAATGTTACTAGTTGAGCTAGTATTTAAAAATGTTTATATATTTTTGCACAAAGTGAGAAATAAAAATTATTATATTATTATAGTATGTAATGGTTTTTTTTACTGAACAAACTTCTACTTATACGAGAGTGGTCAAGCAGATGTAACTCTTCTGCGCAAGTTTTATCATAAAGCGTGGGGGGGGGGGGGTAGTATTACTTTGCCGTCCAGCTAGTTATGTAACGCTAGCTCCCGTTTGAATTTGATTGGTTCAATATTAAATAATATTTGCAAATTTAAACGTCGCCGACCTTTCGCGTTATCAAGAATCCGGTGTGTTTCAGCAAGATAAGATAGCGCAGACCGAAGTTCTGCCCGTGAAAACAGCGCGAACAAAGGCGAGACGCGCGCCGTTCCTCCCCACCTAATAGTTTTACAAAGCATATAAAAGGGTTTGCAGAACGCATTTCAGGAGAGATTTCCAAGAGATTCCTGATTCTCCTCCAGCATTCATTCGAGCAAACACCTAGTTCCCGATCCTTTATCCTGTCCTATCC